>CM048746.1:45234317-45576817 GCA_026315105.1 Locusta migratoria | reverse complement strand
TTGTAAGCTAGGGACTAATAACCAAGCAGTTAAGTCCCACAGATTTACAAACATTTGAACATTTTTTTGCACTGTAATGGCTGGACATGGTGGTTATATGAGCATGGGTTGTGTCCGAGTGATTATGTGAAAGATGTTCGCTTAAAAGTTGAGTGAATGTGACTGTCTTTTATAACTGCCTGTCGATACCCCAGTTTTTGTCTTTATAGTGAATTGCTACTTGTCCTTGTATTACAGGAGGAGACATTCTTTAACTACAGTTTCTAAATGCATACATTCATACTGAGGAGAAGACAACATAAGAAACCAAAAAAAGTCCTATAAAGACAGTAATAGGAGATACAAATGCAAAGGTAATATACCAGTGCCCATATCATTGGCAACTATAGTCTTCACAGAAAAAGTAATAAGAACAGACTCTGCTTCTTCACAAAAAAATATGTAAAACATACCTGGCAACCCTAATTCTTGTATCTGACGTTCAAGTAATTTATGAACATCTGGAACTGGCAGGTATTTTACACCCAACATTTCTGCTAAAAGTCCAGTGCCTTTTACTACAGTGGAATACCGTGGGCTTGGCACTGATATACCAAATTGCTTTCTATCATTTTTCTTTATGCAGACTCCATCTGGGAAGAAATGTGTCACATGCTGAAATGATAAGTGTCCTTCCCGCATCCACCTGTAATCAAATATGACAAAAACTATTTAGCACTTGGAAAACTCTGCTTCATAGATTTAGAATTTTGATGCACTATTAATAACTGCCATGCTATCAAAGAAGGATAGCAACAATGGAATATTTGTTTAACGGTATGTGTCACTGTCTTGATAAGACACATTCTTTTGCAGTAAATCAATATCAACTCAGACACAATGACTTGTTTAAATATGACGAGCAGGATAAACATTACATACAAATTATTTTATGGCAATTTTGCATTTTCCAAATAAGGATATGGTAACCTCTTGCTATCATGTATTGCAACAAAATAAATGACATAGTATACTTTTTAGAAATTTTCCAGACTATAATAATAATAACAATAATAATAAATAATAATAATAATAAAATATACCATGCTGCAAATTAGGCTAAAGGCACTTACTTTAATTACAAATTTTGTCTGATTCTGGGGCTCTAAAAGCTAATTTTCTGCCGCAATCATTTTCTACAAAGTGGCTAGTGATTACCTTCCTCAACCCAGTAGAACTGAGTCACATAAAAAACAACAAACATAAATTCAAAACATAGTCAGTAAAATTGACTAAAAATATTGACAGTAAGTGCAAAATGGCTAAGCAGGAATGGCTAGAAGCAAATTCAAGCCTGTAAAACAATGTTTAACTAAGGAAAACAAAGATAGCACTTACATGAAAGTAAGAGAGACATTGTAGATGTGACCTCCTGGGTCGCTCACTAAGTCTTACTGTAACGTGCAGCATATTTCATGAGGGGAAAATTTTGATGACTGGAACACTAACAAGATCTGTAGTATCTGTGCTGAAGGCAGTTCCTTTTCAAAGCAGGGCTATAACACTGCAGACCTTCCATAATCATAATCTCCATATGTAAATGTACAGTGTTTCTCTTCAGTGCAACTTCACTTTTCTTCCACTTGTAATGCATTTAATAGAGCAGAAACATTGATTTGTCACAAAGAGAGAGAGAGAGAGAGAGAGAGAGAGAGAGAGAGAGAGAGAGAGAGAGAGACTGCCTTTCATCTAAATTATGCCTTGTGCCCTCTCTCCACAACCACTCCTTATTACGTAAATCTATGAGAATCCCCTCTTATTAGGTCCTACAGACTGACTGTATTAGTGTCCCTTCATGAGCAATACAAGGATAACCTGCTTTCTGTTGCAACTTCAACTGTCACTGTTCATACATTTGGAAATGTCATTGTATTCAAGTAATTACCAAGCAAACTAAAAAGAGTTCAAACCTTCTACTATATATATTATTATCACAAAATACAATTTTTAGAATGGCTGGCCAGTACTTACCTTTTTGCTGTACTGCTGATAGTCACACAAAGAAAAAAATGACAAAAAAAGGGAACAACAAGCTTTCGGAACAATGTTCCTTCATCATGAAGGAGAGATGGGAAGAAAAATAGGAATGGGAACTGAAGGGGAAGGGAATTCACGATCTATGTTGTGAATTGCCATCCCCTTCTGTTCCCATTCCTTTTTTTCTTCCCTTCTCTCTTTCGTGATGAAGGAACATTGTTCCAAAAGCTTTTTGTTCTCTTTTTTCGTCATTTTTTTCTTTCTGTGCAAATATCAGCTGTACAGCACAACAGTAAGTACTGGCCAGCCAATCTATCTCTTTTGAAATATAATTATCACATCTTTGGAGAATTTCCATCATTAATTGAAAATAAAATCTTTATCATTTATCCTGGATGTATGTAGAGGTGGACATGTATTAATAAAATATGAAGATCTTTAAACTAGAATTATGTAGTACCTTTTTTTTCCAAGAAAGTGAGGAACACATTTACCTCAAAAGATCACTCAGTTGTTGTTCATTGCAGTCAATGAGAAGTCCGAGATGAATGAAGTTAAGTAATCTGGTACGACAAAGGTAGTTTGGATCAGCTGATGTACGGAGGACTGAATTACCAACATGTTTATGCCCTTTGTATATTCCTCGTGCACTACAAATCTTCCGCAGCAATCTTTCTCGCTGTTTTAGTAATACTTCTGACTCGTAAGCCCTATAAAGAAAAAACAAACATTAAAATTCATTGGAATGGTACTGAAAGTGTAAACTTCAAATCTCTGCTGTTAGAAATTTCATAATTAGAGAAATATTGATATGATGATAAAAATACAGTGAAGACAAAAAAGTCACCAAAGGTATTTTCTAGACCTTGCATTGGTTTATTTCCTCCTTCAATTCTCTCTGATCACTCTAATAAAGGGATTGCCTACTAGACTCCTGCATGACTGCGTAGATGAGCACAAAATACAGATGAGTGAAGCACAGTGGATGGGTTACCCACCTGAATAATTGCATCAGAGCAAATACAAGGTTCAAGTGAGTGTACAGTTTGGAGTCTGACTATTGTGACCAAGCATGGTAGCCCTGACTGGGTCTGTGGCAGTATTTGACTTGTGTTAGGTACATCTTTTCTGTGAATGATTACAGCCAGCACAGACCATGAGGTAAGGAGTGTGATATGTCGAAGTCGGACTTCTCAAGGTCTAGAATGTGAGTAACCTTTCCTTTCTGTCCCCTTTTTCTTACCTCCTCTCTTACCTGATGGACGAAAATATTTTCCAAAGCTAGTATCCACATTTATTTTCATTTACAATTGTGTCTTTTTTGTGTTGCTATCAGTGGTACCAAACAAAGGTAAGTAATGGCCAGCCACTCAATCTCTTTTGAATAATATTTTCACATCTCAGAGGAGAATTTCTGTCAAATTAGTTTAAGTAGTTTGTAAGTCGAGAGACCAATGACCTTAGCAGTTTGGTACCTTAGGATTACAAACATTTGATACAATTTTGTGGTGTGACGCAGCTCTTGCAGTAGAACTGGCAGTAATAAAAACTGGCATTACAGCCAAGAGTGTTGCAATGTGTCCTAAAGATACGAGAACTTTTAATGCTGTTTCTGGTGAAGGCTGTAAAGAACTAGGCATACATTATGGAGAGAGAGTTTCAGAGGTCTTGCAACACCCCTCTCCTGCAAACAGACATGTCAAAGAAAAGGCTGATGCAATTTTGAAACAGTAGATGCATTTAATTACTAATGAGATTATGAATAAATTATGTGTGGCAACAATTGATAAGCGAACTGAGTCGCACAATCAGTTACACTATTTAGTGCTTACAGCATATTCCATAAAAAATTATTCATCTGTTGTGAAAAATGTTTTATTTACAACAAACTTTCCAGACATGAAAAGGTTGAGTTGTTGTGGTCTTCAGTCTGCTGACTGGTTTGATGCAGCTCTCCACGTTACCCTGTTCTGTGCAAGTCTCTTCATCTGATTATACAATTGACAACCTACATCCTTTTGAATCTGCTTACTGTATTCGTCCCTTGGTCTCCCTCTACGATTTTTACCCCACAACTTCCTTCTAATGCTAAGTTGATGATTCCTTGATGTCTCAATGTGTCCCACCAATCTATCCCTTCTCTTAGGATATGCCAGAAACTCCTCTTCTCCCCAATTTGGTTAAGCACCTCCTCATTAGTCACATGACCTACCCATCTAACGTTCATCATTCATCTGTAGCACCAAATTTCAAAAGCTTCTATCATATTTTTGCCTGAACTCCTTATCATTCATGTTTCACTCCTATACAATGCTACACTCCAGACAAATGCTTTCAGAAAGGACTTCCTAACATTTAAATTAATATTGGATGTTAACAAGTTTCGCTTCTTTAGAAATGCTTCTCTTCCCATAGTCATTCTGCATTTTATATCTTCTTTACTTCGGCCATCAGAGGTTATCTTGCTACAAAAATAACAAAACTCGTCTACTGCTTTTATTGCCTCATAACCTAATTCCTTTCAGCATCGCCTGATTTTCTGACATTACATTCCATTGCCTTAATTTTACTCTTGTTAATGTTCATCTTATACCTTCCTTTCAAGACCTGTTCAGTCCATTCAATTGCTCTTCCAGATCCTTTGCAGTCTCTGACAGAATTACTATGTCATCGGAAAACTGCAAAGTTTTTATTTCTTCTTCCTGAACTTTAATTTCCTCTCCAAATTTCTCCTTCTATTTCTTCACTGCTTGCTCAATGTACAAATTGAACAACATTGGGGAAAAGCTACAACCCTGTCTTTCTCCCTTCCCAACCTTTGCATCCGTTTCTTCCCCTTCGACTAATAACCACTGTCTGGTTTTTGTATAGGTTAAATATAACTCTTCACTTCCTATATTTTACCCCTGCTACCTTCAGAATTTGAAAGAGTTTATTACAGTCTACATTGTCAAAAGCTTTCTCCAAATCTACAAATGCTAAAAATGTAGCTTTGGCTTGCCTTAGCTTATCTTCTAACATTAGTCGTAATGTGAGTATTGCGTCCCGTATTCCTACATTTCTCCTAAATCCAAACTGATCTTTCCCAACATCGGATTTCACCAGTCTCCATTCATCTGTAAATAATTTGTGTTAGTATTTTGCAACTATGACTTATTAAACTGATAGTTCTGTAATTTTCACATTTTCTTCACTTACTTTCTTTGGAATTTTAAGTACTATATTCTTCTTGAAGTTGGAGGGTATTTCCCCCGTCTCATACATCTTGCACACCACGTGGAACAATTTTTTCACGACTGGCTCTCCTAACGATATCGCAGTTCAGACGGAGCATCATCTATTCCAAGGGCCTTGTTTCGACTCAAATCTTTCAGCGCTCTGTCAAATTCTAATCGCAGTATCATATCTCCTATCTCATCTTCCTCCACTTCATCTTCCATTTCTAGAAAACTGCCTTCAAGTTTATTTCCTTTGTATAGGCGCTCTACATATTCCTTCCAAAGTTAAGCTTTCCCCTCTTTGCTTAATACTGGTTTGCTGTCTGAATTCTTGATATTCATACAGCTGCTTTTCTTTTCTTCCTTTTTCATGTTTCACTTGCTGAATTTTTATATTTTCTCCTCTCATCAATTAAGTTCAGTATATCCTATGTTATCAAGGGATTTCTATTAGGCCTTGTCCTTCTGCCTATATGATCCTCTACTGCCTTCACTACGCTATCTTTCAGAGCTACCCATTCTTCTTCTAGTGTATTACTTTCGAACGTTTCAGCCAATCCTTGCCTAATGCCCTCTCTGAACCTCTCAACCGTCTCTTAACCTTTCTGCAGTCTCTTAAGTTTTAATCTGCAGTTCCTAACCAATAAGTTATGGTGAGAGTCTATATCTGCCCCTGGATATGTCTTACAGTTTAGAACCTGGTTTCTATATCTATTCCTTGCTATTATAAATTCAATCTGGTACCTTCCAGTGTCTCCTGGTCTCTTCCACTTATACAGTCTTCTTTCATGATGATTAAGTTTTTGTGATCATTAAATTGTGCTCTGCACAAAATTCTATTCAGTGATCTCCTCTTTCATTCCTTTTTCCCCGTCCATATTCACCTACTACATTTCCTTCTCTTCCCTTTCCCACTACTGAGTTGCAGTCTCCCATCACAATCAAGTTTTCGGATCCCTTTATTTCTTCTTCGATATCCTGATCATTGGCAGTGCTAGTTGGCATTTTTCTACAATAAAGTGTTCACTATGCTGTTCATAGTAACTTACTCGCATTCCTATTTTCTTATTCATTATCAGACCTACTCCTATGTTACCACCAACTAATTTTGTATTGATAACCCTGTACTCACCTGACTAGAAATCCTGTTCACCCTGCCACCGAACTTCACTAATCCCTACCATATCTAACTTTAACCTATCCATTTCTCTTTTCAAATTTTCTAACGTACTTATGTGATTAAGGGTTAGAACATTCCATACTCCGCCCCTTAGAATGCCTGTTTTGTTTTTCTTGATGACGACATCCTCCTGAGTAGTCCCCGCCTGGAGATCCGAATGGGGGACTATTTTACCCTCATCATCATATATCCATACAGTAGAGCTGCATGTACTTGAGAGAAGGAACGACTTTAGTTTCCCCTTGCTTTCGGCTGTTCACAGTAACTGCATGGCAAAGCCATGTTGGCTGATGTTACAAGGCCAGCTCAATCAATCATCCAGACTGTTGCCCAGTAACTACTGAAAAGGCTGCTGTCCCTCTTCACGAACCAAATATTTGTCTGGGCTCTCCACAGATACGCCTCCACTGTGGTTGCACCTACGGTACGGCTATCTGCATCATTGAGGCACGTAAGTCACCCCACCTCGGCAATGTCTGTGATTCATAGAGGTGTACACGAAGAAGATGGAAGTAAATATTATAAAAGAAAACAGACAAGAGTATGGCTGATTGGAAGATTTTGACATGTGTTCGACTATTTTGTTTTTGTGCCAATTATAATAAAGGCTTTAGAAAACCGCAAAAGGATTTCTTGTGTTGCTCATTGTTCAAACACAATACTCAGCCAAACTTGCGATGAAAGCTTCCTGTGGAGTTATGCACTGAATTTCACAGCAACAATACACTAGAACAGCTTGGACACAAGTTTTGAGTCCTTGCACAGTAAGGAGTTGCTGTTTTGCAAATGGAAAAGAATTCCATTTAAAGATTGAAGGGATATGATAATGAAAGATGAGTTAAAAGGTGAAAAAGAACTGATAATCCTTTAAGGTCTTCTGTAGTTTCAGGAACTTCAGTAAATGTGCAATGTAAATGACAGTAAGTTTGAGGTGAATATTTACAGCAATTACAAGTGCAATTTTGTTATGGCTGGAGTAAAGGCTGGATGCATACTGATGCATACTAAGAAATATGAATTTTTTTGAGATGTCATTTGAGGGATTAAAAATCAAACTCAGATATTTCTGTCTGAGAAGATTGTGACTACTTATACACACTAACTTGCTACAATCCTTTTGTCATCTTTCTGTGAACTTGAAATGCTTGATGTAAATGCAATACAGGAAATTCTCAGCAGCTTGCAAAAAATGTGTGCAAGTTACACAGGTACAGCATACAATTCTTAGGGTTATTTTTTGCAGTTAGTTTATAATACGCTGTAGTCCTACAGAAGTATGTAATTCGTACACACACACACACACACACACACACACACACAGAGAGAGAGAGAGAGAGAGAGAGAGAGAGAGAGAGAGAGAGAGAGAGAGAGAGAGAGAGAGAGAGAGAGAAAATCAGATTATTACTGTGCAGCGAGCCATGACTGGTCATGCTCCGTTATTAGCATGCCCCGATTCCAAACAATAGACATGCAGTGAGTATGAAACCATGCTGAGTCATGTGGGCTTGGACATGGGCAGCTCGGCAGCCCCACCTCAACAGGTCAAACAATGTGCTGCAGCACTCTACTGCCTACACTATACTTGTTCATCCTCTTTTTAACCCTTTGACTGCTGTGGATGTGTTAACTCATCCTGCCTCACCATTCCCCTGGTGCTGTGGATGAGTTTACACGTGGCCACTGGGTTTCCCTACAGTGCTAACAACAATGTGGTGAGACTTTCAGTGCTGCTGGCCCTCTCACTGCTTCACATGAGTTTAGACCCAATGAGTCACGGCTTCCCGAGTGCTACTGACGTGTTAACATGCAGGGCTGTATTTCCGCCCTTCACTTACCTGTTCAGTGTTCTGGCTGTATAGTTCGAGAGTGTGTATACGTTTGTTGATGTGACCAGTCTTTGGAATTTGACTTCAGTTTCCGTGTTTTCATCATTTTTTTTTTTTTTTTCTGCAGCAGAAATGTCATGACACCGGGATTGCACAGATAAACATATTCTGAATATGCTCACTAGGAGTGACAGTGAGTGTGAATTCTCTAGCAGTGATGAGTCTTCAGCAGAATCTCGAAGCTGTACTCATCAGCCCTCAACATCAGAGGGGAAAGCAAAATGCACAGTCAGCAGTTCCTCAGAATCTGAGGAATCAGAAAGTGACAGTGAAAGGGTTCGGAAAAGACCTCTATTTAGAGACACATTTGGCTGGAAAGAAATCGATTTCCATCAGTTAAACCATAACTTTGATGACTCGAGTGCAAGACACAAATGTCAACTAGATAATGACTCAAGCATTCTTTCATTTTTTGTGATATTTACATCTGAAAAACTGCTGCAATTTATTGAAAAAAAAAATTGATTTTACGTGTACACCAGAGAAAATAATACAGAATATGTGAAATCTCAACTGTCAAAGTGGAAACAGACCGGCTCTCAGGAAATGTATTGTTTTGTTGCTATTTGCCTTCTAACGGTGCAAGTTGAGAAGTTAAAATTAAGTGATTATTGATCCAGAGACACACTTCTGAACACACCAGTTTTCAGCGAAATTAAATCCCAAGACTTTTTTTCTACTTCCGAGAATGCTACACTTCAATGATAACTCTGTTTAAAATTAGGACAATTGCTGACAAAGTTCATGAGACTTTCAGAATTCATTTTGTCCACATCACATTGTATAGATGAAAATCTCTTGCTGTCCAAAGGACAATTACCTTTTAAGTAATATATTTCATCCAAGTGAAGTAGATTTGGGATAAAGATATTTGTACTGTGTTCAAATGTTTGTATAGCTTATGGGACTTAACTACGGGGTCATCAGTCCCTAAACTTAGAAACTACTTATGAACTAGCTAATCCTAACGATGGCACAAATATCCATGCCCGAGAGGGGATTCGAACCCCCGACCGTAGTGGCCGTGCAGACCGTGACTGGCGCGCCTCAGTCCCCTCGGCCACCACAGCCGGCTTTGTACTGTGTGACTGTCAGAGTGAATACATTTTGGATTTTATTATATATACGGGCTCAATAACATAAACTGGGTTCTACGATTTACGGAAAAGTGGAGACATAGTGGCAACTCTTATGGGACCATATTTGGAGAAGGGTCACATTCTGTTTGTCGATAATTGGTACTCCAGCCCATTCGTGTTCCTCCAGCTTCACAACTATGGAACAGCCACAACATGCCAAAACTGCAGAAGAAATCAAAATGAGGAGAAACTGAGTTTATGTCCACTGACAATATCCATGCTATCAAGTGGTGCAAGAAGAGAGAGGTGTTTATGTTGACCACTTATCACACATCACAAATGGTTGAAACAGAGAAGACTAACAGAAATAATAGTGTAAAAATAATGAAACTGCAATGAATTGTAGACTACAGTTCGAGTATGGTTTCAATTGACTGTTGTTACAGGTTACTGAGCTCAGTGGGATCAGTGTATAAGATTGTGAAATGGCACCAGAAATATTTTTTTCACAGTCTGGATTTGTGCATTTTAAATGCTCATGATCTCCATGGGTCAGTAACAGGGCAAAAATGGCACTCTTAGAGTTTCACCTTTCTCTCATAAGGGAGAACAAAGCAGGTAGGGGAAGGCACTACAATGACAAGAATCCTCTGTGTTTCACAGGGGGACATTTTGCAGGTGTTATTGTGAGTGAACATTCAGAAAAGTACGTTAATGTGCAGGTGCATCATTTGCACAAAACAGAAAGTGCATTGGGAAACTAGATAACAATGCAAAACTTACAAGGTTCAGTTACGTGTTGTACAATTGATGCGGGAAGCATACACTAATTACCACAGCTATACCTTACCAAAAGATCTTTCCGAGAATCCAAAAAAAATCTGGTCCTATGTAAAATTGATAAGTGGGTCAAAGGCCACTATTCAGTCACTCCTTAATTATTCCAGGTCAGTAATAGAAGGAAGCAAATGGAAGTTGAAGTTCTAAATTTAACCTTTAAGTCATGCAGGAAGACCATACAAATGTACTATCATTTGATCACTGCACTAACTCTCAAATGTTGTGTAGAGAAGCAACTGAGAGAGCTGAATACAAAAAAGTTTCCGGTCCAGGTGGAATACCAGTTCGGTTATCCCAAGAGTATTTTGCGACATTGGCCCCTTACTTAGCTTGCATTTATCGCAAATCTTTAATTCAGCACAAAGTTCCTAGTGAACAGAAAAAAAGCACAGGTGACTCCCATTTATAAGAAAGAAAAGAATTGGCCCACATAATTAAGGGCCAATATTGTTGACATCTGTTTCTCATAGAATTTTGGAGCATATTCTCAACTTGAATATAGTAAATTTCCTAGAGGCGGATAAGCTTCTTTCTATGAATCAGCACGGGTTTCTCACAGGACATCTTGCGAGCCATTGATGAAGGGCGACCGGCAGATTGTGTGAAACTAGCATACGGAATAGGTTCACAGATTTGTGACTGCTGGAAGACTTTCTAAATAATAGAATGCAGTATGTTGTGCATGACAGCGAGTGTTCATAAGAGGCGAGTGTATCATCACGCGTGCCCCCGGGGAGTGTGATAGGACCGCTATTATTTTCTATCTATATACATGATCTGATAGAGTAGCTTGTATTTTGGGGCTGTCTGCTGATGATACTATAGTGTATGGGAGGAGTTGTCATTAATTGACTGTAATGGCATACAGGATGACTTAAGACAAAATTTCTAGTTGGTCTGAAGAATGGCTGGCAGCTCTAAATGCAGAAAAATGTAAGGTGATGCACATGAGTAGGAAAAACAATCCCATAATGTTCGAATACCGGTTGTAAAAAGCTTGTAAGACCATGTCTTTAGTATTGCTCAGATGTTTGGGACCTGCAGCAGATCAGTTTAAAGGAAGACATGGAAGCAGTTCTGAGGCCAGCAGTTATGTTTGTTACTGGTAGGTTCGAGCAAGTGTCACAGAAATGTTCTGGGAACTCAAAAGGAAATCACTGGAGGAAAGACGATGTTCGTTTGGAGAAATTCTGTTGAGGAAATTTTAGAAGACCGAAACTGGAAGCTGACTGCAGAGTGATCTTGGTGCCACCACTTACATTTTGCATAAAGATCACAAAGATAAAAGAAATTAGGACTTGTATAGAGGCTTATAGACATTCTTTTCTCCCTTGTTCTATTTGGGAGTGGAATAGGAAAGGAAATTGTCAAATGTCAAATGTTTGTTAAGCTTATGGGACTTAACTACGGGGTTATCAGTCCCTAAACTTACAAACTACTTAACAACCTTATACTAAAGACGGCACAAATATCCATGCCCGAGGGGGGATTCAAACCCCCGACCGTATTGGCCGTGCAGACCGTGACTGGAGCGCCTCAGTCTTCTCGGCCACCGCGGCCGGCAGGAAAGGAAATTCCTGGTAGTTGTACAGAGTAGCTCTATAGATGAAGATGTACCCTGCTTCAAGACTTATCAAACAAATAAGCATTACTAATCATTGGGAACTAAATCGGAGAGAATTTATTGACACACTGAATAAATTATGAAGAATAGAAAGAAAAAAAAAATAAAAAAAAAAAAAAAAATATACTTTAATTTTATCAGTGTTGGTCCAAAGCCCGGATCAAAAAGAAGGATAAAAAATATATTTAAAAGGTACAAACACTGGTAATAATCAACGATCGTCAAAACAATACCGACTGAGATATAATCACTTGTATGACTTGATGGACTAATTTGAACTAAATTTACTTGGTATAGGAAAGAGGTACATAAGTGAAACTTTATATTTGGGAACCTTGTGTTGTTAGGTTACTACACGCCAAGTTTCACATTCATCATACTTCTGGTCCCTCAGATATAAGAAGCGAAACTTTGTGTTTTTATCTGGCACCGATTGTTTTTCTAATGACTTTACTTAACATTATCTGGCTGAATATGGCTTGTAAAATTATTTTCTTCTTTATTACTAAGAGAACACTTATAGTTGTACAAGGTGGCCAGATTTCATTTATTCTAACAAAAGCTTGCGCATGATATAACAGCTCAAATTTGCCAGAAATTCATGCTTACTCTGCACCACTTTGTAAATGAAGTCAAGCAAGCAATTACATCTCACCCAGTAATATTTTGACAATAGTTAAACTTCACTAATGTTCATGGAGGGGGAGGGGCGTCATGACGCAATTTCTGGTAGGGGGGAGGGGGAAAATTAATACTGACCAGCCTGGAGGGGCCTTTATAAAAAATAATTTGACAAAACATGATATAAAAGATATTTAATTTTAGTATTGAGTGGCAAAACAGGATCTAATATCTCAGGTATGGGGGGCGGGGCGGCATTGGTCGGAGTTTCGCGGGGGGGGGGGGGGGGGGGGTATTGGACAAGAGTAGTACATCAGCAGACTGAAATCCACATATAAAGATACATTTTGTGTTGGTGATCACATTCAGAAGGCGAGACAGACATGACTGCTGGCTCTAGGAAAATTCAGCACAGGGAGAGTGAGGCCGAGCAGTGGGCTCAGTGCAGGCAGTGGTTGGAGCAGCCCTCTTTTGTGCATGTATCAGGATTGGGTGGCCTCATGGGTGCACTAAACCCAGAAGGCAGAATGCATGGCTTTAGCAGTGAAAGTGTTAAGTAATGCTGCACTGTGTAGGTTTCTCATCAGGTGGGATTGACAGAGGACATTAAAAATGTACAAAGAAGGGCAGCTTGTTTTGAATTAATGCTATAAAGGGGGAAGACTGTCATAGAAATGATCCACCAGTTATGGTGGAAATAATTACAACAATGAAGTTTTTCACACAGTGATATCTACTTATGAAATTTCGATCATCACCTTCCTCCTTCAAATATGTGTTTACTCTTAGGGCAAAATGATCATCGCATTATAAGAGAATGGAGAATTTGTGTGTTCTTCCAACATGGAAACTAGTTAAGAATGGAATGGTAGATAAATAGTTTGAAAGTAGTTTGATGAATCCTTTCATTAAATAAAATTTTAAGTGAAGAAGTCAGCTGTAATGAAGGAGAACAACTTAGTTGTTTATGATTTTGTTGATTTTGTAAGGGGGCATAATAAATAAGGTAAACATGTGCTATTTATTTCCTTGTAAATATTGTTTAACATGACATATGACATTTTGTAAATGTAAATATGACATTTTGAAAATGTTGTTTCACTTCTCCAGCAGATTACTAAACTAAGTTGATCAAAAATGTACATTATAAACTTTGGTTTGGCCATTAATAAAATTTAAAGATGGTAAATGATCAATTCTGATACTATATGCCAACTTTTCACATCACGGATAACAACTCATAACCTCACTTTCTTTCCCGACTACTGAGGTAAATGAATCAACATGACTGATAGTGCCTATACACCTTGACTTGACAGCAAATGTAAATTGGCCTTCAATCCCCTCCTTCATCCTCCGTATCTAGTCCTCTCCAAGCCAGTTCCATAATAAGTTATGTGTAAACCAAGTTTGGTTGAAATTGATACAGTACTTTAGGAGGAGCCTTGTAACTATGCCTTTACCAACAGATGCACATCACATAAATTTCACATACAATTAACATATTTCATACATATTTGTAGACATACATCACCTTTTATCTCCGGCAAATTCATCCTGCAGTCACTTTTTCATGTGGTTCAATGTTTATGATGTCATCATAAATTTGTTGCAACAGATGTACTAACATATACATATGACGACATTGCCAGTGAAATGTGATGCAGTTAGAAACAGTGATAAAAAAGAAAGAAAGAAAAATGTCGGGCTCAATAGGCCTGATTGCAACATAAAATGATGAAAGGAAATAGTTTCTCGCTTACTACTTTTCCACTGTTAATGGACTAAAACTGTGGCATTTGGTATAACATTACAATTTATAATTTCTACACTAAAAATTGTAGCCACTGGAAAATTTACAAACAGTATACCCACATATAGGTGAATGTGCCTGCAAAATTGTGTCACAGTATGGCACATAGTTCATGAGATATGAGAACATAAACAGTAACATTAATAGAAAACTGTCCTATCATGCACCAAGTTTTAATCTATTACTGCTCTACTACTAATTGTATTCACAACAGATTTACAGACATACAGCACTTATACAAATAAATATATACCTGAATAATTATACAATTGTACAACATATAGCTCAACAAATATGAGATTGTGTGAATTTTATATGCCATTTGTATTTTGATCGGTATCTTTCTTTGTTTGGATACTGCAAGTATAATTTTGTACTTTATGGATGACAAGCCTTATTTCTTATATATTCTCCAACAAATATACCATGTTTTTAGAAGAAAGGAGATGGACAGAGAAAGAAGGGATAGGAGAAGTACTATCTCTAGGCTGGAATAAATATTTATCCGGACAACAGCGAGTTTTTAGCTAGTACTTAATAAATTATAGCAAATAAAGAAACAAGTGGGCATAAAAATATGCAACTCTAAACATAATGTAGAAAGAATTTCAAAAGGCATATTACAAACAACAACTCCCTGCCCCCCCCCCCCCTCTCTCTCTCTCTCTCTCTCTCTCTCTCTCTCTCTCTCTCTCTCGTGCGCGCGCACACGCACACACACACACACACACACACACACACACACACACACACACACACACAGAGCCACAGCCTTTGTCAAATCAGAACACACACTCACTCATACAATCTTGTAAGCGCAATTCACACACAATTGTCATCTATGGTTTCTACATTGTGTGTGTCAGTGGCCAGGTGACAGTTGTGTGTAAGTCAGTTGTGTCTTTCTGATTGTATGGATGAATGTCTTCTTCTGTTCTGATGAAGGATGTGCCTGAAAGGTAAGTTTGTGTGTGTGTGTGTGTGTGTGTGTGTGTGTGAGAGAGAGAGAGAGAGAGAGAGAGAGAGAGAGAGAGAGAGAGAGAGAGAGAGAGAGAGAATGAGGGTCTTTTTTACATGCCTGTCTGCAACTCAACAATCGTCTTTGCAGTAAGTTACAAGTTGTTAAATGAAAGTTATAAAGAAACTTAAATCCTGAATTTCTCAGCTTGTGTCTTGTCTTTAAAGCATTATAACCAAGATGATGCTGATCTCTAACAAACTCAATTTCAGTTATCAAATGACAAAACAGAAAGAGTTTGAGATAAGAACAACAATAAACAAACAAATGTCTGGCAGAGCTCACCACCAAGAGTCAGAACACATGAATAAAAACAGCACATTTAACTTCAAATACAATGAAGAATCAACAAAGAAACTGGTATAAGCATGTGTATGCAAGCACAGAGATGTGTAAACACACTGTGGTGTAACCGTGTATAATTTTAGTTAAGACCACCAAAAAGTTGCTTTTATACTCCAGTTCAGGATTTTGCATGTAATTATTATTAGAGGCCCAGTAATACTGTTCCTCACAAATTTGACTACTACTTTCTTCTTAGGCTTGGGCATTTGTCTCCGAAATAATCAGTTGTAAGAAAAAAGGAAACTCATAATAACATACTGATTATTTTGCTGATAAATATACATACTTCAAAAATTTTAGTGCTAAATTAACAAAAGGCTTTATTGGAACCCCAATAATACATTACATTGTAATTAACTGAGTTAACATCTTTCAAATAAAACTTGAAGAACCCATCTTAGCAGTTAGTCCTTCTCTAACTATCTCTTAAATTATAATAATCATGATGACAAAAGAGAACCAATATCTCTAGTCCATGGATCTTATATAATTAATTCATATATCTTCTTTTTCTCGAGTTTTAATTTCCTTCTTGCATATTCCTTGGACTTGAAGTTTAACTGCCCGGACGTCCACCTGGACAAACAAAATTATCCGGGGCAGTACTCATAATTATAGCTTTTAAATATCTCACACATAAATTATTTGATCATCTTGGGTCATTCAAGAGGAATGTAGTGCAACCTGTTACACTACATACCCCCCTTCTCAGACTCAAGATGTCAAAATTATTTTATTACATTTCTTAGTATTAAAATTTATAAATAATCTATTTTTCACACCCCCATGAACCACAGGCATTGCCAAGGTGGAGCGGCTTGTGTGCCTCAACGATACAGATAGCCGAACCGTAGGTACAACTACAGTGGAGGGGTATCTGTGGAGATGCCAGGCAAATGTGTGGTTCCTGAAGAGGGGCAGCAGCCTTTTCAGTAGTTACAGGGGCAACAGTCTGGATGATTGACTGAGCTGGAGGACATGCAGCTCTACTGTATGACTATTGTGGTGTCGCACAAGTCCAAAGTGCGCGCCACCTACTTTTGCCGCGCGCCACCATGCACGCACGGCGCGGCGTTCTTACGACGACAGCCACGAGCACCCTCTGCGGCAACTCCGCTCCTGGCCACCAGTGAACGACATCATTCACTTGGGACTGAGATAGCAACCAGTAAAGACTTCGGAATCCGATAGGCACCAGTGAAGACTTGGCTATCAGTTAGGCACTAGGCAGGACTCTAGCTCAACTATGTATCAACATTCTGCAGTACTATGTAAAAGTTAAGTATTGTATAAATTCTGTGCTAGATATATCTCATTCTAATTTACTCTAGTGTTTATAGTTTCTGGCTGCTCCCCTCCGTACCTGCGTGCTATCTTTATTCCTGTGTCGGTCTCATTCCACTCGGCCACCGACACCTACGACTAAACGAAACACAAAAGCGGCGACGAGGCTGGGACACAAAAGTGGCGACGAGGAGTGATAGAACCTTGGACCAGCCCGCTTGCAGCAGCCAGACAGCAGTAGTAGTCGGAGCACACAGAAATTGCTCCCGCCCGCCCACCCTTATTATAAGAATTTTGGGGGAAGATATTTTGTTGCATGTTTTGTGGACTTTTTTGTTGCAACGCGTCCTCTTTCATATTGCATTTGTGTTTTGTTATAATTTACTTGTATGCGCAGCGCCTAATCGGTCAGCATGGCCACTACCCCGAACCCAAACTTAATGGAAATTATTCAGTTACAGACGGCGCAAATAACAACTCCTGCAGGCTGTGGCCCAGCTCACAGCGCAAGCAGCTAACCAACAACAACAGCCGCCGCTTCATCAGCCCACACCTGCCGCCGCAACGCTTCCTACGTTTCGCCAGTACAACGAACGTGAGGAAGAATGGAGCGACTATTTCTCACAGTTTCAAGAACTCGTCGCGGCTCATCAAATTACAGGTCAGAAAGTGAAGCATCTGCTATTATCTGTGGTGGGCACCAACCCCTTCGTGTTACTGAAAAAGCTTTTCCCCGACGTATCTCCTCGTGATGTAGACTTTGAACAAATAGTAGAGGCACTAAATGCTCATTATGAGAGAAAAGTTCTTGTAGCCGCTGCACGGTACCGATTTTTCAGACTTAAAAAATTACCAGAACAGTCACACCAAGAGTGGATTACGGAATTGAAGGGCTTAACTCACAAATGTAAATTTACTTGCTCTTGTGGACTTTCGTATAGTGACGTGATGTTGAGGGATGCGATTACGCAAAATATTCAGGACCCCAGAATTAGAGCAGCAATTCTGAAACAGTCTGACCCCTCATTAGACAGTGTACTGTAGCTTATAGATGCGCATGATACTTTTGACTTAGCAGATGTAGAAATGCAAAGCCACAGTGTTAATTCAGTGCGCCGCAACGGTCGCTTTCCTAGCCGTAGTTCTCAGTATAGCACTGGTGATTCTTACAATAGCACAGGCCGTGCTGAACAGACAGTGATCAGTAGCCAGTGTAAAAGTGCGACACAAGGGTCGCCCCGTCATGTTAGAAACAGTGATTTGAATAACGGGCGCCAACGCTCATTTCAGAAAAATGTACGTAAATCTTGCCCCCAGTGTGTGTCTCGCCACAAGCGTGCTCATTGCCCTAGTCGCAATGCAACCTGTTATCAATGTGGCAAATCAGGACATGTACAGTCTGTGTGTATGCAAATTAAAAACTCAAAGAACGGTACCGTTAGAAACAGTGCTTCACAGAGTGCGGGAACAGTTCATTCTGTAAATGTTATATGGGCTGTGGAATTGAACAGTGCTTTCCTTGGATCTCAATTGCAAGAAAGTAGTTCTGCGCCTATGGCAAAACTATATAGTGCACCACGAGCGCCGACGAGCGCGTAAAACAGTGCAACGGAAAAGGGTTCGGGACAAGCAAAATGACTATGAACAGTGCATTCCTGTAGTGAAAATAGTGCCTTCTGCAACTGCTCCTTGTAATAGTGCCCAGTACTGTGTAGCTAGTGACAGTAGACATCAAGTAGCTACTCAAAACTGTAGTGCAGTGGTTAGTACATCTGGAGTACCTTCGCATGCTTGCGCGGACGCCGATCCGGCGGTAGTGCCATCTAGTGACGGTGTTGTTAATCCGCTGCGTGCCGAGTCTGTACCGCTTACTTCACTACGCGGCCCGCGCAAGCGCAGTAAACAAACCATTGCAGACGTTGCCCACATTCGCGCACCTGTCGAGCGCAGCAAGCAAAAACTTTGTGACTCTCTTCATAGAAAATAAGACGGTGCAATTTCAGCTTGATACTGGTTCCGCTGTCACATTAATAAATAAAGATACTTATGAACTTCTGGGTTCGCCAAAATTGTCGCCGTCAAAGCAAGTGTTAACAGCTTATACAGGTCAAAATATTCCCGTGCTAGGGACGTGTAGCCTGCCCGCCTCTTTTCAAGGTGTAACAAAAACAGTTGCTTTTGTAGTTCTTCAGGCCAAATCGACACAGAACATTTTTGGACTAGATGCTTTTGACTTGTTTGGATTATCGATTCAAAGAGATGTGCTTCAAATTTCGTCAGTAGTGCCTCAGGACAAAATTAATGCATTGTGTGAAAAATATAGTGACTTGTTTTCGCCGGAACTCGGTTGTGCAAAAGACTTCGTGGCACATGTCACTTTAAAAGAATCTGCTGTACCAAAATTTTGTAAAGCTAGACCAGTGACTATCGCAATGCGTGATACAGTTGCCAAAGAACTTAAACGTTGGCAAGATAGTGGGGTGATTTCTCCTGTTTCTGCGAGTCAGTGGGCCTCGCCTATAGTAATTATACCCAAGCCGTCAGGAAAACTTCGTCTCTGTGCGGACTTCAAATCAACAGTGAACAGTCAAACAATTGTAGACACTTATCCCCTGCACAGACCTGACGAACTAATGGACAAATTAGGACAGTCTCGTTTCTTTTCTAAGATTGATTTAGCAGAAGCATACTTACAGATTCCACTTGATGACGAGTCAAAAAAGTTTTTCGTCATTAATACTCACATGGGCCTTTTTCAATTTCAACGCCTACCCTTTGGCAGTTCTTCCGCCCCCGCTATTTTTCAGCGTTTTTTGGAACAGCTGACAGTTTCTGTACTGTGTTGTTCGAACTATTTAGATGATATTGTGGTATCCGGACGTACAGTTGAACATTTAGCAAACCTGGAGTGACTTTTCAAAGTTTTGATTGCAGCAGGTCTATGTTGCAATAAAGCAAAGTGTTCGTTTTTTCAAACTGAAATAGAGTACCTAGGCCATGTGATTAATGCCCAAGGAATACATCCCTTACAGTCACATCTTCGAGCAATCAAAGACTTGCCTCCTCCTAAGAATGTGCACGAATTGCAAGCAGTAATGGGAAAGCTGAACTATTATTTCAGGTTTATTCCCAATGCCTCTCAGATTGCAGCTCCACTGCATCACTTACGTAGGAAGAATGTTCCTTTTGTATGGTCCAAAGATTGCCAGGTTGCCTTTGACAACTTAAAGTCTGCACTACTCAGTGATGCATGTTTGATTCCCTTTGACCCCCAGAAGCCTGTAGTGCTAGCAGTTGATGCCTCGTTGTACGGTGTGGGTGCAGTTTTGTCACATCGTATTGGATGTCACGATCGTCCTATTGCCTTTGCATCCAAGCTACTGACGCCGACGCAACAGAATTACAGTCAGATAGAAAAGGAGGCCTTAGCAATCATTTATGGCATCACAAAGTTTCATCATTATCTCTATGGCAGAAAATTCTATTTGTTGACAGACCACAAGCCTTTCACGTCGTTGTTCTCACCCACAAAGCCAATTCCGCCACAAACAGCACAAAAGCTTCAGAGATGGTCCTTAATACTGTCTAATTATCAGTATGAGATTTTGTACCGACCTACCGCTAAACATGCCAACGCGGACACACTTTCCCGACTTCCGGTTGGCCAGGATGTATCATTTGATTCTTCAGAAATGGCATGTTGTCAGATTTCCCTTTGAACTCTCGTCGTGTTGCACAGGAAACAGCTGCGGATGCAGACCTAAGTGTGGTAGCACGTTTTGTTCGTTCACGGTAGCCTGCCAGAGCCAAAGACATTGATCGGCCTCTGGTTTGACGTTATTTTGCACAATGTCATGCATTATCTTTAAGTCACGGTGTACTGTTAATACATACGGACAACGACCAAGCAAGAGTGATTGTTCCTCGTTCCCTGCAACGAGAAGTGTTACGCCTCCTGCATCAAGGACATTGGGGTATTGTTAGGACAAAACAATTGGCCAGACGTCATTGTACCTGGGTTGGTATGGACGCTCAGATAGAGCACATGACGTCACAGTGTATAGTTTGTGCGGAGCATCAGGCGGCTCCTCCGCAACGTTTCTCAGACTGGCCACGCCCTAAGGGACCACGGCAACGTTTACACATTGACTTTGTCGGACCTTTCTGGAATACGCGCTGGTTAATTGTTGTAAACGCTTTCAGCAAGTTTCCTTTTGTGATTGCCATGAACTCAACGATGGCTTCTACTACAATCAGTGCATTAACATCAGTGTTTTGCATCGAAGGCTTGCCTGAAACTATCGTCAGTGACAATGGACCTCAGTTTGTTAGTGCGGAATTTCAACAGTTTTGTCGTGTGAATGGCATTCAGCATATCACCACCACACCTTTTCACCCTCAGTCCAATGGTGAAGCAGAACATTTCGTTCGAACATTAAAGTCTCACATGGAAAAGATGAAAGGTCAGCACTCCAGGCAGCAAGCTCTTCAAATTTTCCTGTCTACGTATCGGTGCATGCCACGTGACGGCCCGTCTCCTGCCGAGCTGCTACAGGGCCGCCGTCACCGCACTCTCCTTCACCTGCTGCAGCCTCCCATGCACCGAGTCGGTTCGTATGGCACTACGTGTTTTCAGGTTTCTACGCTGGTGCTGTACAGGGTGTTAGCTGGAAACAAGAAGAAACTATGGATGCCAGGCACCATTCAGCGTGTGCTCGGTCGCAATATGTATGTTGTACGTTCTTCCACAGAGTCGGAGCTGCGGCGCCACACAAACCAATTGCGCTTGCACAGGCCGCGCGATCCTGTCTCCGGTTTCTTGATTCCAGACCCAGTTCACCGCCAGGGAGCACAGCCACATCGCTCGCCTCCGGGCCCAGCTTCCCCGGGCTACGAGCTCCCGATGGATGTCGACGCGCCTCCTACGCAGTCGGCCCCTCCGCCTCCGGCGCCGCCGCAGATGACAGCGTCACCGAGAGGGACTCCGGGACCGTGCGGGCTCCCCCAGCTTGGGCCACGCACCTCAGAAGATGACCTGCTCCCTCTGGGCAGGGGTGTGCGCCCTTCCTCAAGTTTCGCCGGGTTTCCTGGAGGATCGCAAGGCGGATGCCGGGGCGCGGACGGCGTCTCGATCCCAGCCTCAGCTACGACTCCCGTCCCACCAGTAACGCCCCGCCCAGGCCCTCCTGCCAGTGTCGTCGCTGTGGCCCTCAGCCCTATGCCACGACGGCGCGGCGATTTGGGGGGGAGGGGTGTGGTGTCGCACAAGTCCAAAGTGCGCGCCACCTACTTTCGTCGCGCGCTGCCATGCACGCACGGCGCGGCGTTCTTACGACGACAGCCACGAGCGCCCTCTGCGGCAACTCCGCTCGTGGCCACCAGTGAACGACATCGTTCACTTGGGACTGAGATAGCAACCAGTAAAGACTTCGGAATCCGATAGGCACCAGTGAAGACTTGGCTATCAGTTAGGCACTAGGCAGGACTCTAGCTCAACTATGTATAAACATTCTGCAGTACTATGTAAAAGTTAAGTATTGTATAAATTCTGTGCTAGATATATCTCATTCTAATTTACTCTAATTTATAGTTTCTGGCTGCTCCCCTCCGTACCTGCACCAGCATGCTATCTTTATTCCTGTGTCGGTCTCATTCCACTCGGCCACCGACACCTACGACTAAATGAAACACAAAAGCGGCGACGAGGCTGGGACACAAAAACTATATGATGATGGCGTCTTCTTGGGTAAAATATACCGGAGGTAAAATAGTCCCCCATTCTGATCTCCAGGTGGGGACTTCTCAGGAGGATGTCGTCATCAAGAAAAACAAAACAGACATTCTAAAGGTTGGAGCATTGAATGTTTTAACCCTTAATCACTTACGAACGTTGGAAAATTTGAAAAGAGAAATGGATAGGTTAAAGTTAGATATGGTACACATTAGTGAAGTTTGGTGGCAGGATGAACAGGATTTCTGATCAGGTGAGTACAGGGTTATAAATACAAAATCAGTTGATGGTAATGCAGGAGTATGTCTGATAATGAATAAGAAAATAGGAATACGGATAAGTTACTATGAACAGCATAATGGTGGCATTATCATAGCAAAGATAGACACAAAGCCAACACCGACAACAGTGGTGCAAGTTTATATGCCACCTAGCATGGCTGATGATGAGGATATCGAAGGAATGTATGAGGGGATAAAAGAAATCATCCATAAAATGAAGGGAGACGAAAACTTGACTGTGATGGAGGGCTGGAACTCGGTAGTAGGAAAGGGAAGAGACAGAAATGTAGAGGTGAATATGGACTGGGAAAAAGGAAAGAGGAGTTCAGAGCACAATTTAATGATCACCAACACTTGGTTTAATCATCAGGAGAGAAAATCACGAAGAAAATTCTTTCAATCCATTTCTAAACCTGAATTTCATTGGTACTTAGAACATTTTGGTATGTGAGGGTTTGCTCATTCATCTACCAAAAGTGAGGTAAATACTTCTGTTTCCTATGTGAATCATCCCACTGGGAACCAGGGAGCAACATTCCAAAATAAAGATTAGGAGAGGCCTCTTAATACCATCCACTAGTGTGTGTTTTTTTTTTTTTTTAATAATTAGGTGACAGCAAGCTCCTACTTGACACTGGAGCGGCCAGACATGGTAGTATGTGTATAGTTGTCCGAGTGTGTGTGAATGTATGTGTTTCTTTTTATAATGAATTCCATGGCTGAGAATTTAAGTTTTGTGAATGTGACTGTCTAGTTTTCGTGCCTGTCAGCAGCTCAGTGAGCCTCTTTATGGTGAGTTGTTATCTATCCTCATTATATTCAATAAAACATCACCAATATGGGGTTTTGGAGCCAATGGCCAACTATTGTACCCTTGATGACTGGACAACACAAAGCTTTATGCTTCGTTTGGACCCATCAACATCGTCAGTAAACTTTTGATGACTGGAAACACGATACCTGGACGACCTGATAAATCCATGGACCCTACATGTCAGCAAGGGACTATTCAAGTAAGTGGAGGCTGAGTAATGGTGTGGTGCATGTGCTGTTGGATTAAAGTGGGACCCTTGATAAATGTAGATGACACCAATAGACAACATTTGTATATGCATCTTGGCTAATCATCTGCAATGATTCATGTCCATTGTGCAGTCTGGTGGATTTGGTCAATTCCAGCAGAACAATGTGACACCCCACACATGTCCAGAATTCCTACAGAGTGGCTTCGGGAACACACCTCAGAGATTAAACTTCTCTGCTGGCCAAAAAAAAACTCCACAGACATTAACATTATTGAACCTGTCCGTAGTGTCTTACAAATTTATGGAGCAATCTGCTAGATGATTCATGTCAATTACCTCCAGTACTAGACTTCAGCTGAGCCCACGCTGTGTTGCGGCACTTCTGCATTGCTCACAGGAGCCCTCTACAAAATACTAGGTGGGTGTACCAGTTTATTTGGCTCTTCAGTGTAAAATATCTTGGGGGAAAAAATTGCTCCAGCAGCTATACAATACTTTCATTTATTTAGCCTCAACTGGTTTCGGCAATCTCTGCCATCGACAGATGACTGAAAAGATTTTGCACGTTAATTACTAAAGAATCCAATTCTGACAAATATTTGATAATAATGTAATAAGTGATGTGCAATATCTTTTCAATCTCCTGATGATGGCACAGGCAGTGCTGAAACTGGTAGAGGGTAAATAAATAAAAGTGCTGTACAGCTAAAGGTGAAAGGATGATTTTTTTCCAAATATATGACAGCTGTAGATCACCACTTGAAAACAATTTTAGAAAATAAAAGTTCTCAATGAAACACAAGAAAGAATAACTCTTCACATATTGCTGTACTGATGAGGTGTTGCGTTTTCAATAGGCACACGAAGAAGCCTGAAAATGATGCTACACTTTTGGATGATTACTTTCTTCAAAGCTATCTACAGAACACAAATCTGCAGCAGGACAGCTACACTGTAATTACAATGAATTTTAAAAAGCTGAGAGGCCGCTGGCAAGGAAAAACATCCAGAGGGTGATAGGGTCTTTATTTTACTTGTGTGTTTCAGGCAAAGCCAATCTTCAGAACACCCAACAAAAATTATACGCCATGATGAACACAACTTTCATTACAACAGATTAACAGATACATAAAATCAAAATATGACAGCAATTTACAAAACTAGTACACACCATGAAAAAAAAAAATTACACAAACTTGAAAACATGAAATGGCCATTTAATAAAAGCTACCTATAATGTAATAGTGACAAAAAGATTACCCGGAGCGAATAATTTAAAGTCCAAGAACAGAGCATTGCACATGCCCCAACTTCTAAGCGTGAGTGTTGCCAACTACAGAAGTCTGTGCAGCTTTAGCCTGCTGTTTTAGGGCCTGAGCCCCAAGGGTATGCACTGGATATACACCACGGTGATTAGACCCAGGATCACCTATGGGGCGGTTGTATGGTGGAAGAAGGTAGAACAGCATGTTGCTGCTAAGGAGCTTGGTAAGGTGCAGAGATTAGCCTGCTTAGCCATAACAGGCGGAATTAGCAGCACACCAACTGCTGGGATGGAACCATGTTTGATATGCCCCCATTGGGTCAAGATGGAGGCAGCGGCTGGTGCATACAGACTCAAAACTGGCAAAAACTGGAACTTTTTGGGATATCCAGAATCACACACTAAAATAGTGAGTGAGGTAAATATAGGAAAGGTTGGGGAAATGCCAGCTGACCATATTATAACCCCATACTGCTTCAACGAGCCTTTCAATATAACAATTGGAAGTTGGGAGCAGTGGGAGAAAATAGCTCGACACCGTACGGGGATATTGTCTGGTTCACTGACAGGTCAAACTCAGACCAAGGCGTTGGGGCCGGGGTATATGGGGTGCAGCCAGGACTGGAGGGTCTCATCTCTCTAGAGAAACTGGCCTCAGTATTCCAGGCCGAAATCACTGTCATCAGGACATGTGTGGAGGAGACCTTGCGTAGGTGCTACGAAGACCGTAGCATCTATATCTATTCAGACAGCCAGGCAGCCCTGAGATCACTGGCAGCTCCTGCAACAAGGTCTAAAATTGTTGCAGAATGTCACAGTGTTCTGGTGGAGCTAGGGGAAAGCAATAGAGTAAACCTATTGTGGGTCCCTGGCCACTCAGGGATCAGTGGCAACGAACATGCCGACAGATTAACCAGGATGGGGGCAGAGACTCCATTTATTGGACCAGAACCTGTCCTGACAATCACCAACACAATGATCAAATTGGAGCTACATAACTGGCTCAGAAGACAGCACGTAGAATATTGGACCAAAGACCATCAACAAAAACATGGCAAGGTAATGATGCCAAAGCCATATTTTAAAAGAAGCTCTGAAATGCTGGGCCTGAACAGGAGAGAGATTAGACTCATGGTTGGATTGCTGACAGGCCATGGAAATTAAAAAAAAAAAACAACAACAACAACCTACATACAATGGGAATAACAGAAAAGGACCCTAAATGTAGGATCTGTGATGACGGTGATGAAACTGCATCATATCTAATCTTCGAATGCATTGCATTCCATTGCAGAATAAAAGGCACAGAACATTTGGGACAACAAGACCCGAAGAAATAGTGTCTAATAAAGAACTGGTAAAGGGGCTCCTTGCACTGTTCAAGGGCATTGGTTGGCTTTACTAGATATACAGGGAACGAGACTACACAATAAACTTAGTTTCGGTGCGGGCAGTGGCGGTTGGACCAAGACTGTTTTGGCTTGCCTGAGAAAATCAAATCAAATCAGCCTGCTTTTTACATCATCAGATAGAAGCAATTCAACAGTTAAGATACAGTATATGTCAAGATCATTTACTTTGGAAAACATTATTTAAGCATATAGAAACAGTTGAGGTATAATAATCCCACATGGATACATTTACTACAACAAACTGCTTTTCACATGTGTTTTGTTGGATGAGTGGATAGGCTGATGATTTATGAACACAACAGGCACATGTTTGAATACCACTGGAGTCAATTTATTTTTTACACTTCTTGCAGGTAACATATTAAATATTAATTCGGTAAAAATTGTGCAGTTGTAGGCTTTTATAAGATCCTATTTTATAATAATCTAATCTTTAGTCAGACAGACACGTGCTCATAGTAATAATATTGAAACTGGACGTATTATGTTTGTAATTACTTTGACCGCCATGTGGTGTCTCTGTAGTTTTCAGCTAAGAGAAATGTATAGGGCTACTTAAAAATGGCTGAAGTAAACATTTGTGATTGCATAAATGTTCTATTTGAAAGCGTTGTTAGTGCATCTGAGGCAGGACGCTGTTATGGTGTGGATGCTTCCACAGCAAGGAGATGGATCAGATGATTCAGAGGTAATGGTGAGTAAGCAGATGTTCAATACCTGGAAGACTGCAAGTCTCTACTCACAGAGAAGACAATGAATTGGTCAGAGTAGCCCAGACTGCCCATTTCACAAACATATGGGAACCAGGGAGAGCTTCACATGTTCTGGGCTCATTGAAAACTGCTCTCAGACGATTGAACGATTATGGAATTAGGTCCTGTTGTGCTCTCATTAAAGAATCGTTATCTGACAGTCAAGCAGTGGACTGGCATAAAAAAAAAGTTGATTCTAGTGGTACTCTAACTCGCGTCCCCTGTGTTCGTAATGCGTCAGCCTATCCACACAGCCAACAAAACAAGTAATAAGTGTAATATAATGATTATGCAGCCAAGATCGCATTTTTCATTTATTATGTGACCAGTTTCGGCGTACTCGACGCCATCTTCTGACCTGTCGTAATTTACATAATTTCACGACATTTTTATACACTAAAAGAGTACATCCAGGTTGAGAGATTGTTAAACATAAAATTAGTAGTCACAAGTAAAAAATATATATCCAACTCATAACGGTTTTGACGTGAGGCATACGCAAAAAAGGGGACAATGATCAGCCCATAAAATAAAAATAATAACTGCTGTACTTCTGTCAATATTGTTTTAAAATTTCTTCCTTTCTGTATTTATTCAGTTTCATTTTACCTACTGATGTATAAATTTGTATTTCTGTCATTGTAGAGGTGCTGCCTCTAATGAACGACGCCACCACCCTAGTGGCACTGCAATTTTTGTATCAATACAGTTACAGCAATCGCTGTTTGTAGACTGATAAACCACGCACATTCAATGTGTGTTCAATGTGGTGTATCATTTTAGTTAGATACTCTGAAGATGGGCTTTGCTTGATATGCATAATCATAAGTCAATGAAGAAACAATCACTATCTGGATGTTTTTCTTACCAGCAGCCTAACAGCTTTTTTAAATCCAATCGAATTACATTGGTAATCATGGTACAACCTTCACCAAGACTTGAAGTCTGACTTAGTTACATTGTTTTTCCTACAAAGCTGACCCAGCAATGTAGCTTGATTGGGTTGTATAGTGTGAAATGGGTGGGGGGAGAAAGGGAGAGGTGACGGGGATGAAGTTTGGAAGGCAGAGTTGCTGATGCCTGTGAGGAAGAAGCAGTAAGTGTGCGAAGTATGAATAAAGCATCAGTACACGTTTTGATTACCTATACTCGCGCATAATCACAATAGTTCCCAACCTTCAAATGTGGTGTACAGGATGACCAGCCAGTTTAAAATAGTTTAGGGAAATAATTCAAAAAATTTATATCAAAACTTTGCCTATGTTTTACAAGTGTTCTTCCAGTGCAGCATCTGCCATGTCAATGTGACCAAGCCTGTCCACCTTGCAGGACAGAGCTGGCCGGAACCAGTACTGACTGCCGATTCTAAAATCACACCATAGTGTCCTTACTGAAACTACTGATGTTTCCATGCTACTGTGGAGCCAATTTCAAACACCTACGATTGATCACGTGTGCTACTGATGTAGAACTCTGAGGTGTCAATCAGTTTCTTGGCTCTCTTCCGTTGCAGCCTTTGTACAGAACACACACACTTCACAGGCCCAGCCTCTGTGTGGGACACGGCCACATTCCATCCACATTCCAGCCTAGCAGCTGCTTGGTATCAGCCACAAACTGTGTGAACCGTAACCGTTACCGTTACCCTTTCCATTTTCTAATCCACTAACCTGAACTGACACTCATTCACTGTGTCCGACCTCACGGTGAGTCCCACTATGTATCCCACACTTTCATAATATAGCCAATATTAACTTGAATCCATCTTTTATTTATCAATCAGTCACCCCTTCCTAGGGTGTCCACAAGCTTTCACCACTTTGCCTTCCATCCTGATAATAGCTCCAACCCATCTTATTTGTACAGGAGTGGGATGGGAAGAAAATTTTTGTATCATCCACAGGATAAAAAGATTGAGTGCTGCACAGTGGTATTTCACTACCCAAAGAATATACAAATTATCTGAGCCTCTACTCACGGCACATCTTCTATAAACCACACAGAGCTCTTCCACTATGATGTGAATCCATGTGAATGACTTTGTTACTACCAAATAGGATTTAACAACAATGGAAGGTCCAGTTAGGAATATCAATACATAGATAGGGAACAACTCACCATAAAGACGAAAGTTGAGCCGCCGACAGACACAAAAGACACACAATTCAAATTTTTGGCTGCGGCCTTCCTCAGAAAGAGAACACTCATCAAAATCAAGTGTTCAAATGTTTGTAGAGCTTATGGGACTTAACTATTGGGTCATAAGTCCCTAAACTTACATGCTACTTATGAACTAGATGACACAAACATGCATGCCCGAGGGGGGATTCGAACCCCCGACCGCAGCGGTCGTGCAGACAGACTGACACACCGCAAACCGCTCAGCCACCACGGCCGGCTAGAACACACATCCACACAATCACTAAGGCACACTCATCCACACAGGTCAGCCATCTCTGATCCCCTAACACTGACTACACAACGAGTGGAAGGAGTTGTAGGGGGGAGGGGGGGGGGGGGAGTGGAGAGGGAAGGATAAGAGTGGGGATACAACAAGCAGAGGTGATATCAGGCGGAAAATGAGATGCAGTGCGAAAGAGGTGTGTGTGTGTGTGTGTGTGTGTGTGTGTGTGTGTGTGTGTGTGTGTGTGTGTGAGTGTGTGAGTTTATATAAAAATTAGATGAAGTACACTTACCAGGCGAAGGGGCACAGGCAGTGATAGCAACAAATAACACACACACACACACACACACACACACACACACACACAAACGCAAACGCAAGCTTTCGCAGCCTAGCTGCTTCGTCAGGCAGAAGGGAAGGACAGGGAAAAGGAAATGATGAGGGTTTTAAGGGAGTGGATAAGGAGTCATTCCAATCCCGGGACAGGAAAGACCTTGTGGAGGAAAAAAAGAGGGTAAACAAATACACACACACCCACACATTTACACAGACGCAAGTACACTTAGGCAGACATACTGTAGAAAGCAAAGAAGTAGAAAGCAAGAAGCTAACTTCTTTGCTTTCTACAGTATGTCTGCCTAAGTGTACTTGCGCCTGTGTAAATGTGTGGGTGTGTGTGTGTGTATTTGTTTACCCTCCTTTTTTCCCCACAAGGTAAGTCTTTCCTGTCCTGGGATTGGAATGACTCCTTATCCACTCCCTTAAAACCCTCATCATTTCCTTTTCCCTGTCCTTCCCTTCTGTCTGACGAAGCAGCTAGACTGCGAAAGCTTGCGTTTGTGTGTGTGTGTGTGTGTGTGTGTGTGTGTGTGTGTGTGTGTGTGTGTGTGTTTATTTGCTGCTATAACTGCCTGTGCCCCTTTGCCTGGTAAGTATACTTCATCTATTTTTTACGTATATTTTTCCAGTTATGAATTTCTCCTCTATTTCAAAACAGGAAGCACCCAGTAGGGAAAGGGGCATGAATCGGAAGGAAATGTAGCATGTCAGGTTATCTGAGGTTGAAGCCAGGATGGTTGCAGGACCGTAGGATGTGCTGTAAGGATGACTCCCATCTCCGCAGTTCAGGAAAGCTGGTGGAGGAGGGGAGGATCCAGATGGTTCGTGTGGTGAAGTAGCTGTTAAAATCCAAGGTTATGCTCTGCTCCATACTGTGCCACAGGATAGTCCATAATGCTCTTGGCTACAATTTGACGGAGGCCATTCATCCTGATGGAGAGCCGGTTGGTTGTCATTTCAATGTAGAATGAAGAGCAGTGATTGCAGCAGAGTTGGTATATCACATGGCTGCTTTCACATGTGGTCTAGCCTCTGATGGGGTAGGACATTCCTTGATGGCACTGGAAAAGGAAGTCCTGGCTGGGTGGATTGGGCAGGTTTTGCATTGGGGTCTTCCACACGGATATGATCCCTGTAGTAAGGGATAGGGATTTGGAGTGGCATAGGGATGGACTAGGATGTTGTGGAGGTTGGGTGGGTGACAAAACACCACTTTAGGAGGGTTGGGAAGATATTAGGTAGGATGTGTGTCATTTCGGGCCATGTTGACAGATAATCAAAGTCCTGACATAGGATATGGTTCAGTTGTTCCAGTCCATGATGGTACTGGGTGACAAGGACACTCATTTGTACCTGACATTGCCTTTGCTTGTTGTATCCCCACCCTTATCTTCCCTCTCCACTCCCCCCCCTCCTCCACCCTCCCCCCTCCCGTACCTTCCACTTGCCGTGTAGTCAGACTGTGTTTGGCAGCCAGAGATGGCTGACGTGTATGGATGAGTGTGCCTGAGTGATTGTGTGGATGAGTGTTCTCTTTCTGAGGAAGGCAGCGGCCGAATATTTGAATTGTATGTCTTTTATTTGTGTCTGTCAGCGCCTCAACATTCATTTTTACAGTAAGTTGTTCCCTATCTACATATTATTATTAAGTAGGATTTAAGTTTTGCTTGCACACTCATTCTGACAGACAGCATAAAATGGCCTTTTGGTCTGACATAGGCTGACAGTTGGTAAAGAGCAGTAACTTAACAATGATCTAGTTACCTTCCAGTGGTGAAGAGGGGGGGGGGGGTAGTGGGAGTAAGGGGATTTATCATACAATGGGGATCACTCACAAAAGGTGTCAAATGGTCATCAATGGAAACAAAAAAACCTGTAAAAAACACTAGGCTACAGTTTGTCACAATTTTAAAGTCTAACCAGAGCTGTGTCCCTATTTATATATAAAAAAGTGCAGTAGAGTATTTTGTATAATTAGTGTAGTTAGGTAGTTACTTTTGCAATATACAATAGATATTTCAAGGTAAGTACAATATGTCATTATTTACGCTACATGTTTATTACAAATAAGTTCTATATATAGTATCAGAATGTGTGTTCCTGGAGGAAAAGGGTAGAGGAGGGAGGGTGATCACACCAATGAAGGGTCTTGACCAGATCACCAGGAGGGAGGAGGGAATAACACATTAGGCCCTGGACTCCAGATATGTTCACTACATCACTGTTTCCTTCACCAAGATTCCATGCTGTTATAAATAGCCATTAGGTAGTTTTTAATATCAACTTAAAAAGTTAGTTAAGGGGAAAGTACTGATAGGAGTTACTTGTGCAGTAGCAATTGTAACTGACTGAAATGATACCAGTAAAAAAACAGAAGATAAGGCCTACAGGCACAAAACAAAAATAAAGTATTTGTGTTTTATTGATCACAAGCGAAACTAAAATAATTCTTTTATATTACTTGTTATTTGGAAGAGATATTGATAAGAGTTGATAACATTTTATTGATATAACATTATTGTGAGAATTAACAAATTTTACTTATAGGAAAATAGTCTATTGTGTTTAACAACAAAGTTGTTAAAGTTCCAACAAGAAAAGGTGTTTAAATAACTATACCTAATTAACAGCTGAAGTGAATATTAATTATTTAACCAATAATGGCCTTTTAGGATAAAGAAAGAGAACAAACTCGATAAGTCAGATATAAGACATCAAAAGATTAATAAATGTACTGTTGCTTATCTTGAAACTTAACATGTCGAATATACAGCCAAAGTTATTCCTTTGAAACATTTTTATCTTGAAGGTGTAACTTGTTATTATATTAGAAGTGGGTAGTAGTCATTTATATTATCACAGAACTATGTAAACTTTAATAGTGCAATATATATATATATATATATAATATTATAGAAGGAGACCTTCCAGGTACGAAAATGGTATAAAATAAAGATTTTTGACTTACCTAAAGTATAGGCTGGTCGATAGGAACACTAAACACACACAAAAACACACAACCATTCGAGCTTTCGCCACCAGTGGTGGCTTCTTCGGGAAAAAGAGGGAGGAAGGAGAGGAGAAAGGGAAGGATACGGGTTTTAAGGAAGTGGAAAAGGAGCCATTCCAATCCCAGGAGTGGAAGGACTTACCTTAGGGGACAAAAAGGAAGGTAAACAAATACACACACACACTCACACATATCCACATCCAAACACACTTAGGCAGAAAAAAAAGGCAGGAAAATGTCTGCCTAAGTGTGTTTGGATGTGGATATGTGTGAGTGTGTGTGTATTTGTTTACCTTCCTTTTTGTCCCCTAAGGTAAGTCCTTCCACTCCTGGGATTGGAATGGCTCCTTTTCCACTTCCTTAAAACCCGTATCCTTCCCTTTCTCCTCTCCTTCCTCCCTCTTTTTCCCGAAGAAGCCACCACTGGTGGCGAAAGCTCGAATGGTTGTGTGTTTTTGTGTGTGTTTAGTGTTCCTATCGACCAGCCTATACTTTAGGTAAGTCAAAAATCTTTATTTTATACCATTTATATATATATATATTTTAAATTAAGGAACCACAATACATTCCACCTCCTCCTACAACAACAAAAAATTTAGACAAAGGGTCTAATTATCCACCACTCAGTATTACCTTGATCTTGAACTGCAGGTAACAATTGACACTGTTTCCACTGATGACTCTCGCTCTCGCAAACTCTGTTCAAGTTGAGTAGAAAAGTCTAAGGAAGCCTCAACATCTTGCTGCACTCTCTTTGCTTCTGCAACCATAAGTCTTCTCTGTAAAGGAGAACAACATTTTCATCATAAGAAAACTGAGGATTTTCAAAAAATATAAGAAACTGATACTTCTTGATCCTACATAGTTGTAAAACATATTTGATGTGATAAAAATGGGAAGGAGCAGGAGAATCTACAGCATTTTCCTTATTTTATTGGGCATAAAAAAGAATGCAGCCTTATACAGGTAAAACATGCTTTTGTACTATTCTTATTCTCTTCAAAACTACCATTTTTATTTCTATACATACAATACAAATTTGGATATTTCATGATGGTTTGGTATTATCTACATCTGAATTCTGCAATTGCCATTTCATAAAGATTTCTGAATAAGAGATATTACAGTAAAAATTCTTTTTCTTCTTCATTATCATAATGCTTGTTTTAGTCAAATCCATTATTTAATGTTACTTCTATTTTTTATGTTGTTGTTCTCCTGGCAACATTACAATTACAAATATCTTTAGGCAAAATGCAGGAAGGATGGAAATAGAGTTTAACACCCTCTCAATAGTGTGGCCATTAGAGATGGGTCACAAGCTTTGATTGTTTTATCAAGGAAGGAAAAAAGGCCATGCACTTTCAAAGGAATCAACCCAGAATTTGCCTGGAGTGATTTAGGGAAATCACAGGAAACCTAAATCTGGATCATCAGAAATAGGTTTGAGCTGTTGTCCCTCCAAATGGAAGTCCAGTGTGCTAACCACTTTGCCACCACACTCAGAGTGTGGGCAGATTACTGTTTCTTCATAGAATGGGAGCAAAGTAGATGGAATGGAGTGTTATATCTAACCTTCTGTTCAGTTTGCTCATAATTCCTAAATTAATGCAAAAAATGTATAAATCCAAGACAATGAACCAGAGTCTCCTCTCCTATTTTCTTTCCAGCTTTAGTTATTCATTACATGGTTGTACACTCAGTTATTTTCTCTTCACAAAATACTGTGGAGTCACTGTTTATAATTAACTTTTAGTGGTGAAGTTTTTACAGGATTTCTGATAATCTCTCCCATTCCTAAATGTAAAACTGGTTGGACCATGACAAAGTGTAAACAAGGTCATTTCAAAGATAAATTGTAGAAAATCTGGTATCTGTTAACATACCAGTTCTGTAACAGCACACTTTATTCCAAATTTCTAGTTTACTCACATTCCCATCAGTTTTATAGTACTTTGCAGGTTGTAGTGTAATAGCTAAATTAGCATTACACTGCAGATCTTTTCCACCGTGAGATGTGCAGATTCACTCTAACAGTAGGTTAAGTGATGAAAGGACAGGTACTGTGTGTCTCATGCTCGTGCACGCAGGTATGAGGCACCAGGCAGGTGTGGCAGCCCAGAGACAGTACTACTTGCTGCAACAGTGGTCTTCGACCTGTTCATCTAAACGTGCAACAGGTCTACCCTGACGGTTCGTGGCATGGAAGTTTTATGTTATTGTTGTACAGTAATAAATGAATTAGTAGTTTTAAGTTCAGAATATGTTGAGACGTCTCAGTGATCAGGTCTTTTGTAAGAGTTTGTCTGTGGGACACAATATATTGCTTTTGCAAAAGTTTAAAATGAGTACGATGTTTTATTTCATTATACAGCTCCCTCTCTCTCTCACTACATAAAGTGGCAACCGTATTTGTGTCCTGAAACAGAAAGGAATAAGCAGAGACAATGAGGGGAATATTATTTGGGAAAATTAAGTGTTGACTTGGTGATGATTAAATAAGTCCTATCAACAACCATAGCAACCAACATCAATACAAGAAGAAATAAACTAGAAATATAGTCATCAACAGAACGAGTTCATTTAGTCTTCATTGCACAATTGTAGCAGACTGACACAGGTATCAAGCCAACTGACCAACTGTTGTTGACTACGAGTAACGGCAGCCGATTTTAAGACAGCAAGAAACCCAGGGTAACGCAGTTCTTGCTCTGACGATGGGTGAGCTGTGCACTATTTTATAAATAAGTGTAAAAGTATCTCGGTGTTGAAGGCTATTAGAAACAACCAACACTGTGATGGGTGCTGTGAAAGAGACACTTCCATCTGTGTCTACTGAAATATCAAACATTAAATTATCAGTTACTGTAGAAATGTCTCAAATCAAAGAATCTGTCAGAGGTATACGACACACAATTGAAACGCTAACTCAAGACATCCTAAATTTACATTCTGACAGAACAATCTTAAAATGTCTCTTTCACACATTTCAAACCAAACTGAAAACCTTGTAAAAGATATAGTCTAGCACAACTAAACAAATTTTTACAAAGGAAGGAAGCATAAATTAACCAAGTACTTGAAATAGAGATAGGAAATGTAATCCAAGACATCATAACCCAAGTTTATGAATGGCGCGGTACACAGTTCAATCAATTCAACAGGAGATCATTCATGTGAAAATAATCATTCAGTAAGAAATGACAAATTGGCAATGCTCGGTGAATACACAAGTAGGTGACTTACAGAAAGAATTAGCTAATATAAGAGAAGGAATGTACTGCAACCTCCAATATAATAACAACGTTGATACCAATCTATATAAAAATACACTGGGAAGTAGCAGCAGACAGTATCTCAGTACACCATCTCAAAATAAACATATAGGTTGTATATCAAGTGCATGAATTCAAAATGTTCCACCGCGCCCGTTGGTGCTGCAGTACGAGTGTGAACGTTCGCGAGTGCCACCTGGCCATCTGGTGGCAGAAGTACTGAAAGCAGTATGCAGAACAGCAGTTCACATTCAGACTCTTAAGTGTGATGTCCTATTCTCATCTTGATAGTGTCATGTGTGTTGTTTATTGAGTATTCGTGTTGTTACGACAGTTGGCGACGAGTAGGTTTTTTTTTCCCAATTATTAAGTTAGAAACAACATTCGAGATGTCAACGCTCGAGCAAATTCTGCAAATTCTCATTGAACAGTAAACGTTGCTGGCCAACCACCTCACCGAACAGCAGAAGTTTCTCACAATGTCTCTACAACAGCTCCTTGCAGCAACACACAATGATCACACATCAACATTGTCCATACCCCCTTTTTCACCATATGATGAGACAGCAGAAGATTGAACGGACTATGAGAAGTGGCTTCGACAACACTTCATACCGTTCAGCATTGTTGACACAATCTCTGTAAGTCACTTGTTTCTTTCATGGATCTCTCCAAAGTTCTACCAACTTTTGTCTCAATTAGCACCCCTCAAAGAATCTTTTTCACTGTCATTTGACTAAATGTGCTCACTTCTCACTTCATATTATAAGCAGCAAACACACATTGTTACATCACATGCAGCATTTTATCAGAGTAAAAAAAAAAAAAGCCCCTTCAATCATACCGAGCATGGGCTACAGAACTGCAAGGTATTAGGAGGAAGTGCAAATTCATTACTACTGTTCATAAAGAATCTTACGCCAAATTCAATGGTCAGGGATGCAATTTTGAGATCCGCTCCCAATAAGGAAGTTCGTCAGAAGGCTCTTCAATTAAATAATAACCCATCCTTATCTGAAGTATTTGCCATAGCAGAATCTTTTGACATTACTCGCGCTGCAGGTGCGCAATTGGATGCTTGTGGTGATGTGGGGGAAGTCACGGCGGGCATTTGTTGCCGGGCCAGGTAGTGTTGTGAATGAAAAAGTAGCAGTACTCTCGCACGCAACCCAAGCAAAGCAAGCAGCACACTAGTTTTAAACAGAAGCAAACTCTTGCTGCCTTACCTTCTTGTTGGGCTACATGTCACAAATTTAAGAAAAAGGGCCACATCTCTTGTGTTTGCCAATCTGACTAAGTGCAGGCTATACCCGATTCTGACATAGATACAGGCTCCATACTATATGTCAACTCCACAAACTCTTCTCAAAACAAACTATCTCATGGTGCAGATATTTGGAAAAGACGTACAGATGCAAATAGCTACTGGCTCGGCAGCCACAATAATTATGTCACAAACTTACCTTCGCCTGGGTTCATTGCCCCTTTCACTGGTCTTGCACCATTTATGCACATACAATCAGCATCAACTCTCCCTTTTGGTACAAATGGATGCCCAAATCACATATAAGTCTGTTATACGAATGGTCACTGCATATGTTGTTGACTACATGGGGACGCCTGACTTGTTCGGTTATGATGCCTTCTACATATTTGGATTTTCTGTTGACGATACTGTCAATGTTGTATCAGACAACATTCCTTACACTCAGTTAGATACCTTGTCTACAGACTTTTCTGCTCTTTTTTTGTCCAACCTTGGGTGTGCCACAGCTTTTACAGCTCATGTCACTCTCAAACCAGGAGCCAGGCCGCGGTGTTTCAAGCCCGACTCCTTCCTGTAGCGTTGCACAATGCTGTAAAATGGGAGTTGGATCGGCTTATGACTTCAGGAGTTTTGCTTCCTGTTCCTTCCAGTGAATGGGCCTCTCCAACTGTCATTGTTAGCAAACCTAACGGCAGTCTCAGGCTTACTGTGACTTTAAGACTGCCGTCAACACCCAAAGTCTTATTGATACTTATCCAATGCCTCGACTGGAAAAATTGTTTTCCAAACTTGCCAGAGGAAAATACTTTTTTGAAAATCAAACTCTCTGAGGCTTATTGTCAGTTACCACTTGATGAGTTGTCGCATCAATTTCTTGTTCTCAATATGCCTTTTGGCCTTTATTGTAACCAATGATTGCCGTTTGATGTGGCCAGTGCACCAGTCATACTTCAAAGGTTTCTAGAACAACTTATTATCTCTGTTTCCGAATGCATTAACTATCAGGACGACATTGTTGTCACCGGGGCTACCACAGATGAATATCTCAAAATCTACATACTCTTTTCTCCATTCTACAACAGGCTGGACTTAAGTGCAATTTTCACAAATCTCAATTCTCTCAGCCCTCTATAGTGTCTGGGTTTTCGCCTTTTCAAGAATGGCACCTGTCCCCTTCATGACAACACTGCCGCGATCATCACTTTTCTGCGTCCTTCGTTGGTCAAGCTTTTCTCGGAAACATAGCTTACTATCAGAAGTTTATTTCCTCTGTAGCGGAGATCTCTTACCCACTTACTTACTCACTAGCTCAAGAAAAATGTTCCTTTTACGTGGTCTGACAAATGTGATGCTGCTATCCACCGCCTTAAAGATCATCTGCAAAAAGCACCTTGTTTGCCCTTTTTTACTGCCCTGGGTAACTGCTTGTTTTAGATACTGATGCATCAAAACATGGTATTGGTGCCGTTTTATCTCACAAATATCCTGATGGTACAGAACAACCCACTGCCTATGCCTCCAACACCTTAAATGACTCGCAGTTGCGGTATTCACAAAGTGAGAAAGAGGCTCTTGTCATTGTTATGCTCTCAAAAGTTTGGCGTCTTTCTCTATGGTAATAAGTTCCATCTTATTGCGGACCACAAGCCATTGGTCTCTTTATTTCATCCGTCTGCTTCCATTCCTGACAAGACAGCACATAGCTCCAACGGTGGACACTTTTTCTCTCTCGTTTTCAATATCAGATTCACTTTTGCCCACTGCTCAGCATGGAAATGCTGATGCCTTATTCAGACTTCCTATGGGACCTAACCCCATCTTTGACAAAGATGAGCTTCTTTGTTTTCATTTGGATAAGGCTGCGGAGACTGTCATTGAAGGCTTCCCCATTACAGGACAACGCCTGGCAGCAGCCACTGCTGAGGATCCTGTTCTACACCAGGTTCTACACCACATAGAATACGGCTGGCTGAACCGTCCTTCTGGAAAAGTGTCAGATTCCCTCTGGAACTACTTCCATCTGCGACTGTGCCTCTCCTCGCTCAATGAAGTTACCCTGCTGGATACCGACAGTGTCTCTCCCCGCATTATTTTTCCGGCAATGTTGCATCCTGCGGTCCTACATCTTCTACACCAAGGGCATTGGGGCACTTCTAGGACAAAGAATCTTGCTAGACGGAATGTCTACTGGCCTGGACTCGATGTGGATATTGTGCACATGGTGGCCGCTTGTCAGACATATGCGGTGCAAGCACCTGTGCTCAAGTCCTCACTTTCTCCATGATCCACACCTGAAAAGCCATGGGACCACATTCATATAGATTTCACTGGACCCTTACTCAACACTTATTGGCTCCTTGTCATTGACACCTATTCCAATTTTCCTTTTGTGATTTGCTGTGCTTCACTAACTGCAGCTGCTACCACCATGGCTTTGGCCAAAATCTTTGCCTTGAAAGGTTTACCCACTACCATTGTTTCTGATAATGGGCCTAAATTCACCCCCTCCAAATTTTCTGACTTTTGTGCCCAGAGGGACATATCTCATATCGCCGCACCATCGTTCCACTCCCAATCCAACAGGGAAGTGGAACGTTTGGTCCGTACCTTTAAATCCCAAATGAAGAAACATCTCACATCCTCTTCCACTGATGATGCACTCCTGCAATTCTTAGCATCATATCGCTTCACTCCGTCTGGGAACCATAGCCTGGCAGAGCTTTTGCATGAAGCCAACCTCATACTGTCCTCCACCTCCTCACACCCCAGCCTTCTAAAGGCACTATCAGCACTCAAGGAAGAATTTCGGAGGGTGCTCCTGTGTGGGTGCAAGGCTACAGAAAGCAACCAAAATGGTCACAAGGCAGTTGGTGCTGCGATACGAGTGTAAAAGTTCATGAGCGCCACATGGCCAACTGGTGGCAGGACTGAAAACAGTATGCAGAACAGCAGTTCACATTCAGACTCTTAAGTGTGATGTCTTGTTCTCATCTTGATAGTGTCATGCCTGTTGATTATTTAGTATTCATGTTGTTACAACAATATACATATTGAATTAGCACATCCATCTCATGTACACATAAGTGATTCATCCGAACACAGGGTAACATCTGTGCTCCTTGAGGTAAATTTGTTGAAACACAAGCAGTTTTAAGTTTTCATCCTGGAACATAAAAACTTCCATCAACAGAGCAGTCCGTAATGCCATTGATAACCACAATGCAACCTGCCGCCTTCCTTGCTGAGAAGGGGCCCTTCATCGCCAGCACCTCTGATAGTGGATGTAAGAGTGTGCAGATGGAAGCCCGTCACTGGCTCCAGTTTCTACTCCTGCCCTAGCAACTAGCCTTGCATCCAGACCTCCTCCTCATCATCATAGGTTAATACTACAACAGCCAGGCATTTTGGGTGTCACCAGCCTACCGCACACCACCAGGCAGGAGCACCATTGTCGATAGATCGATATGACAGCGCAACAGACCATCTTTGTACAGTGGAACCACGGTGGTGGTGCCGCCAAAGGATAGATAACCACCAGCACTACGATGAGATGACAGTTCATCATTAGTCTTTGGATAGAGACGACCATTAGGAAGACAAACGATTATGGGACTGAAACTTCCTAGCAAATTAAAATTGTGAGCCAGAATCGGGTCTTGAACCTGGGACCTTTGCCTTTTGTGGGCAAGCGCATTACCACTGAGCTATCCCGACACGACTCACAGACCACCCTCACAGCTTTACTTCTGCCAGTACCTAGCCTCCTACTTTCCAAACTTCACAGAAGTTCTCCTGCAAACTTTGCAAGACTAGCACTCCTGGAAGAAAGGATATGGTGGAGACATGGCTTAGCCACAATCTAAGAGATATTTCCAGAATGAAACTTTCACTCAGCCAGAAGGCCGATCTATAAGTTGAGTATATTATAAACATAGGTGTGTGGTCTTGTTGACTTATTAAGAGTTTCAGTTGTCCCTCCCAGCTAAAGTGTGTCCTGCAACACACTGATATGTTGTGGGTAAAGCTTTAGATATTTTAACTGTTTCATGACTGAGAGAATATTTATTTAGAGACACTACCGTCAAGTTTGTTTGTTTATTTATTTTTCTCCATGAACGAGAATACACATCTGCTTGACCTATTACTTTTACACTCAGCTGCATTGCACCTGAGATTTAGTCCCTGCATTCACTGATTTAATCATATTTATGATACACACATATTACAAAAAGAAAGGTAAGAATGCTTCAACTAGTCTGACACAGTATGGGTGTTGCAGTTAAGTTTCATTGAGAACTGCAGAAAAGTGCAGCAATGGAAAAAGTAAAACATGTTATACATGTGAGCCTCAAAAAAAGAGAAAAACTTTTTGTGCTTTTTTTATTTTGTGAATTTATTATATATAAAAGGCACTTCAATTAGGAAATTATTTTAAAAAAATTCATAACAAGTTTGTAGCTTTATTCAAAAACATCTTGATTGTAGATGTAGCTAAAACCCATTTGTGATTAATTCCTTCTGTTTGTTTTTGGTTTATAAAATATTCTCAAGTTGTCTTTTGTTTTCATTTTTTATTCACAACACTTTCAAGAAGTGCTGAAACATTTGTACTAATAGAAATGAAGTTTAAAGTAGCAATAAATTTGCGCAGTCACAATGACCACACATGACCTTTTAAGTTATAAATAATGACCCAGCCTGTAGAGGGTTAATCTTCAAAAGACATCACTTGCAACTCTGAAGCTATGCAACCAGACTTCAAAGAACAATGACCGACGCTGCTACACAGTCTGGGATGTAATGTAATTACATATAAATCCCATAGATGAAAGACACAGACTTGAATGACAAAGAAGGAAATGATATGATGATCTTTCTAAACAGCTATATTTATTACTATTCAACAATGAAAAATCCAACTGTAATGTTAATAATGGCGTATAGGTAACAAATCACCATACAGATGTTCGCTGAACTACTGACAGGCATGAAAAACAGACATCATATTTGCAAAACTTAAATTTTTTGCCATAGCCATTGTCAGAAAAAGAAACACACATATTCACACATATGCTCAAGACAGCTAAACATACACACAACTATCATCTCTGGCTGCTCCAGCACTACAAGCATCTTGACAGTGAGTGAGGAGGGGAGTGAAGGGGGAAGGGTGCTGGGTAATGGTGGGGATGGAAAGTTCCACATTGCACAATGGATTCTAAAGGCTCTGAAAGACTGGAATGTGAGATGCTGCATTGAATGCAGTGAAGGGAAGGGGTGGGGTGGGAGAGGAAAAAAGGGAGGTGTAGAGGGGGGATTTGAGATGAAAAATATAGGTACATATATGTCTTCCACAGGGATATGATCACTGTGGTAAGAGGTTGGGATTGGTAGTGGCACAGGGATGGACTAGGATGATGTGGAGATTGGGTGGGTGACAGAACACCACTTTAGGAGAGGTTGCAATGATCTTGGGTAGGATGTCTCTCATTTCAGAGCAGGATGATAGAAAATCAAAGTCTTTATGAAAAAAAGTGATTCAATTGTTCTAGTCAGAGATGGTATTTGGTAAAAATGACACTCCTTTGTTTTGGGTTATTGGAGGTGGAGGGAGGGTAGATGGTGTGTGGGGATATGGCATGGGAAATCTGTTTGAGGACTAGGTCAGGGGGGTAATGTCTGTCTGTAAAGGCCTTCGGAATCACAGCAAATTTGCCACCCTGAGTGGCAAGTCTGTATGGGAGGGATTTTTTGATGGGGAATGGATGGCAGCTGTCAAAGAGCAGGTACTGTAAGTAATTAGTAGGTTTCATGTGAGCGAGATGTAGATAGCCATCAATGAGGTGTAAGTTAACATCCAGGATGGTGATGTGCTGTATTGAGAAGGACCAAGTGAAACTGATGGAAGAGAAGGAGTTGAGATTGTGAATGGATGAGAATAGGGTGTCCTCGCCCTGAGGCTAAATCATGAAAAATTGTTAATGAATCTGAACCAGACCAGGTGTTTGTGGTTTTGGGAGGCTAGGGAGGTTTCCTCTAGACAGCCGATGAATAACTTGGCATAGGAGGGTGCCATACGAGTGCCCATTGCTGTGCTGTGGATTTGACTACATAATTTTCCTTCAAAGGAAAAGTTGTTTGTTACGATGTAGTTGGCAATTGTTATAAGGAATGAGGTATTGGGCTTGGAGTCTGAAGGACACTGCAAAAGGTGGTGTTCGAGAGCAGCAAGAACACGGGCAAGTGGGATATTGATGTATAGGGAAATGGCATCAACAGTGACAAGTAAGGATCCAGGAGGTAAAGGGATGGGGATGTTGGAGAGCCAGTGAAAGACGTGGTTGCTATCTTGAATGTGGGAGGCTAGGTTTTGAACAATTGGTTGGAGATGCTGGTCAACAAGAGCTGAAATTCTTTCAGTGGGAGCACAGCAACCAGCCACAATTGGGCATCCAGGATTGTTAGATTTTTGGGAGCATATAAAAGGCATATATGTGGGATATTGTTGGGTTGAGGAAGGAGATGGATTTGACGGAGAGTTTCTGGAAAGGGATATAACATTTTATCAGCGCTTTTAGGTCATGTTGGACTTTTGGATGGTGTCATCTTGGCACAACTTATAGGTGGAGGAATCATACAATTGACATAGGCTTTCTGCCGCGTAATCACTGTGATTCATCACAATAGAGGTTGAACCTTTTTCTACAGGAAGGTTGGTTAGGTTGGGATTTGTTTTAAGGTTGTGTAAGGCTGTCCTTTCTAAAGGTACATACTTGTTTAGAGGTTGTGTAAGGCTGTCCTTTCTTCTACTAAAAGGTTGGTATTCTTAGGAATTGAGTATTACATATGCTTCAGTGTCATAATATGATGCTTCATTAAAACAGAAGCATTATTTCCCAGAATTGCTGTGTGTGTATTTATTCCTTTCTTATGTTAGTTCATCTCCCATCGGCTTCTACACTACTCTTTATCCATGTCAGTTTCATTTTCATGCAACTCAATCACCATGATATCATATCTCCTTCACTGTGTATCCTACAACAGTATAATTTTTCAGCTTAATAGAGTGGAATAATGGGAAACTGTCTATGGAATATGTAGTGAATGAAGTTGGCAGTAAAGACATAATTAATCAAAACCTAATATATGATGGGGCAGTTTTTTCATGAACTTAATTGTTTATGATTTCATATCTCATGAACTGTGTTTAATATAATTTTGAAGGTACATCTAGTGGTAAGTGTGTATACTGTCTGTAAAATTTCTCACAAATAAAATTAATAGTGTACAAGTAATAAATTTTAACATTTAGCAGAATGTCATAGTTTTACTTCATGCACAGTGGTAAAATAATAAACATCTATCATCATTTTGTTAGGGTTGTCAGAGAGAAAGTTTCATGAAGTTTTGAAGTTATGAGTGAAGTTTGTTGCAAGTCACTAAATATTCTCATTCTCAAGTAATAGATGAGGAAGTTTCCATTCTTTATGGAGTTACATCTAATGGACTATGTTTCATAGCTGGTTTCCGTCCCATCCTGACAACAAGGAATATTTGCACCAAATTTGGTTGAAATCGATCAATTGGTTTAGGAAATGTGGAAATTGTCACATAATGTGCACCAATTTCATTTTTCATGATGCCGTATCTCCTTACGTATGTGGCATAAGTGGTTCCTACGGTCATGGGGACTGTTGTCTGATAATATGGAAAATGTGTACAAAGTTGGGTCAAAATCGCACCAATGGTTTAGGGCAGCATGTGGAACATACACAAAATTAAAACAAATGATACTTAATTAATGATGGAAATTCTCCTCAGAGATGATAAATTATTATTCAAAAGAGATAGATTGGGTGTCTAGCACTTGTGCTGTACCGCCGATTGTGACACAAATGAAAAAAGGGACAAGCTTTCGGAACACAGTTCCTTCTTCAGGCGGGAGAGAAGGGAAGGTCGTGAGTTACCTTCCCCTTCCGTTCTATTCCCATCCTTTTTTCTTCCCTCCTCTCCCACCTGAAGAAGGAACTGTGTTCCGAAAGCTTGTTCTTTTCCATCATTTTTCTTTTTTCTTCATTTCTGTCACTATTGGCAGTACAGCACAAAGCTAAGTACTGACCAGCCAATCTATCTCTTTTGAATAACAAATTATATTTAATCTATCATCACAATGAAAAGTTGTAAACTACTGACAAAGTATATGGGCTAACAAAAGCACACAAAGAGCATGTGCCTCTGGGTACAATAGTCAGCAACAGTGTACTAATGTACAAAACAGCCAAGTATTCTAAGAAACTTCCCTTCCCAGGAAATGCAGAACAGTATTCACTACATCCACACTATGGAGTACTGCTTGCAACAACTCAAGCAACATCATAATTATCACAAAATTGGATATCATCATACATTTAGATGAGGTATCCCTGTTCACCTGGGTGGCACTGAAAGAATTACTGAAAATTATTCCAGAGAAATCTTATTATGGTCTTTTTGAAGTTTGTTAAGCTTATACTAACCTCAACTTATTTGTATGGAGACCAAGATGTAGGCAACGGTAGTGGTCTGTCTCCAGCAGTTGACATTTGTTGCTGGAGATTTTTTTAGAACGGAGCATTGAGGATGTCTAGACAAAAACCCATCTCCTTTTCCAGTTATAAGGATGATAATTTTGCAATTTGACCTCATAGTAAAGAGAGGCTCAATGAGCTTCTGGAACACCACCAAAATATTACATTGACCATGAAACTGAAAAAAGAGTGGCCAGCTGCCATAAGTAGACAAAAGACACCATGTCCAATTTGCCTAGAATGTGTATCAAAAACTAACACATACTGATTTACAGCTGCAACCAGTAGCTATTACTCCCCACAGCAGAAAAATCAAATCTGAACACGTTACACTACAAGTCACACACCTTCTCAGACCTTGATAGTTCAGCAAAGAAATAGATACTTTGCAATTACTAACAATAGGAGGAGGTTAGCTTGCAACTCACTGCATAGATAATCGGAGCTGCAGAAAGGCACATAAAATAAAAAGAAACACACACACAACTTAGCTTTCAGAGACAACTTTCACATAATAACACAGGTACAATTCACTAACTTTCAACCATCATCTCTAGCTGCTATTTTCCGAGTCAGAACTCAGCAGCTGGAGATGACCATTGAGTCTGTGTTTTTGTGTGAATGAGAGTGTTCCCACTCTGAATGCAGCAGCTGGAGATGACGGTCGTGTGACAGTGAGTTTCAATTGTATGAATGAGAAAGTGTCCTTTTTCTGATGAAGGCTGTGGCCAAAATCTTTAAGTTGTGTATGTGTGATTGTCATTTTGACATTGTGAGTTACAAGCTATCCTCATTATATTAATTCCAACCTCGACTTTCATCATTAGATACAGCACACATAATGATAGTTTCACGAAAGCAAAGAAAGATCCAGTGCCGTAAGAATATAAAACATATTACTCAGTTAATGAGTTGAAATGCAGACAATAAAAATGAACAGATAAGGGAAACAGATAGGAAACTTAAAAGGTCCAGTAACAGCAGAATTACTTACAGACACTTCCTCTTATGTAAACATTATTTGAAACTACAAATTTCATTGAGATAGTTTTGTTTCACTTACTGGTAGGCCTTGTAATCAAATAACACAGAACTGGAACTCAAATCCAGGTCTCCTGAACAAATGAATAGCCATTTCTATGTGATGATGCTGCTGCTGCTGCTGCTGCTGCTGTTCCAAATGTAGATTTATGCAGGTATTTTTGTTTCAGTTGGTGAGTGTTGTAATCAAACAAGACATATAAAAATTTGTGACAGGACTGAGCCCCGCACCCAGGTCACCTGCTTACTAGAGAGGTGCACTATGCCTTGCACAAACCAAGGAAGGGCTTCACATACGCACATGGACTGCTCAAGCACATACTTCATCCAAGACTAATTTCCATACGTCTCCCTCTGACCATTGTAATCCATGTCTCACCATGTCAAAGATCGATGCACAAGAGGACCTGACTCCTCGCAGGAATACAGGTGTACAGCACTTAATCCTTATCCCAAGGATGATATGAGAATTATACAACCCATCCCACTGCTGTACAAATAAGATGGGTTGGATGCATCAGGATGGAAAGTGAAGCGGTAAAGGCTTGTGGGCACTCTAGGAAAGAGTAGGTGATTGTTAAATAAAAAATAGGATTTAAGTTAATATTGGGTATATTCTGAAGGTACAGAATACATGGTGGGACTCACCCTGGGGTCGGATGCAGTAAATGAGTGTCAGTCCAAGTTAGCGGATTAGAAAACGGAAAAGGCAAAGGTTAGGGTTCACATAGTTTAGTGGCTGATACCGAACAGCCACTAGATGGGAGCAGATGGCACAAAGCTGTTTGCCCCGCATAAAGGCTGAGCCTCTGGAGTGTGTCTGTTCTGTACGAGAACTAAAATGGAAGAGAGAGATGGAACTGAGTCTCACAACTCAGATTCTTCCAGCAGTAGCACGCATGATCAAATGTGCACCACGGTTGCATGTAAACGTCAGTGGTTTCAGCACAGACACCAGAAGGGTGGTATGATTTTAGAATCAGCAGTCAATACTGGTTCTGGCCAGATCTGTTCTGCAAGGTGGACAGCCTTGGTCACACTGTCAAGGCATATGTTGCAGTGGAAGAACATTTGTAAAACTTAGATGAAGTTTTGAAATAAAATTTTTGAATGATTTCCCTAAACTATTTTAGACTGGCTGGTTATCTGTACACAGGGTTAGCTGCAAGCCACAGATTAAAATTCTTCATTCATAAGACCTTAATTCTTCGACAAAAAATGTTGCTGTGGATGCTGGCTAACAATGTATACAATACAGAAACAGTGGAATAGTATGATACTATCATATTTTGTTGTGCAGAGTTTTTTATACTCAGAATCTCATTAAAATAAAACAGACTAGGTTATACTAAAATTCATACTCGTTTTGACTGAATTTTCTTTTTCCGTTGAATGCGAGAGAGTGTGGAGCTTGATGACACAGCTGACTGTGAGACTGATGATGTTGACTTAACACTTTTGCAAGATGAACTCCTCTTGCTAGAAGTTTCTGATTTCATTTTTATTCCACAGATTAAAGAAGCATCCCTGCAAGAAACAAAATAAGTTCACTTGTTTAAAAGTACAAATTTTATTTAGATGTTAATGTTACCATAATAATTCAACTGCTAACACACCGTAGATCAAAGTCTACAGCTAGTCTGGGCATATCTTGGTTCTTCTTTGATGTAAATGCGATGCCCATCTTCCTTAAGTAACTAGCCCACAGTTGAAGCACTACTTCCTTTAATGATGGTTTTGCTCCAAGCTCAATAACTTCATCAACTAAGCCTTTTAAAATCCAATTATATGCTTCCCATGTTGTCCACTCCCTGTCTACAAAGGTAACATGTGAGCATGAATTTTATGTTATAACAAGACGAAAACAAACTTTTCAATATCTGAAAAATTGAAAGAAATCTGAGCTGAGATTAGTTCAATCATTAGAACAACACTTGTGCATAAAACAACAGCTGGCTATGCACATTAAAAATGAACACCACACACACACACACACACACACACACATATAAAAGTCGAGATCACAGCTTCCATGTTACTTTCAAATCCTTCCCAGAAACTACATACCTTTTAACACTTTCGCTGCGGCTGACGCTTATAAACGTCCGCGCTCAATGTAGGATAGCGTCAGCTGCAATGAAAGTGTTAACTAAACAATGCAATTTTTAATCACTTTCTGCTAGTAGTACAACTAGGTGCCAGAAGTTACTGAACAAAACCCATAAATGATAAACATTAGAACTAGCCTTACCAAAACTACTTCAGTAACATCTTGCACAACAAGATGATTTCCTTACCTCTACAAGCTAGGACCTTTTCCTTATCAATCAAGAAACTAAAGTGCCTAGATTATGGTAAAGTATATTCATATTCACATTTCAAGTTTTGCTTTTATAAACAATGGAAGTTGCTATAACAGAAAACATGCCAGTTACATGGTGTGGCAGCAGGCTGCCTGCACACCTCGTTTGAAGCAGTTGCTGCATGGATTCTATATGAGTGGCCATGAGAAACTGCACTTCAATGTTTTGTGCACAACACAGCCTTCACCACACCATCTGGCAGAACTAACACCAGTATAAGGGCAGCATTTAGCACAACCATTCCCTTCCTTTTGTGTATCAGATTTTTACTACTATTGTCTTGTGGCTACTGCCTATTTCGTCATTGCTGTTAAGGCCAATGTTATTCATTCTTATATTGTTACTTGTTCACATTTATCTGTAACACCAACAATTTGGCATCTGCTATCTTCATACTGAACATTACGTCTTACATTACGGCACAACTAGTGAAGAGTGTAGTCTTTGCTTCCTTGCACTCAGTTTCTTTTGTTGGTGAATCAGTTCTCATTGTGGAGGCAAGCCTCATAGTTCTGGGCGAGCAAAAGTGAGCTCTCACAGCAGTTATTACTGAAATGGCAAACCTTGTTTTGATATGTTTCTTCACCATCAACTTAAGAACCACCTTTCCCACTGTATAATGTGATATCTGAATATTGTGAGGCTTATAAGAAGCAGCTTCAGAAACATTTTCTGGCACCATGAATGAAAATAAGCAAATAATTTTGTTTCTCTCATGGAATTTTTCTAGAATTTATCGCTGATTATCTGAGTTAGACCCATTCCAAGAAGCAGCACTACTCTCTCTTTATTAACTGGTTAGGTCATGGTTAAATCATCACCGATGCACAAACATCACAGCAGCTCATGCTGAATTTACTGCAGTTGGTAAAAATATAAGCTTTCCAATCTTACAAAGGTTTGGTGACCAAATTACATGGCCTCAGTCAAAAATGCCTGTTTGGATCATAGTGCTCTGATATGTTTGGCTGCTGATGGGGAAAGTGTGCCAAAAGGTGCTTCAAAGTGAAAACACTTCATTATTAATCAATATTGCTCAGTCTTTTGAGGCTTATTGTGCTACAGGTGATTATGTAAATGATGGCGTGACATTGCCACTGTGAACACTCAGTAAACAGCCACAAGGCCTTAGGTCATTAGTGCTAGACAGTTACAGTCACCCAAACCTGACTCTCATAACAGCAGCAGTCAATCCCACAGCAACAGCAGCAAGGTGTGTTGCCATCCTCCTTCCACGGTTTCATGCAACATACGAGCACTATATGCCCTAAGAATTGGTCAATTTTTATCATGTGCTATAAAAAGAAAAGTACATGTTCGCGTGTCATTCACAATTAATGTTTGGAAACAAGGACATGGAGATTATGTTTTACCAGTTTTCTCAACTAAACAAGTTTTCAATTAAGTACACAAATTGGGAAAAACACTCAAGTTACAAGTGAACACAAGAACAGCAGTCACACTGGTTAATTCACAGATTGTCCACCTAGGTTGTCTTCACCATCTCTTGTTGCTTGGCAATTAATGCATTATAATAAACAACATACTCCAATTCTAAAACAGATTACAGCTCATACAGTGTACAAATCAGAATTAGTTCCTTAGCTCTTTTGATGGTACAGGGTGTTAGCACCAAAAATTTGTTCAAATTAAGAAGCTTTTATAGCATTCAGTATATTATTATGTTGCATACTGTGAACCTCAGGCTTTACAAAAAGTGAAAGTAGAATTGGACAATTTACATCATTAAGTGTTACTCTTGCAGTAGTAAAAAAGCCAATTGGTAAACTATATCTCTGTGGCAACTAAGATCACTATTAATGCTCTAAATATTATCGATTCTCATTCATTCTTCACCTAGGGGGCCAATTTTTACAAAACTAGATTTAAGTGATGCATACACCCAGTACTCATTTGAGAAATAATCAAAGCATCTCATAGATGTGTACACACCATTCAGATAATAACAATTCCGCATCTAACATTTGCAATGGTTTGTACTCCAGTAATTTTTTTTTTTTTTTTTTTTTTTTTTGGAACAATGACAATGTCTGTTACAGGGTGCATCAACTACCTTGAAGATATAGTGGAAACAGATGCATCGACTGGAGAACACCTGTGCAATCTTCACATCTTGTTCAGTAATTACAATCAGTGGGATTGTAATTCAATTTACAAAGCCACATTTCTCAGCCATTTTAAGTTCTTTGTGAGGGTTTAGAACCATTAAGAGAATTTTTCAGCAGTTACAGAACTTCCAGTGTAAAAGAATTACAGTTAAAAAACAAAAAAACTAAAAATAGCATATTACCACAAATTTATCTAGGTATAGCCACAGCATGAGCTTCCAAAATTTTGAAACCAGTTACATTCTGCTAACAGATGCCTAATACGATGCTATCACAGCCATTTAGCACATTGATATGGAGATGGATCAGAGTGCACCATTGTATTCACATAAAAAAAATCCTCAACTTGATGTACCAATGTTACTCTCAGATTGAGAAAATAACTCTTGCAATAATATATACTCTGAAAAAGTTTCATGTCTTTTTGTATAGATCAAAGTTCCACCTCATCACAGGATAGCAAACTACTGGTCTCTCTGATCATTTCTTCCACATAACTGCCTGACAAAACAGCACATCACATACAGTGTTGGGTCTTGTTTTTGTCTAGGTACAATTATTAAATTCAAAAACATGCAAATGCTGACATATTGTCCTGACTTCCAGTGGAATGAGAACCTATTTTTACCCGGATGGATTTCTTTTTTTCCATTTCAATACTGACATGCAATGGGTAGTGGAAAGTTTCCCCTATTACAGGTTCAAGACTCACATTATCAAGTTATGTACTATATTCAGTATGGCTGATTCAGAGAAAAGTTCAAAGCTTATGTCCCTGTGAATAACTATTTTGCCCTTTGGCATTATCTTTCAGTTTCTGGTGGTGGTGTAGTTTTAGTAATAGATGGGTTTTTGCCCACAGTAGCTATCCTAGTTCTACAAAAAGAGGTCCTTCAGTTCCTACACCAAGATCATTACGGAATCATTGTCCTACAACATAACAATTATAGCAACACATTCTTATTATTTTGCAGGTCCATTCCTTGGAATATATTGGTTATGGATTGTTGCTGCCAACTCAAAATGCCCATATGGAGTCTGTTGTTCATCAATATCATCTCTGCTAATAATGAAGGCTTTCTGAAAAATTTTCGCTATTGAAGAATTGTCCTACACACTATTATCGAATAAGGGTTCTTGTTTCTGTCCCACATTTTCAAAAGTTTTGTTTCCGACAAGACACTCATTACATGGCCCCTCCACAATTTAATCCATAAAGATTTGTTCACACTTTCAAGGTGCACAAGAAAAATGTGTTGCAAAATTGTTTAAGGGCGAAGCTTTGTTACAATTTCTGAGTACCTGCAATTTCACACGCAAGAAGAGATCAGATCTCACATCAGCTACTCTATAGGCATCAGTCTCATATCCTACACGTGGTCTTGCCATCACAGTAGCACCACATTTCACACTAGGTGCTGCCACCTGAGCAAAAGCATTTGGCTGACAGCATAATTGGATTTCAGGTCCTGTGACCAGTGCCTTAGTGGCATCTACATCTACAACCCCAACAGTGTGTGGCGGAGGGTATCTTAAGTACCACTACCCACAGTATGTGCCACCAGCTGCACCACTTTGGCCTATACATATACACACCAGAACAGAACATATCTATGATACAGGCTGCAACACCCAGTGTATCTACACCAGGCTTGACAGTGCATTACTAGTTGAGGAGAAAAAGGGATACTTAACCCATATGCTATGCTAGTTATGTGGTGTGGCAGTAAGTTACCACTCTATGTTGTATGAAGATGTAGAAGCCTTCACTGCACCAATTAGTGGTACTGACACTGATAAATGACCAGCACTTAGCATGGCCCTCATCAATCATTTACCAAATTTTGTACTGCAATTGTCTTGTGACCAGAGCCAGTACTGTCACACTGTCACTGCAGGTAGCTAATGTTATCATTGTTCTGTTACTTATTTATGTTACTGTGTCACACCAACAAATTGTAACAATGGAAAATCCGATTGGAATGTCAACAATGGAGGATAGATAACAACTCACCATAAAGAAACTCGCAAAGCTGTTGACAGGCAGGAAAAATAATCACGTTCACGCAACTGTGATTTGGCTATTTTTTATGCCTGTCAGCAGCTCATTGAGCCTCTTTATGGTGAGTTGTTATCTATCCTCTATTACTGACACACCACTAAACTGCTACTTGCTGTCTTCCTACTGTTGATTGTGGCTTACATTATGACAAAATGAGTAAAGATAACAACTCATCATATAACTGAGGTGATGAGTAGTTGACAGGCACATCAACAAAACTGGAAACATTGTTATACTTTCAGATTTACTTCTAAGGTAAAGGGATACCGTAGTGGAAATGACTGAGTAGATAGCACGCTGGAGCAAGCTCAAGTACGCGCAGAGCAATTTACATGTTTTGCACAATGACCTATGACATGTAGAGATAGACTGGAATCGGGGGAGGAGGGAGTGAATTATCCAGGAAGATGGAATAAATAGACAGCCAGAAACAACTAAAGTACATCCTTGTTATATGGATCGCCCTGACCACTTTGTTGAAACTATTAATTGAAATAAAATAGTTTCAACAAACTACTGTTGGTTATCCACATAACAAGTCATACTAGATGGTAGCACACAGAACTCAGTCATAATAGGTTACAAGACTTGCACAGTGTCTACAAATACTATGTTGTTATTATTCAATCCACAAAAGACCTTGTCAAGCTTTACAAAATGATGAGTATTACCTGGATCAGGTTCAAGCTTTCGTTTTTTTCTTTTACTGGATGGGCTCTGAGACTTTTCATTTTGTTCAGTATTCCATACCTCAAATACTTCTTCTCTTATATCCTACAAAACAGAAATAAGTCGTTTTACCAATAAGACACACTATGCAAGGTGCATGAAATATTTTTGTGGCTGGTGTAAAATATTTTATTTTCCAACTACAGCATACAAAAGACATTTGGTGCTTGCAATATTTTTGAACAACAAGTTTGTTATTCAAATCTTTTCAAAATCACCATAGTAAAGACAAAATCATGACAAAAAAATTAAATAATATTGCAAAATAAATCCCCAATATTTAAATTAAAACATGGATGACAGTCCTTAATAAAAATGTCTCAGTATCATTGTAATCCCTAGAGAACAATTGACTATGCAGGCCTTACAGCCAATGAATAACAATTACTTACCACATAAGTTGAATCATTAATAATATGGCTAAGACTTTGCAACAGACACAAGGTTTACATTAGACATGTTGGGAAAAATTTTACCATACTCTATTTGCACGAATGTGCCTGTTGTCATTATCAAGATTTCCACACGTCTTATAACCCTGTAATGTATGCAATCACAAACAGTGCACACTGCAAAATGTGCCCGTGACCGGATGCCAGACAGCAGCCAAAACCATGGCAGTGCACCATAGTGTCACCACAGTTTCATGACGATTAGGCCCACGCGGCCAGGCTCATGGGCCACTTTTATGTTAAATACCAAACTGTGTAGACTATCGTGTGCTTACTTGTACATAACCATGTGTACCTAACTTGTGTTATAACTGTGCTTGCTCTATTAAAGGTGTTGCAAGCTACAACACATTTATTGACAACGAGTAGTGTTTGAACTTCCGTGTATTTATTCGGTCCACTGCCGTCTATGGATTCACGAACAGCTGCTACTTCCTTGGACTTTCAACTCTCTCCATGGGGTCATCAGTTACTTCAGACCGGATTCCAAACTAGGTGTGATATTGTTCGGCAGCTGGTTATGATTTGAACTCCACTGCATCTGTTGTTACATCATAGACATTGGCCAGTGCTGCCCAACATATTTCTGCTCCTTTTTCTCTGCTGTTTTCTGCGTTTGATAACTGGGACTCTTATGAGAAACGGTTGCAACAACACTTCCTCACTTTTGGAATACCTGATATGGACTCGTGTAAAGCTCTTTTCCTGTCTTGGATTTATCCCCGCATTTATCAGTTAGTATGTCAGCTCGCCTATCTCCGTGAACCAGCGGCCTAATCCTTTGAAGAAATATGTCGTTTGCTGTCTGCTTATTACTGGCCTCTTACGCATGACATTGCGGCCGTGTGGAATTTTATTGGTCATGGAAGAAGCCTAATCAGTCCTATCATGCATGGGCGAGCGAACTCCATGGCCTTATTCCACACTGTATGTTTGTTACACCTACACATCAGAAATTCTCTGCAGATGAAATAGTTTGCAACACTATTCAGTGCCTGGCACTGGATCGCAAGATTCGTCAACTGCTCATTAATCTGAAAACCCAACTCTTGCTGATGTTTTGCATACTGTGCAGTCGTTTAAGGTTTTTGATATTTCTGAGGTTGCCGCGGTGCGGGAGCACCCCACTCGCTTTGCCGCAGCTGTCAACAGGCTAGAGATACACAAGTCCAACAGCCTCCACAGCTTGAACAGCCCTGTCTGCCACAATCTCTTCCCTGTTTTATTTTGTGGATCACGACCTGGTGGCCTGCCCTAAGTGTTGGGTTGGCAATAGTTGTAAAAAAAACATACACAAAGAACAAATTACAACACTTGCCCTTGGCTTAATGAATTCTTATTTCTAAAATCTTTCTCCACAAAGTGGTCTGAGCATACTACACAGTTTTTATTCAAATGCTCAGGGCCCTTCTTTTACAAATTTTCATCCAAGTCAGCTATTTGACTAAGGTAAATCGGAGGGTAAAAGCAAATGATCTGAGAAGGCCAAATGGTTGCCTGCTTAAGCTATCACACATCTATTTCATTTTTGGAAACCTGAAGAGTGATTTTGGAGTGCTTTGCTGTTTATTACTGCCATATATAGCACATTATACTCCCTCTTCCAATCATTTTCTACTTGTATCAAGTAAGACGATGTAGCAATGCAAAGCGGCTGTTCATGCCGCTAGGAGGTGTTCAGGTGCACTGCTGCATGTTTCATGGCCGAGTTTCTGCTATTATCTTTATAAGCTATTTGACGATTCCACAGTTGCTGACGTTTTTGGTCTCGACACTTTTACTTTTTTTGGTTTCTCTATTTCAGACTCTGTTAACCTGGTCTCTGATCCCATTCCTTTCCATCAACTTTACATCCTTGTTTGCCGAATTTTCATCCTTGTTTGCTTTCACTGCGCACATCAGTATATAACCAAGTCCAAAAATTTTTCACGCCTGCCACATTCCGGTGGCTCTCTGGGACCAAGCCAAGTCCGAACTCTACCACCTGCAGGTAATTAAACCTATATCCTCTAGACAATGGGCTATCGATCTTGTGATTGAAAAAAAAAATCCTCAGGTTCCTTATGTTCATGTGACAACTTTATGGTTAATGGGAAAGCTCAGTCTGTCATTGATTCCTACCCTCTCCCATGCACTGATGCTTTGCTCACTGGGTCCCACTCTTTTTCTCAAGTGGATTTGGCTGGAGCTTATCTCCAACTTCCACTGGACGAAAACTCTAAGCACTTGTTGGTTGTCAGTACTCCTTTTGGTCTATCAGCATCACCGACCGCCGTTCAGTGGCCCCAGCACCCTGGCTATTCTGCAACATTTTTTGTAGCAACTTTTGCATCCTGTCCATGGCTGTGTTAACTATTTAGGCAATATTGTGGTCATGGAGTCTTCCTGTTGACATTTACGGAACTTATGTGCCCCTTCCTCTACTCTCCAGGTGGCAGGTCTTTGGTGTAATCTGGCCAAGTTGCGTTCCTTCCAGCCGTCTATTCCATACCTTGGTTTCGAGATCTCTCTGCAGGGGTTCGCCCTCTTCTGGACTGCACAGCTGTCATTGTTTCCTTGTCTCGGCCGACGTCGATTAAAGAGTTACAGGCTTTTCTGGGTAAAATCGCGTATTACCATCAATCTCTGCCCAGGACTGCTATGGTCACGCACTCGCTCCCCCAACTTTTGCATACACTGTGCCCTTCGTTTGATCCACGGACTTTGAATGAGTCTTTTGTACCTTGAAACAACAACTTGTGTATGCTCCGTGCTTAACTGCTTACTTCCACGTCAACACCTTGCGCTTGCAACTTATGCGTCTCCATATGGAGTAGAAGCGGCATTGGCACATAAATAAACTGACGGGTCTGAACGTCCCATTGAGTGCCCATCAAAAACCTTGACACCTACACAGCAACATTATTCGCAAATAACGCAGAAGGTGCTATCCATTATTTATGCCTCAAAAAATTTCATGTGCACATTGTGTCAACTTCACTTTAATGCAAATCATAAGCCTTTAGTGTCACTTTTCCACCTTACTTCATTCTTGCCAGACAGGGTCACTCATCAGCTACAGCACTGGGCTCTGTTTCTTTCTCGATATAATTTTCAGATTCATTTCTGCCCTACAGCCCAACATGCTAATGCGGGAGTCCTTTATTGCCTCCCTGTTGTACCAGATACTACCTTGGACCGGGAAGAAATCTTGTGTTTTTATCTTGATGCTGAATCTCAACTACTGTGGATAGTTTTCCTCTTACTTCGTCTCAGTTGTCAATTGCTGTTGTGCCCGAACCTGTGCTTAGACAAGTTTTGCTTTATGTTTAGGAAGTGTGGTCTGATGATCCTCCGTGCTGGGCACCCAATCCCCTGCGGAACTATTATTCTTTTCAGTTATGTCTATCTGAGTTTGACGGGGTTCTTGTTTGGCTACAGAAGGTCAGTCACCACGTGTGGTCATTCCGGCTGCTCTCTGCGATCGAGCATTACAAATGGTCCATCACAGACATTTGGGAGTCATCCCACATGAAAGCACTTGCTCATCAGCATGTTTTCTTGGCCTGGGTACCTGTTTGCGGTGTGCCTCGCAACAGGCAACCTCCTGTGCATCTCTTTCTCCCAGGCCTCAATCTCAACAGCCGAGGGAAGGTATTCATGTTGATTATGCGGACCTGTTCATGCATTCTCACTGGCTTTTTGTTGTAGACGCTTACCCCAATTTCCCCTATGTTTTCCGGTGCCCTACAGTGTCCACAGTTGTGATTACATAATTGTTGTCTACTGTTTTTGCTATCGAGGGACTGCCACACACCTCTGTTTCTGGTAACGGCCCCCAGTTTACGGCGAGGGCTTTTCGTGACTTATGATGGGGATTCACAGTGCAGCTCCTTCACCCTCAGTCGAACAGGGAAGTTGAAAGACTGGTGTGTAACTTCAAAGTTCAGATGTGGAAGTATGTATTCTCTTCCTCTGTCAACGATGCAGTGCTGTGTTTTTTCCGTCCTTTGACTACTTCATAGCGTTGGAAGATCGTAGCCCCACCAAACTACTTCACGGTCGCCAATCACAGATGCAGCTGCACCTGCTGTTGCCGTCACTGCAGCAGGCTGCTACTGGCCAGGCTGTGCGCGGCTTTGAGCACCGCCACACTGGGTACCAGGTGTCACCGCGGCCTACAGCAGCCACCACCTCTGCCCAGTGCACACTTCTCATGGTGTGGTGTGCCGTGACAGGCAGCTGCATCCCAGGCATCTGCAGAAGCCGGGTCACAGTCTCGGTCTCGACCACAACGGCCGCCTCGTTTTGAGTGTTTGCAGCACGCACCTCTTCCTGTCCCCATGGCCGTGCCATCCCTGGTGAAAGCGTCTGCTACTGCTGCCACACTACCTGTGCCGCCTATAGAGGTGGCCAGCATGCCTGCCCCACCAGCTGACATCCTCTTTTCGGGGGGGAGGGGGTAACGACAACACCGCTATACTGCTTGACATCTCATTGCCCGAGCAGGAAGATCCACCGCCCTCCACAGCTAGGGGCAACTCACCACCTCCACACCCTCCCGTCTTGGGCTCGGCGGCAGTGCCGGGGTCTCCCACCATCGCCGGGTGTCTGTCACGTAGGGTCGGCCACCCTCAGTCCTCATGTTCGCTATAGATGTCCTTGGTTTCAAGTTGTCGAGAAAAAGAAAAGAAAGAAAGAAAGAAACACATAAATATTCCTTCCCCTTACCATGCTACCACTGATCATGATCTCTCTTGTACAATGCCCATGGCAATTCTTCCTACAACTCAGATATTTCTTGAGGGCCAACTACCGCTCACTGGAGCAAGCTTAAATATGGTGCAGTTCATTGGCAGCATTTGCCTGGAGTGATTTAGGGAAACAACGGAAAACCTAAATCTGGATGACCGGAGGTGGATTTGAACCATCATCCTTCCGAATGAAAGTCCAGTGTGTTACCACTGCACCACCTCACTCGGTAGTCTCCAGAAAAGTCATAATACACAGCACAGAAGGTGTTTTAATTCTCTATAATCAACTGATGTAGGAGGTGTAAGCCTGTAATTTTGTGTATCTGCTCAACAATCCTTCTTGCAAATGTGAATGACCTGAGGATGTTCTCCTCCACCCACATCATAACTGCTTTTCTATCACTTTAACTTCATCTTGATATCTCACATTTTATCATCTCCGCAATGATATAAAGGAGGAACTAGTGTGAACCTTCCCTGTGGAACAGCTTCGAAAAAAAGGCTTAGTATTTCAGGTTTATGTGTGCCATTCTCTGTTTCAATCCCCTTATGGTCACAGAATATGTGGACATATGGTTTCTGTAAGACCATGACATCTCAGGAGTCTCTGCCAAGCAGTAAATGGGAACATACTTTCCATTTCGCTGATGCATCACAAAAATAGTCCTTTGTATACAGATTTTAACTTTGATTAAATTTTGCTTGTCTGTAAGGGTTTGGCTATGTTTAATTGTCCAGTTAAGTTATCTTTGTTTTTACAGCAGTTTTCTAGCTTGGATGTTGAATCATATTAGGTCTTGATCATCTCTGGAGATTACATTCTTGTTTTTAGCTCTAAGATACTCTGAAAGTTGCTCTATGTTCCCCAGATAAACTGAAAGATTTTCCTACCTTTCTTGACATTCCAATTTCCAGCTGTATTCGGTGCTGCTGGAATGGCCATATTATCAAAGATCACCTGTTCTGCACTAACAGAGTTTAGGTTTGTTTGTCATTATCAGATCTAAGATGTTATCTCCATGAGTCAGCTCTGTTTCACTGTGGAAGGTAATTTTTGGACAAAGCACTTATAACAATTGCAGTTGATTCTCTGTCTCTACCAACTGCCTCAAACATGAGTGTCCCCCAGTCTATATCCTGTAAGTTAAAATCTCCACCCAATACATCCAGACGTGAATTAAGCTACTGAATTTGTTCGTGAATCAACAGTGATTGCCCAATATTTCTAGAAGGAATATTTTGTAACTCAGAGCCCTGGTATAAAAGCTGTAGTCAAACACACTGAACTATGTAGGGTGTCACCCATTGTTAATGCATCTGCTTCCAAACCTGACAAAAACACAGCCATTGGAGGATATTGATTCATCTCAAACAGATTTCAAGAAAACACTGTGAAAAGAACAAATGTGTACATTTTGAGAAAAGTAACATACAGTAGGATATTACAGCAGCAACTGAAGCACTCAACAATGCACCACACAACATAAAAATAGTTTAGTATCTTAGTGGAGGCATGCAGCAAGACATGTCAGATATCAATGTTTTCTCTTTTCAAGTGATACAGGCATGAGGTGTACATATTGATCAATAAGGCATATAATACAAAATGTGTGGCAGGTATGTATAAGGGCAAATGTGGGTTAATGTCCAGTTTAAAACTCCACAACTGGTGCTAGACTTGTAGACATTGGCAAAGGTGTGATAGGATAACAGGTGGTGAAGGCAGCCAACGGGGTGTTGCATACGGGCAGCCAATAAGATTGCATGTTTGGTGTCTAGTAAATTTGGCGTTAGTTTTAAATTTTGTTTGCAGCGTTTTTGACAATGTAACTGATATTTCATTTACAATCCAAACTAATTGTGTGTATTTACTGGTTTTTATTATATAGGTATATATGGAAGAAGGGAATAATTGTCCCAATCTTTAAGAAGGGAAATAGGAAAGAGTGCAAGAACTATCATGGGATAACACTGATGAGTCATTGTGCAAAGATTTTTGAGAAAATTTTGGAAGCACGAATTCGGACAAAATTAGAAGGAGGGATGAGAGAAGAACAACATGGCTTCAGAGCAGGAAGGTCCACAGTGGATCTAATTTTTGCTGTAAGGCAACAGCAGGATTAATACTATGAATATGGAATAGATCTACTAATGACCTTCCTGGACATTGAAAAAGCATATGATAGTGTACATAGAAGTGAAGTGTGGAAAGCCCTAGAGAAGAGAGGGATAGCAAAACAGACTATTTGGAGGATAAGGGAAATGTATCATGGCTGTGTGAAAGTGGGAGGAGAGAGAGATCAGCTTGTATTGAACAGAAAAATGGTTTGAGGCAGGGAAGTGCACTTTCAGCATTACTTTTTACTGTAGTGATGGATGATATAATGAGTACAGTACTACAAGTAGTTGGTGAAGAGAAGATGAAAGCTATGGTGTTCGCAGACGATCTGATGATTTGGGGGGATAAGAAAGAAGTAGTGCAAGAGCAATTGAATGTATGGGAACAACAAGTACAAGAATATGGCATGAAATTTAGTATAAGCAAGAGTGAGATGATTATCACATCAAGAGCGAAAGAGAGAGAGGAACAACTGGAGTAACAATCCATGGGGAACGATTGAGGAAAGTGGAGAGTTTCAAATACTCAGAAACCTGATACAGAAAGATGGGAAAAACGACAGAAATAAACGAGCGAGGGAGAAAAGCAGAAGCATTTTGGAAGAGTGTCAGAAGTCTGATATGGAGCAGGGATGTACCCCTAAGAAGTAAAAAAGTTATATTCTGGTCATACTATGTCCCGATCCTGACATATGCATCTTAAACCTGGGTTATGAAAGGAAGAGAGAAAAGCAAATTACAGGCTGGTGAGATGAAATTATTGAGGAACAGTATTGACATGACAAAGATAGACAGGTTAAGAAATGAGAGGATCAGAGAGTTAATGAAGGTGGAACCATTACAAGAGGAGATAGAGAAATCAAGGCTGAAATGGTATGGGCATAATTAAGTGAATGGAGGAGAGGAGGATACCCAGGAGGATGCACAAGATGATACTGGAAGGAAAGAGACCAAGAGGAAAACTGAGAGACAGATGGCTGAAAGGAGTGGTGGAAGGTGTAAAGAAAAAAAAGGAGAAGACTGGACTACGGTGAAGATGGAGAGATGATGGGAAGACAGAAGACAATGGAAATGCTTATGTTCGAAGCAGACCCGGCCAGAGGCTGGAAACTGTCCAAGATGATGATGATATGGAAGGTGAGATTGCGATGGAGTGATATACCGAACAACCGACCACATACATGTATTTTTTATGAGGATAATTAATTTACTCACTGGACAAGGGTACATCAACAACCTGTCAGCCATAGAGCAGGTTCAGCATTAATTACTTATTTCATGATGAACAGGAAAGGTTCATGCTCTTTCAAAACCGACTGACAGAGAATGAGGGGGGTAATCTTGTGTCAACCACAAAGTAAATAAATACTGCTGACCCTGCTCTATGGTTGCCAAGTTATTGATGTACCCTTGTCCAGGGAGTATATTAAGGTAATTAGAGTATCCTCCTAAGTACTACATGTTTACAAACCATAAAGACTAAAGCAATTTCTTATTGGCCATCCAAATGTGACTCCCGATTGGCTGCCTTCACCTGCCTCATTCATCACACTCTTGCCAACATCTACACATCAAGCACCAGTCGTGGACTCATAAACTGCACTTCAACCAAAAGATTGAGTCCATTCCATAACTTACATCCACTCATTCAGATTACTGCAAGTACAGAGCAGAACGTTCAGCCTAGAATGCAGCACAGGATTTTCTGACAGTTTAATTGAGCTCTGGTTGTCTTGAAATATTGTTATATGATCTTCCTTCTTATGTGGCAAACTCCCTATCAGCCATCTCAAATACACTGCTTCTTTGCCTACAGAGTTCAAAGCTGCATATTCAACCTCAGTCGTAGAAGTCACAACATCCTTTAGCTTCTTGCTCTCCCATGAAACCAAGTTTCTCTCTAAGAGAAAAACACTTCCATATTGTGACAGGCCAGTAGTCAAATCATCTACAAAATTTGAATCAACAAAACCAGTTACATCCAGATCTTCAACATCTCCTTTGGTGAACACAAGGCCATAGTTCATTGTACCTTTAAGATAATGAAGGACACACTATGCTGCCTTCCAATGTACACTAGTAAACTTGCCATTATACAGACTTAAAATACTAGCTGCATAACTTATATCAGGTCTTGTATTAATACTGATATACAGCAAACAGCCCACTAGTTCTTGATATGGCACATTAATCTGGTCTCCCTGCACTTCCCAGAGCTTTAATCCAGCTTTCATAGGAGTTCCCACAGGAGTACACTCAAGCACATTAAATCGTTTCAGCACATCCGCAATGTAACCCTTCTGGTCAAGTTTTAAAATACCTTCCTTCCAGTTTCTGGTTATAAAGATTCCCAGACATGACTTTGCTTCTCCCAGATCTTTCACTTCAAAATGTTCAGATAATCCCTGATATAACTTGTTTTTCATCTCATTGTTTTTACAAAAAATAAAAAATCTTTCACATACAAAGCAACAATTGCAACATCTTTACTTGACTTTTTAATGAACACACAATCTTCATCAGTATTAGCAACATAACCTACTTCTAAAAGCACACTTTTTGCCTTTTCATTCCACAGCCTAGCAGACTGTTTTAAACAATAAATGGCGTTACATAGTTTTTAGACTTTATCTTCATTACCTTTTGATGTAAAACCATCTGGTTGCTTTGTGTAAACGGTTTCCTTCAGATCTCCATATAAAAAGGAAGTTTTTACATCAAAATGATAAATCGCAAGACCCAAATTTACAGCTAAACTGATGAGTACTCTAAGAGTACTATGTCTTACTACTGGTGAAAATGTTTCTTCATAATCTATACCAAACTTTTGAGTAATTCCTTTAGCAACAAGTCTAGCACGATAGAGTGCTGTGCCATCTGCACTTCTTTTTAACTTGAATACCCACTTGTTACCAACCATACTTCTAGTTTTTGGTGGATCCACAAGTTCCGCAACACCATTTTTCTGGAAGCTCATTATTTCTTCTTTCATAGCCTTTTTTCCAGTTCTCTGTCACCTCTCAACATAGCATCCTCCAAATTCATAGGATCTTCTCCCAAACTGGAAAAATCATTTACGAAATATGTTACATAGACTAGATATTCCTTGGGGTTGGGTAGACAAGCTGACCTTCTGACTGGTTTATCACCTCCTACACTATCAGTTTTTACGTGTCTACCACTGACTGAGTGGTCTCTTCCAAGTCCACCACTGATTGAATGCCCAGAATGAAGTCTGAGTTTTGATCAGTGTCTGCAATGTCACTCTCATCACTACTTACTTCCAATATTTCCTTTACTTCAACTACTTCAGTATTCTGGTTACTTGACCAGAACATAGAGTTATCTTCACTTTCAGCTTGTGTTTTTGTTTTGTCTGTCCAGACCTCATTCTCGAGAAAAACAACACTTCTGTCTTTCAAAATTTTCTTGGGATTCTGCGGTCAATTATCTGCAACCTTTAGTCAGTTCATCAAAACCCACAAGAATAAGTTCCTTTGCCTTTGCATCCCATTTTGTTCCGAGTTTATCTGGAACAGGGATGAGGGCTCGACAACCAAACACTTTCAAATGGTTCAAATGGTTCCCTTCCATAGTTCCTGTGGAGTCTTGCCATTCAGTATTCTGTGAGGAACAAATTCTTTATATAAAGAGCTGTATTGCATGCCTCTGCCCAATATTGTTTAGGTAGACCCGAGTCAAATAACGTGTACTGTGCCATCTCACAAATTGATCTATTAGTCCTCTCCACCACACCATAATGTTCTGGACTGTAGGGTGCACTAAGCTGATGTTCAATCCCATTCACTCTGAGAAATAATTTAAACTTAGAGTTCACCAATTCCCCACCATTGTCTGATCTTACAGCCTTAATTTTTGCTCCAATCCTATTTTCTGCCCAAGTTTTAAACTCACAGAAGAATTCAAATGTTTGATCTTTGCTCTTGAGAAAATAACAGAATGTCCTCCTGCTATAATCATCCACTAGTAAATACATGTACTTAGCCATTCCATGTGTCATTTCCTCCATCGGACCACATAAAAAAGGTAAAGCAGTCAACAATCCGAAGATTGGTTTGAACACCACAGTGCTTTACTAGGCATGGTCCTGTTTGGAGGTGGTATGCCGTTGCTTTCCTCCGACCTTCGAACTGACTTACCCAGCCAGTTATAGAGGGACCTACAGTTTAACGTGGGTTCCAAACCACAGTGCTACTCGATATTTTTCACATGAGCAATACTGCCAGAGGTGAAAGAAATGGAAAGTGACAGATAAAAATCCTAGGACCTTATGGGTATCAAACCCGGGACCTTCGGATTGTAGTCTGGCACTCTACCATTGTGCTACGGAGCCGCACCAGACCTCATAAATCAAATACGAATTAAACTAAGCATCTTAGATACCAGTCGTCCCCCAGCTTTAGGAAATGGAAAAATTTTAGACATCTTGCCTACCACGCAGGATTTACACTTGTCCACTGATTCAGAGTCACAACACTCCAAGTTTATGCCTCTCTTCTGTAAACACAACTTAAGTCCAGTGTAAACTCTAAAATGACCAAGTCTACGGTGCCACAAGTCTATAATATTACTACCTTTTGGAACAGCTAGAGCACATTCATCTCACAACACAGTTAGACCATTTTTCAGTCTATAACGGCCATTGCACTCTGATCCGGAACAAAATAGGTTACCTCCAAAATAACTTACATCCATCTTCGTCAAAAACAAAATTTATACCATTCTTAACCAAAACAGATACTGACTACAAATTAGCAGCTAATACAGGGAAAAAGTGAACATTCCTGATTGAAGTTATATCTGGTGAATTGACAATTACATTTCCGGGTCAAGTCTAGTCTCCGATACCACCCGTCAGCTTTGACCAAGGACGTCATTATTTCCATCAACGTTTCTATTTATATTTTATAATAATGGAAAGTCCACGTTGGAATTAATAATATAGTGAGGACAATTTACAACTCACTGCAAAGATGTGGCGACGAGCTGCGACAGACACATACAAAAGACACACACATACAACACATTCAGCTATCGGCCATGGCCTTCTTCAGAAAATAGTATACTCACGCAATCACACAGGCACACAACACAGTCATACAACCATCACCACCGACTGCCGCACTTCGAATATATATGAAAAATACCTAGCAGGAAAAATATATATATAAAAATAGATAAAGATTACTCACCAGGCAAAGGAGCACAGGTGGTGATAGTAGCACAAATAAAACACACACACACACACACACACACACACACACACACACACACACACACACGCGCATAAGCATTCGGAACCCAGTTGCTTCTTCAGGCAGAAGGGAAGGAGACGGAAAAGGAAATGATGAGGGTTTTAAGGGAGGGGGTAAGAAGACATTCCAATCCCAGGAGAGGAAAAACTTACCTTGGGGGAAGAAAAGGAAGGTAAACAAATACACACACACCCACACATTTACACAGACGCAAACACAGCTAGGCAGACATACCGTAGAAAGCAAAGAAGTTAAGGAGTTAGACAGAGATGCCACTTGAGGCAGAGGCTCTTTGCATAGAACAAAAGCAAAGATGTTAAGATGTTAAAGATGGTGGGAGGGAATTTGAATTTAGTGGAGGTTGAGACAAGGTGGACAAAGGGAAGAGAAAATATGCTGAAGGGCTAGTTCCCATCTCCAGAGTTCTGAAGGATTGGTGTTGGTGGGAAGTATCCAGATAACCCGGACGGTGTAACACTGTGCCAAGATGTGCTGGCCGTGCACCAAGACGTGTTTAGCCACAGGGTAATCCTCAGTACCGACAAACACTGTCTGCCTGTGACAAGTTCATGCAAATGGACAGTTTGTTGCTGGTCATTCCCAAATAAAACGCTTCACAGTGCAGGCATGTTAGTTGGTAAATCATGTGGGTACTATCGCAAGTGGCTCTGCCTTTGATCGTGTACACCTTCCGTGTTACGGGACTGGTGTAAGTGGTGGTGGAAGGGTGCATTGGGCAGGTTTTACAACAGGGGCGGTTACAAGGGTAGGAACCAGAAGGTAGGGAAGGTGGTTTGGGAATTTCATAGGGACGGACTAGGAGATTACGGAGGTTAGGTGGGCAGCGGAAAGACACTCTCGGTGGAGTGGGAAGGATGTCATGAAGGGTGGATCTCATTTCGGGGCAGGATTTACGGAAGACGTATCCTTGCTGAAGAGCCACACTCAGAGTCCGCTCCAGTCCCGGAAAGTATCTGGTGACAAGAGGGGCACTTCTGGGATTCTTATGTTGAAGGTTCTGAATTTGGGGTGATGAGGAAGTGGCTCTGGCAATTTGCTTCTGTACTACATTAGGGGGATAGCTGCGGGATGTGAAGGCTGTTATTAGGTTATTGGTGTACTGGTTCAGAGATTCGGGACTGGAGCAGACTCGTTTGCCACGAAGACCAAAGCTCTAGGGAGGGGAACGTTTGATGTGGAATGGATGGCAGCTGTCATAATGCAGGTACTGTTGTTTATTGGTAGGTTTGATGTGGACGAACGTGTGCAGTTGGCTGTTGGACAGATGGAGGTTGACATCGAGGAAAGTGGCATGGGATTTGGAATAGGAACAGGAGAATTTGATGGGACCAAAGGAGTTGAGGTTGAAGAGGATGTGGTGTCGCACAAGTCCAAACTGCGCGCCACCTACTTTCGCCGCGCGCCGCCATGCACGCACGGCGCGGCGTTCTTGCGACGACAGCCACGAGCGCCCTCTGCTGCAACTCCGCTTGTGGCTACCACTGAACGAGATCGTTCACTTGGGACTGAGATAGCAACCACTTAGGACCTTCGGAATCAGATAGGCACCAGTGAAGACTTGGCTATCGTACAGGCACTAGGCAGACCTCTAGCTCAACTATGTATCAGCCTTCTGCAGTACTATGTAAAAGTTAAGTATTGTATAAATTCTGTTCAATATATATATATATATTGTTCTAATTTACTCAAGTATTTCTAGTTTCTGGCTGCTCCCCTCCGTACCTGCACCAGTGTGCTATCTTTATTCCTGTGTCGGTCTCATTCCACTCAGCCACCGACACCTACGACAGAAACGAGACACAAAAGCGGCGACGAGGCTGGGACACAAAAGTGGCGAGGAGGAGTGATACATGAACCTTGGACCAGCCCACTTGCAGCAGCCAGACAGCAGCAGTCGGAGCACGCAGAAACTGCTCCCGCCCACCCACCCTTATTATAAGATTTTTGGGGGAACATTTTCAGTTACGTGTTTTGTGGACTTTTTTTTGTTGCAGAGCGTCCTCTTTCATATTGCAATTGTGTTTTGTTATAATTTACTTGTATGTGCGGCGCCTAATCGGTCAGCATGGCCACTACCCCGAACCCAAACTTAATGGAAATCATTCAGTTACAGACGGTGCAAATAACACAACTCCTGCAAGCTGTGGCCCAACTGACAGCGCAAGCCGCTAACCAACAACAACAGCCGCTGCTTCAGCAGCCCACACCTGCCGCCGCCACGCTTCCTACGTTTCGCCAGTACAACGAACGTGAGGAAGAATGGAGCGACTATTTCGCACAGTTTCAAGAACTCGTCGCGGCTCATCAACTTACAGGTCAGACTGTTAAGCATCTTTTATTGTCTGTGGTGGGCCCCAAAACTTTCGTGATCTCGTAGCTGCGGCACGGTACCGATTTTTCAGACTTAAAAAATTACCGCAGCAGTCACACCAAGAGTGGATTACGGAATTGAAGGGCTTAAACCGCAAATGTAAATTTACTTGCTCTTGTGGACTTTCGTATAGTGACGTGATGTTGAGGGATGCGATTACGCAGAACATTCAGGACCCCAGAATTAGGGCAGCAATTCTAAAACAGTCAGACCCTTCATTAGACAGTGTACTACAGCTTATAGAAGCGCATGATACTTTTGACTTCGCAGATGTAGAAATGCAAAGCCACAGTGTAAATTCAGTGCACCGCAACGGACGCTTTCCTAGCCGTAGTTCTCAGTGTAGCACTAGTGATCTGATTTTTCTACCGGCCGTGCTGAACAGACAGTGAAGAGTAGCAAGTGTAAAAGTGCGACGCAAAGGTCGCCCCGTAGTGTTAGTATCTGAATAACGGGAGCCAACGTTCATTTCAGATAAATGTACGTAAATCTTGCCCCCAGTGTGTATCTCACCACAAGTGTGCTCATTGCCCTAGTCGCAACGCAACCTGTTATCAATGTGGCAAATCGGGACATGTGCAGTCTGTGTGTATGCAAATTAAAAACTCAAAGAACGGTAACGTTAGAAACAGTGCTTCGCAGAGTGCGAGAGCAGTGCATACAGTCAATGTCATGGACGCTGTGGAGTTGAAAAGTGCTTTACTTGGTTCTCAATTGCAAGAAAATTCTTCTGCACCTATTGCAAAAATATATAGAGAGCCACGCCGCAAGGGCTGACGAGCGCGTACATCTGTGCAATGGAAAAGGGTTCGGGACAAGCAAAATGACAATGTACAGTGCAATCCTGTAGTGAACCTAGTGCCTTCTGCAACTTCTTATTGTAAAAGTGCCCAGTACTATGTAGATAGTGACAGTAGACTTGTTATAGATACTCAAAGTAATTTTAGTGCAGTAGCCTCGCATTGCGCGGACGCCGATCCGGCGGTAGTGCCATCTAGTGACAGTCTGCGCCGCTGACTTCACTACGCAGCCCGCACAAGCGGAAGCGTAGTAAACAAGTTCAATCAGACGTTGCCCACATTCGCGCACCTGTCGAGCGCCACAAGCAAAAGCTTTTTCTGAATCTTTCAATAGAAAATCAGACTGTGAAATTTCAGCTCGACACTGGTTCCGCTGTTACATTAATTAATAAAGACACTTATGAACTTCTGGGTTCGCCAAAATTGTCGCCGTCAAAGCAAGTGTTAACAGCGTACACAGGTCAAAATATTCCCGTGCTAGGATCGTGTAGCCTGCCCACCTCTTTTCAAGGTGTAACAAAAACAGTTGCTTTTGTTGTTCTTCAGGCCAAATCTACACAGAACATTTTTGGACTAGATGCATTGGACTTGTTTGGTTTATCTATTCAAAGGGATGTGCTTCAAATTTCGTCAGTAGTGCCTCAGGACAAAATTAATGCATTGTGTGAAAAATACGACTTGTTTTCGCCGGAACTAGGTTGTGCTAAAGACTTCGTGGCACATGTAACATTAAAAGAATCTGCAGTTCCAAAATTTCGTAAAGCTAGACCAGTGCATATCGCAATTCGTGATAAGGTTGCGGAAGAACTTCAACATTGGAAAGATAATGGGGTGATTTCTCCTGTTTCTGCGAGTCAGTGGGCCTCGCCTTTAGTTATTATACCCAAGCCGTTGGGAAAACTTCGTCTGTGTGTGGACTTCAAATCAACAGTGAACAGTCAAACAATTGTAGACACTTACCCCTTGCCCAGACCTGAGGAACTTATGGACAAATTAGGACAGTCTCGTTTCTTTTCTAAGATTGATTTAGCAGAGGCATACTTGCAAATTCCGCTTGATGACGAGTCAAAAAAGTTTTTCGTCATTAATACTCACATGGGCCTTTTTCAATTTCAACGCCTACCCTTTGGCAGTTCTTCCGCCCCCCGCTATTTTTCAGCGCTTTTTGGAACAGCTGACGGTTTCAGTACCATGCTGTTCGAACTATTTAGATGATATTGTGGTATCCGGACGTACAGTTGAAGAACATTTAGCAAACCTGGAGTGCCTTTTCAAAGTTTTGACTGCAGCAGGTCTACGTTGTAATAAAGCAAAGTGTTCAGTTTTTTCAAACTGAAATAGAGTACCTAGGCCATGTGATTAATGCCCAAGGAATTCATCCCTTACAGTCACATCTTAGAGCAATCAAAGATTTGCCTCCTCCTAAGAATGTGCACGAATTGCAAGCAGTAATGGGAAAACTTAACTATTATTTCAGGTTTATTCCCAATGCGTCTCAGATTGCAGCTCCACTGCATCGCTTACGTAGGAAAAATGTTCCTTTTGTTTGGTCCAAAGATTGTCAGGTTGCCTTTGACAAACTAAAGTATGCACTACTCAGTGATGTATGTTTGATTCCCTTTGACCCACAGAAGCCTGTAGTGTTAGCAGTTGATGCCTCGTCGTACGGTCTGGGTGCAGTATTGTCGCATCGTATTGGATGTCACGATCGTCCTATTGCCTTTGCATCCAAGCTACTGACGCCAACGCAACAGAATTACAGTCAGATTGAAAAGGAGGCCTTAGCAATCATTTACGGCGTCACACAGTTTCATCATTATCTCTATGGCAGAAAATTCTATTTGTTGACAGACCACAAGCCTCTCACGTCGTTGTTCTCACCCACATAGCCAATTCCGCCACGAACGGCACAAAAGCTTCAGAGATGGTCTTTGATATTGTCAAATTATCAGTATGAGATTTTGTACCGACCTACCACTAAACACGCCAACGCGGACACACTTTCCCGAATTCTGGTTGGCCAGGATGTGTCGTTTGACACTTCAGAAATAGCATGTTGTCAGATAGACTCCAGAGATGCTTCCGCTGTCGCAGATTTCCCTTTGAACTCTCGTCAGGTTGCACAGGAAACAGCTGCGGATACAGACCTAAGTGTGGTAGCATGTTTTGTTCGTTCAGGGTGGCCTGCCAGAGCCAAAGACATTGATCGGCCTCTGGTTCAACGTTATTTTGCACAACGTCATGCATTGTCTTTAAATCAGGGTGTTCTGTTGTTACATACCGACAACGACCAAGCAAGAGTGATTGTTCCTCGTTCCCTGCAACGAGAAGTGTTACGCCTCCTGCATCAAGGACATTGGGGTATTGTTAGGACAAAGCAATTGGCCAGACGTCATTGTACCTGGGTTGGTATGGACGCTCAGATAGAGAGCATGACGTCACAGTGTACGGTTTGTGCGTAGCATCAGACGGCTCCTCCGCAACGTTTCTCAGACTGGCCATGCCCCAAGGGACCATGGCAACGTTTACACATTGACTTTGCCGGACCTTTCTGGAATACGCACTGGTTAATCGTTGTAGACGCTTTCAGCAAGTTTCCTTTTGTGATTGCCATTAACTCAACGACGGCGTCTAGTACAATCAGTGCCTTAACGTCAGTGTTTTGCATGGAAGATTTGCCTGAAACTATCGTCAGTGACAGTGGACCTCAGTTTGTTAGTGCGGAATTTCAACAGTTTTGTCGTGCAAATGGCATTCAGCATATCACCACCACACCTTTTCACCCTCAGTCCAATGGTGAAGCAGAACGGTTCGTTCGAACATTCAAGTCTCACATGGAAAAGATGAAAGGTCAGCACTCCAGTCAGCAAGCTCTTCAAATTTTCCTGTCTACGTATCAGTGCATGCCACGTGACGGCCCATCTCCTGCCGAGCTGCTACACAGCCACCGTCACTGCACTCTCCTTCACCTGCTGCAGCCTCCCACGCACCGAGTCGGTTCATATGGCGCTACGCGTTTTCAGGTTTCCACGCCGGTGCTGTACAGGGTGTTTGCTGGCAACAAGACAAGATGGACGCCGGGCACCATTCAGCGTGTGCTCGGGCGCAATATGTATGTTGTACGTTCTTCCACAGAGTCGGAGCTGCGGCGCCACGCAAACCAACTGCGCTTGCACAGGCCGCGCGATCCTGTCTCCGGTTTCTTGATTCCAGACCCAGTTCACTGCCAGGGAGCACAGCCACATCGTTCGCCGACGGGTCCAGCATCCCCGGACTACGAGATCGTACCCATGGAGGTGGACGCGCCTACTACGCAGTCCACCTCTCTGCCTCCGTTGCCACCGCAGCAGACAGTGTCACCAAGAAGGACTCCGGGATTGTGCGTGCCCCGCCGCCTGGGCCACGCACCTCAGAAGAAGATGACCTGCTCCATCTGGGCGGAGGGGTGCGCCCTTCCCCTCGTTTTGCCGGGTTTTCCGGGGGATCGCAAGGCGGATGCCGGGGCGCGGACGGCGTCTCGATCCCAGCCTCAGCTACGACGCCCATCCCACCAGTAACGCCCCCGCCCAGGCCCTCCTCCCAGTGCCGTCGCCGTGGCCCTCAGCCCTACGCCACGGTGGTTTGGGGGGTAGGGGTGTGGTGTTGCACAAGTCCAAAGTGCGCGCCACCTACTTTCGCCGCATGCCGCCATGCACGCACGGCGCGGCTTTCTTGTGACGACAGCCACGAGCGCCCTCTGCTGCAACTCCGCTCGTGGCTACCACTGAACGAGATCGTTCACTTGGGACTGAGATAGCAACCACTTAGGACCTTCGGAATCAGATAGGCACCAGTGAAGACTTGGCTATCGTACAGGCACTAGGCAGACCTCTAGCTCAACTATGTATCAGCCTTCTGCAGTACTATGTAAAAGTTAAGTATTGTATAAATTCTGTTCAATATATATATCGTTCTAATTTACTCAAGTATTTCTAGTTTCTGGCTGCTCCCCTCCGTACCTGCACCAGCTTGCTATCTTTATTCCTGTGTCGGTCTCATTCCACTCGGCCACCGACACCTACGACGAAAACGAGACACAAAAGCGGCGACGAGGCTGGGACACAAAAGAGGAAATTCTGGAGTTCTTCTTCACTGTTAGTCCAGATCATGAAGATGTCATCAATGAATCTGTACCAAACTTTGGGTTGACAGGTTTGGGTATCCTGGAAGGCTTCCTCTAAGCTTCCCATGAATAAGTTTGCATACGACGGGGCCATCCTGGTTCCCATGGCTGTTCCCCTCAGTTGTTGGTATGTCTGGCCCTCAAAAGTGAAAAAGTTGTGGGTTAGGATGAAGCTGACTGGGGTATTAAGGAAAGAGGTTTTAGGTAAGGAAGTGGGTAGTCATTGTGAAAGGAAATATTCCATCGCAGTGAGGCCCTGGGTACATGGGATATTTTTGTATAAGGAAGTGGCATCAATGGTTACAAGGATGGTTTCTGCAGGTAACAGGCTGGGTAAGGATTTCAGGCGATCGAGGAAGTGGTTGGTGTCTTTGATGAAGGATGGGAGACTGCACATGACGGGTTGAAGGTGTTGGTCTATGTAGGCAGAGATTCGTTCTGTAGGGGCTTGGTAACCGGCCACAATGGGGTGGCCGGGATGATTGGGTTTGTGAATCTTGGGAAGTAGGTATAAGGTGGGGGTGCGGGGTGTCGTGGGACATGAGGTTAATGGAGTTAGGTGAAAGGTTCTGTAGAGGGCCTAAGGTTTTGAGGATTCCTTGCAGCTCTGGCTGGACATAAGGGATTGGATTGCCATGAAAGACTTTATATGTGGTACTATCTGAAAACTGCGCAGTCCCTCAGCCCCACACTACCGTCGATCAAGTACCACGGTCGTGGATCCCTTGTCGGCTGGGAGAATGATGATGGAATGGTCAGCCTTCAGATCACGGATAGCTCGGGATTCAGCTGCGGTAATGTTGGGTGTAGGATTAAGGTTTCTTAGGAAAGACTGAGAGGCAAGGTTGGAAGTAAGGAATTCCTGGAAGGTTTTGAAGAGGGTGATCTTGAGGAAGAGCATGTGGGTCTCGCTGTGACAGAGGACGGATACTTCCCACCAACACCAATCCTTCAGAACTCTGGATCTGGGAACTAGCCCTTCAGCATATTCTCTCTTCCCTTTGCCCACCTGGTATCAACCTCCACTAAATTCAAATTCCCACCCACCACCTTTAGCATCTTTGCCTCGGTTCTGTCTAGGCGTGTTTGCGTTTGGATATGTGTGAGTGGGTGTGTATTTGTTAACCTTCCTTTTTTTTCACCTAAGGTAAGTCCTTTCACTCCTGGGATTGGAACGACTCCTTTTCCACTTCCTTAAAACCCATATCCTTTCCTTTCTCCCTCTTTTCCTGACGAAGCGACCAACGGTTGCGAAAGCTTGTATGTGTAAGACATTATTGATAGAGCTGAAGCATTGAATTAAAATTTGTGGTGCGGCCGGGAATCGAACCCGGACCTCCATGCTTACTAGGCAGACGTCTTAACCGTTAGACTATCACACCACTAACGATTAAGGCGCCTCGGAATAGTCTATGCCTAGTAAGCATGGAGGTCCGGGTTCGATTCCCGGCCGCACCACAAATTTTAATTCAATGCTTCAGCTCTATCAACAATGTCTTTGACATATTTGAGACGAAAATCTGTCTCAGGGATTCTTTCATTGTATTTAATTGCTTGTATGTGTGTTTATGTGTGATTTTATTTGTGTCTGTCGACGAGCCTGTCCTTTGGGTAAGTCACCAGTTTTCTATTTTTTTTTATATTTGTTTATCCCACCAGGAAAGTTTGTTTATTTATTTATTTATTTATTTTTCTTTCTTCCGTTTAGTCCCTGTATAATAATGTCATTTCTGTTAGAAAAATTGAACTATACCTTTCAATTACATTATGTCCACTTGTAAACTTTGAATTTTTGTAAACAATACATTTATTTAGACATCATTGTTATTATCATAAAATGCACATATATTCTTGTAAAATGGTGATTCCCTAACAAAACATTACATTTGCGTGCGATTGTCTAATGGGGAAGTTGCATGATTGCCAACATTAACAACTTTCATTGCCATGTCTGTAAGTACAATTTAACTCATCTGGGAATCATTGTGAGCGGCATATATAAGTGAAACAAAATTGCGAGGATTTGGTGCTGGTAACTAGACCTAATTTTATAGGGCATGTGCAGATATTGACACCTACTAAATGCGTACATATGGATACTTTAGTTCCCGAAACCAGCTATCCGAATTTTTTCAGATATATACCAATACAGGTCAAGTCTAGACACCGATATTTACGATCTATATTTTAAATAAAAATAGACTTTACTTATATAGGTGAAGCTTAGACAGTGTTATCTAATAAATGCTGGTAAACTAGAAAATATTAAGGGCTGCTATCGATACCGGGACTTGACCTATATAGCTCAATTCCAGATACGAATACTAATAAGTATTGGTGAACCACAAAATACGAAGGACTGGTATCGGTAACTAGACTTTACCTATATAGGTCAAGTTTTGTATAGGTCAAGTCCAGATACCAATTGATACATAATAAATATTGGTGAATCATAAAATATGTAGGGCCGGTATCGGTAACTAGACTTGACCTGTATAGCTCAAATCTAGATAGCGATACCAGCCCTTCATATTTTTCTTTCACATATAGATACTGTGTATCCAATTACGATATGTCCGTTTGTATACTGCTTGTATATGACAAAACATGAAGACCTGGTATCGCTATCTAGACTTGACCTATACATGTCAAGTCTAGTTACCAATACCAGTTCTTCATATTTTCTGGTTCACAATAAAGTGTAAAGGACTGGTATTGGTAACTGGACTTGACCTATATAGGTCAAGTCTAGATAGCGATACCAAGTAATTTTATCTGAAATATATTTTACCGTTTTATTTTGTTCCAATTTAATATATTCCCACTCTAACCCCCAATTTCCCGTGGTAGTCCCGTTAAAATTTATGAATATTAATATTAATTATGGGACTTACTCTTTTGAACATTTTTATATGTTCCAATTTATCATTTTTCCGGCCAAAATCTCCAATTTTCTCGTCGTAGTCTCATTATGTTAGTTAGATACTTTTTATATCGCTCAGATAGTTATTCTCTTGTCACATTTCTACAATTTCGTTGCATATTTTATTTGTTATCTAATATTCATTGTTGTTCTTTAATGTTTATAATGTTACGCAATGTCACTTTCATTTAATTTGAGTCGTATACACATTTGCATACTCCAACTACATACATACTTATTTCTGTGACTCTACGAAAAATGGTAATTAACACATTCAATTGTTTATTAAAATGCGATCCTTGTTTCAAAAGTATTGTGACCGTAACGTCTCTGGGCAAAGTAAGACGTCATTGTTCAAAGCCGACGACTGGTATCGGACACCCGACTTTATCCACATTTCATCTCCCTTCACGTACTAATTCAACATTATTAGCAAACATTATAACTTTTTGTCCACACTTTTCTGGTATAAAATCTTGAAGCCATTCCTTTCTTGAAGTCATAGGTTATGATGTTCCAAAATCAATAATCCACTCATTCTGACTGAAATCAGATACACTGAGAGTACAAAACAATGATTTATCTATTCCCTTTGAGTTCCTTTTGGTAGATTCTTGTCTTTGGGAACACTCTGACTTGAAGTGACCATACTTGCAATAATTGAAACCACTTTATTCTTTTCTTTTCTTGTTTATCCTTAGAAAAGCACTATCAGCATCACATCTCTCTAACCTAAGGTATTCTCCCACACTTCCATTTAGCTACTTTTCTTTAATGTTGTCTGAAGTGAAATTTTCATCCGTAGTACTAGATTCTATACCCATCCGGTAAGACAGCCAAACTTTTGGTAAATCTCTCAGCATAATGAGTGCAAGTAGTCTATCATCAACTGGTTTGCCCATGCTCTGCAATTTGTTAGGTACATCCAGAATATGAGTTGCATACCGGTAGTTCTGAACATTTACATCAAATTTTGATAATGTAGTGTTCAACAAATCATCCCAGAGATTTATCCACCTTTTTTTTTTTTAGTTTTACCAGCAAGTAGGTTTTCCAGAGTATCCCAAGATTCTTTTACTTTCATCAAATTTTCAACGTGCGCACACAGAGATCTATGCACATGCAAAAGAATGGGTCAAATCTAGTCTCTGATAATTTGACCAATGACGACACGTTTTATATCATTCCGTCCAGCATGTGGTTTGAATACCGGTACTCACTGTTTACGCGACTGATATTTTTTTAAGACCCCTAACTTTCACTTACAGTTGTGTGTTCGACATAAATATATCATTTCTGGCCATACAACTTTGAGTACAAGCTTTCTTTAAAAATACCTAATTATTAAATTATTTTGAAGACGTGGAATCATTAAGTAGATTTGACCTATTTAGGTGAAATCTAACTACCGATACCGTGTTGTGGTAAACATGTATTGGTAGTATCTCTCGATTATGTGTGACATCATTGGTCAAACCGGTATCAGAGACTAGAGTTTATCCAAAAGAATAAGTGTCCACGCATCTGTATCCTTCTCTGCATTTGTAGCAGTACCTGCACCTATGACATAGTCCCATAATTTCTCACGCATTAGGATTAGTTTCATTCCGAACTTCCACATATTAAAATCATCCTTGCCTGTTAGTTTGCCTACCACTGGAGTAGTGGTTTTCATGAAACCTACATTTGAAGACATTTTGGAAACAGTTTCACAACAAAATCACTGAAACAATTTCTTCCAAAATGAAAGATCAAACACCAATTAGAATCATGAAACACAAACCATAGCAAGTATTGCATATAATGTGATACCGTTATCCAAATACAAATTTTTGTCTAGTCAGTTTTACTAAATGTGTTTATATTTTAACTTTTGTCCTGGGTTCCGTACTGGGCCCATAACATGTTAGTTTGTTATGAAGATTAAAATACACAATTATGTGTTTGTTCTACGGTTTTGTTTATTTTGTTAATCGATTTTCGGCTTATTAGGCCATCATCAGATGTTAGTTTGTATTAAAAAACAGTTCACTAGACAAGATTATAATATTGTAAAACTTATATTCTATAACAGTACATACGCATTTGCACATAAAACTGACTAAAGAAGAACTATAACATCTAAGAATAATCTACATGTCTTAGATGTGAATTTCATGGAATAAATTAGACACCAGATTACTAATATCACAACAGAAGATAAGGTGGTTAAGACGTTACATGCTTTGGCGCGTTCTTTACCTGCGATTGAGTCTGACATTCACTGCAATAATAAAAACCAGCTTCTACACAATAGTCAGTCCCCCCGCACACTGTACACGCAGGGCGACTGTCAGTCATTATGATGCTTTTGATTAATTGTCAGGCTGAACTTAGATGTAAGTTCCATACTATGTAAGTATTGAGAAGCGAAATAAAAGAATCAGAACACAATTTTATTGTAAATCGTCTGGTAACAGATTACTTCATAATTTGACACAAATTTCCATTATCGTTTTTTCAATTTCTTTTGAGTCACACCGAACACGTTGATCAACATCCCACTCATATTTACCACACTTCACATCAAACTCCAAAGATGATAATTTATACACAAAACATAGCACAGGGCGAATACGGAAACAACCAGGGGTTTAGCAGGAGTGCGTCTCATTGCAGCCGGGCTCCTCACCAAGGCCGGATGCTGATTGGCTAACGTTCATGACGTCATAGAGCCTTACGAGAATGAAACTGCTGCCATCTGTTGACAGTAAACCGAAACTTGTCCTCTGCAACAAGTGACGTCACTCACTTGTAATCGTCGGCTGCGCTTTCAGGTGCGAGAGTGGACGCCATTTTTTTTTTTTACATTCAGTTCTAGCAGTGTATTATTGTTAATTTCGGAGAAGAATGTGAAAGCTAAGAAGTTGCAGTTAACTTAACGGTAAGTGTTACTTAACAACTAGTAAAAGTAGTTGTTGTATTTCTTTAACAATAAAAAGTATTTTTAAGTTTCCGTCATTGGTTACAGGTTATGTCGGAATTTCTTTAAAAAACAAATACTCTTGTAAATTATTTATATTTACATAATATCACCACTTTTGAACGCTTGTTTCAGATACTAAAAATTCCAAGCTGCTGTTGTGTGACCAAGAACTAAAGACAAAGTAGACGCGAAAAACACACCTGGCTGAAGCCTGCAATACAATGCATTTAATTAAAAGAGTGCTTAGTAAATCAGACCAGTTTATAGGCGATGGAGAAGTAGAACGTTTTTACGTTATCCACAAAGGGTACCAGATGCAGTTTCATTGATTTTCCATAACTTTCAACTATGGGCCTACTTGAGACAAGCCAGTGTTTCTTGCAGAAAGTGATCATTTGGAACAAAAAAAAGTGTGGTGAAATTACTATGAAGAGCCAAACGCTATTACTAAACAATTGATGCTGCAGTGTTTTATTGATAGTTGTTATGTGCTACAATTGCCTTCGCTGGCTATAAAAAAGTATAAAATTCGCAAATATAAAGTGTCCAACGAAACTGCCAATGACACGTGTGAATGTTTGAATATGTTAAATCAATAGTTTCCCCTTTCCCCAAAACAGAGTTTTATGGTTCAAGGTATAGGCCTATGACGATTTGTTATAGGTTTTTTAGATGACAGACACCCACAGCTGTAATTTATAGTTGAAGAAGTGCCACATAGAGTAAATGTTGTACTGTTACTTGTCAGTAATAAAACGTGTGTAAATGACATGTCTGTTTCATTTATTCTCACCCACATTACCCTAAGAAAAGAATTTCATTGTTTAGTTTGAGGAATCTTCCAAATAAAAAAGAATATTCCAGTTTGTGTGTGTGTGTTTTAGAGAGGGAGAGGTAAGGGCCTATTATGCATGTGTGTTTATTTTTTTCTTTCCTTAAAAAAAGGAACTGGTGTATATTTTCATTTGTTATATCACGATCGCAGAATTTGACATAAAACTTGTGTTGCAAAGTAAAACATGATCTGTGAGTCATCCAGTGCTGTAACAACCTAGGTTGTACCTTTTGCCTAAAGAGTAAGACTAATCCACATATTAGCTACTTCAACTAGCTTACTTAATATAGGCTTGTTCAGTGTGAGTGGAAAGTGCACAATAAGCTGCCTGTGGACTACTAGCCAAGTAAATAATATACCACAAATAGCCTTAGCTACTTTATTTCACTTAGTAGCAAATACAGAACAGCTCATCTGAAAGTGACAATACCTTTTTCGGCTTTTGCATGGTGTCAAAGTTGATGGGTGGTATCCTGGTCTTCAGTTATGCCTACACACAATTCTGAAGATAGTATTCCCACCAGGATATGTGTTTACACCTTGATTACCACAGGCTTGCAGCATGAAAGGTTAGGTATGAGACTAAGGTAGTTGCTAGTGGCCACATAGCACTTAACAGGATAGTGCATTTGTGTGTGATGGTTATAGTGAAATGCAGTTATATTGTTTTGATTTATTAATTAAATGGCCAAAAGATAAGGATCTATTAGGTCTAGGAATCATCACAAAACAGATAAATATATTGTAATTATCTCAAATTACTCATTATTTGCAATCACAATGACTCCATTTTTTGCTTTATAGCTTGTCTAAAATTTCAGCTTGTAGAAATCCTTGAAAACCAATTTTTTAAAGCAATGCAAAAACGCACTGTAAAGGCATATATTAATGAAATATATCTGGTAAAATTTTAAATATGGCTGCAATTCAGCAACAGTGGAACAACAATCCAAGAGTCAACACAGTTTCAGCCGACCAGTTGCATAAAATAGTTTACATCTATAAACCTTTACCCAGGTTTCGGCAAAATTAATTTTGCCTTCTTCAGAAGGATACAATAAAGCTCACATTAAAAAAGTTGTTAAAATGTGGCTGACTCCATGTCAATAGAATAAAATTTAAAACAAAGTCACATTATAAAATTTTGGAGCATGTCCACACACAGGTCAAGTGAGCACTCAGTGCTATTTTATTCTATTGACATGGAGTCAGCCACATTTTAACAACTTTTTTAATGTGAGCTTTATTGTATCCTTCTGAAGAAGGCAAAATTAATTTTGCCGAAACCTGGGTAAAGGTTTATAGATGTAAACTATTTTATGCAACTGGTCCGCTGAAACTGTGTTGACTCTTGGATATCTGGTAAATTATGCAAATAACTTAATACATTTCAGTAGCTTATATTGGACAAGTACCATTTTCCCCACCCAGTGAGCAATGCACAATGAAATTAGTAATTTTCAAGTGAAAGTGTCATTCAGACACACGACATCATGTGCAAACTTATATTGTTCAAAAATAACACTAAAGAAAATGTTCTCTGTATGTAAATTTTCTACTGTTCTTAAAACTTTAAAACCAGGAAAGGCATCCTGGAAGTAATGAAATCCATTCTGAATTTCTTCCACATAGTAGCAACTAGACAAAAAGATGATTGGTAGATTTCTTGTCTGCATCTCATAATCTCACAGGTGGTTCTCGGTAACGTAGTTGAGTGCTAGACTATGAATCCAAAGGCTGCAGGTTTGATCCCTGCTCAGTTCTAAGATTTTTATATGTCACTTCACTTCTTTCACCTTCAGCAAAAATGCTGAGTAGCATCATGATTTGGAGCTCAGGTAAACTATAAGTTCCCCTTTAACTGACTGGGTAACACAATTCAAAGATTGGAGGAATGCAATGGCACACCAAGTCCAACAGGACCATGCCTAGTAAACCACCGTGGTATTCATACCAGTCTTCAGAGTATTGACCTCTTTACCTTTTACCAGTCCCTCAGCAAATAAATCAATAAGAAATCCTAGCAGTACACAAACCCAACATGGCATCATGTCAGCCAAAGAGCTATGATGTTCTGAAGAGTGTCCATATGATAATTTCTAAGGAAAGCCAAACCAGGGAGAAAAGTATTTGTAAGTTTGCAAGGCAAGCAATTACTTTTAAGTAGTCATAATGAAGTTCAAGTACCAACCTGTTACAAACTTAGTTATTTTATTACAATGCATACTTTAAAACAGTGTCCCCTTGTCATTTGGAATGGGTGCCCTTGGTAGTTTTCAGTCCTTTTATTGAAATTACATTCAAAACCAAGATATTGTAATTTAAAACAGTGCAATGCATTAATCACTGTGGGTATTGTTTCTTATATGGCATTACTGATGGGTGACAAGAGTTACAATACTTATCACAAACTTACACCATAACTAATGAGAATGTACTTAAGAAAAGTAGTCTTCCTTGCACACAAAACATGCGACACTGCTCATAGAAGTTGAAAGCTAGTATGCTGTTTGTAATTTTTCCAACTACTGTACTTTAATATTTCATCTCATTTTATTTGATACTCTACATGTATAGAACATTGTTTAATACTATGAAATTCTGTTCAAATTTTAAAATGTTTGGAAATTATATATCAGATTAGATATGGTAGCAACACTTTATTTTAGTGATTTTCAGATATTGTTGGATTAGCGCAGTTACCAGTATCTTTGAAATAGTTGTTTGGTCACTTGTGAGAGCAGCAAAATTGGTTGTAGTACAGCATGATTTTTAAAGTACAATATTTGAAAGTAAAACAGTGTTATTAGCTAATAAACAAACAAGCTGTTCTGCTATTTTAGTTTCCCATCATTGCATGCTGGCATTATCAACATAGACAGTCCTCTCTAGAACTTTGGAAAATTTTCAGTGCCTAATCGTGACAAGGCTAATATTTTGGAAGAAATCAAAGACCTAAAATAGATTATAGGAATTTGTAGGGCACAAAAATTTAAAATGCTGCAGAAATGTAGACAGAAGTAATGCATGACATGAAGACATAAAAATGCACATCCCTGTTTACACAATTTCTGATCTTAATTTGTTATTGTTTTAAGAATGTATTGCAAATGCTGTCAATTTTATTGAAATCTTGCACAAAGACAAAAATACAGTAAATGGTAATTAATTGCATTTTATTCAGTATAATTTATGACTACATGTTAATATTCCAGATGATTTACAACTTGCGTCCAGTTTACGTTCAAAACATACATACATACAAGAGACACTATTAAATCCTAAGTATGATACCATAATTAGTGAAAATTTTTATTCATTTTCAGCTCTGTTTGAAATACACATGAGAGTACAATGCCAAACTCTGCTAAAACACATCACCCTTCAAAGACGAAACAAATTGTTACTTCTGTTCCATACATAACAATGATGTGCAAAAATAATATGATTCTTCATGTGCATTCCTTGGAAAGTAATCAGAACAGAAAAAAAGCTTACATGAAAAATCAGATGGCTGAAAGGAATAATACACAATACAGTCATACTAGAAAAGAAACTAGAAGACAAATCTTCACAGGCTAAATCAATTATAACAGTAATCAACAAATTCTCAAGTTCTATAAATCATTTAGAATAACATTTGGAGAAGCCCTACATGTTTAATAATTCTGTTACTATCTGTTAGATCCTTCAGTAACATGATAAGTCAACAGATTTGGCTGTAGTTACTTTATGTTTATTTTTGCCCTTGGAAGCAGGCCTCAGGGTCCAACAAGCCAGATGGATTTGTTTTTTTTTTTTTTTTTGAAACTTTTCTGTCCTACCAAAATTCTAACTTAGTAACAATTTTATTTTACTAGTATCTTAATGCTGGTAAGATTTCCTCTTTTTTTCCCTGCAAAGCAAATCCCTAACAACCATGACTAACTAAATACACTGATTTTGTAGGAAACAGCAATTGATCAGGATATGCTGCAAGTGAAGGTAAATTAGTGAAGGAAAAAAAATTGATGATTGGTGGAAGTGCCTGTTATCAGAACTTGTACATAGGTTGATGGAGAAGTACATCTACTCTTCTTTTGCTATCAGACTGCATGACAAAGGGAACTACTGAGAAAGTATGGGACAGTGCGCTTGCTTGATACAATGTAAAAGACCGTCAAGTGTGATAATCCACTACTCTTTGTAACAGTAAAGACAAATGTGTGCTATTTAGTGGTAGGTTCTTTTTACATTCAAATAGAAGACACATGGTCAATTTCAGAAGCATTAAATATTTTCAAGGAGTGGAACACAAACATGAATCCTGTATACTGGATTACTGATTTCTCTGCGTCCAAAATAAATGCAATTCAGTCCTTATTTTCCTGTTTCAAAGTGTATGTGTGTTCATTTAACAGAGAAATTTGAGAAAGGTGGTTATGGTCACACACAAAAGAACAAAAAATGTGAGCTAGAATTTTTAATCTGTGGAACGGTATTGCAGAGTCGTCTTTCATGCATGAGTATATTGATAATTTACTAAAGTTGAGAATCCATGTTTTCGATAAACCAAATGATTCTGCTTTGCAGTACTTTGATAAACAATGGGTTCCAGTGCATAAAAGGTGGATGGGGGCTTTCAAGTACAAAAGTATGTTTGCTGTTTAAGTAATGAACAAATTGGTGAAACATTCACACCTATAGCATAATACAAACAGAATTAACAGACCTCATTGCATTTTTAGTTAACAGTTACCTTCCTAGCCTCATTGAAAAGTATTGCAAGTTAAATTCCACAGTTAAATTGTACAGCAAAGACATCTGTTTATTCCTGTATAGGAAGACACCAAAGTTTGTTAAGCATGCGATGATGTGATATGAAAAAATTGACTTAAGTGCAGAATCAGTAACTATGGTGGCTACAGGACTGTTTCATATAACCAGTCCAGAAATTGAAGAATGTTTTTACAAAGTAGATTTTGCAAAACCTGATTGTCCATGTCCAGACTTCCTAAAGTTTAAGTTTCTGTGCAAATACTTTTGTGCCATCTTCTGTTTCTTCTCTGAATGGGGATTTGACAAATTAAATTTCACTTATAGGATTAATCCTCAATTTGTTTAGATGAAACATGCGGGTTTGGTTCAAGAAACAGTTATAGTACACAAACACTGCAGCACAGGGGTTACAGAATACTAGCAGCAATCTATAGCAAACACATGGCTCAACATTTCTGAAACATTAAGCACTAATTTCGCAGGATGTAACGGGCAAGAGAGATCTGTAATAACTTAATAAATCTGACTTATAATTGCAGTACTGAAACAGTTGCAAAAATGACTGAACACCTTGAAATCTCGCATCATGATGTGAAGGTATCAAACCCTACAGGCAATGGACCTCCGTTAGCAGTGGAGTCAAATTTTAAAAAGCTAGAAACATATATTTCAGCAGTGATCCCACACCTCCATTGGGTATATGTAATTCTGCAAGAGCAATTAGTAGGTGCTAGGGGCAGACGTGGGGGGAGAGATTTGATCTGGTCTGCTTCTCAAGAAGTTATGAAAGGTTGATTGTTGATGATAATTAATACAATATTTTAAGTTATTCAGTTACGTTATCACTTTATCTAGTGATTCTTCATTGACTCAATCACAAGTCGCCCCAAACTTCCACCAGACAGGCCGAACACGATCCCACGATGGCCAGAAATTCCACAAAAAAAAAAATCAGCATTGAGTCAATGTTTTGCTTCATGTTAAAATTATCTGCAACAGAATACAAAAGTTTCAATTATGCTAGTACAAATAGTTGCTCATGCAATATGCAAATAATTCAGGTAAATTTATGCTCACTATGTTTAATTTTTGTAACTAACACTTTAAAAATTTGTTGGTAAATAAATAGATCTTAAAACAAATTTTCATGCTACACAGATTATGAGCAACAACAATTTCTTATGATTTGATTTCATCACTAAAGTCAAAACCACCACCAACAACAAGAGAAATAATACAAGTACTCAAAAACAATAACTCATCTGGAGAAGTTCATATATTTACTGAACTATGGAAGTACTCTGGTGAAACCTGATACTATATCAGAAATATTCAATCAAATTTGGAAAACACAGTTCACCATTAGTATGGACATCTGCACTAATACATCCACAATATAAAAAAGAAGCAAACAGACTAACAACTATAGGAGACTCTCCCTCCTACCAGTGACCTACAAGCTTTTATCCAAGGTGTTTTGAAAAAGGTGCAGAAGAAATACTTGACACAGATAATGAGGAGAGTATCAGGCACAATTTAGAAAGGGAAATTAATTTACAGAGGAATAAAAGTAGCAACTTAATATAGACCTATAGTTACTTTTATGGACTTCAAAATAGCGTAAGAGTCGATTAACAGAAATACACTGATTTATATCAAACAAATTTTAATTTGATAGTAAAACAACTAAAATAATTAAAGCAACTCTAAGAAACAACTTCCAAAGAACAGTGTGGGGGAGGGGGGAGAGATTGCAAAAACGTTTGAATTGAAGAAGTCACTTGTTGAGGGAGATGGTTTGTCACCTCCCTTTTTCCCCGGTTTTTATAATACCAAATTAACAGTGAATTGCAGGACAGCATATACCCTGTCTTCAATTACGCCTTACTTTTCTTAGTTTACGCTGCAAACGAACACTTACTATTTACAGATGGATAAGAAATGAAGTAATGAGATTACCAACCAGGTGATCTGCAACTGCCGCCTCCTTGTCTTTATAATACTTAGGTCCAAGAATACATTTACGGTGACTTGTGCTTACTATAGAAGATGGAAATCCGTAAAATCGGATCTCAGCGTTCCCTTTAATTTGGGTGAAGAAGAATTTTGGACAATCTGCAAATGTACAAATAAAATGGTTATAACGAAACGGCCAAAGAATCGAACATGACACTGTGAAAAATTATTTTCTCACAGACAATGAAGCAGAGGAACTTATTAAACAACTGAACACACATTTTATCGGCTACATACGTTACAATTACTTTTGTTTAGCTATGTACAACTGGTAGACCCTCCAAAATGCGTTTTCGTGATCACACAAAGATTAAAATAAAATTTAGCGATATACGGGCTACAGTAACGAAAACTAAAAAAAGACATTACCTTACTTCTGACTTCACCTGCTTATTTTAGATACTGTGTGCTATCTCTCACGGACTAAGAGTAGCCGATGCACTTCAACTGCGTAAGAAGCATATCAACTTATTCTCGTATTTCGCAGTAGCCACACAATTTTCCGTCATTATTAACGCTGAAATGTTTCAGCTTTTCTCTCATTGGGCTCTCATAGTAAGTCGACATACTAAGAAAAGCGATTGAAAACAAGTTAACAACGTCTGAAGGAAACGCAAAACGCTAGAACAACGAATTGAAGGAGGCGCTACGCAGTACGCAGTATCTCGAAATTCACAAAAATCGATACGTGGCCTCTTCGATACAGCATGTACACGTCATAATGACGTCACGCTGGCTCCCAAAGTCGTGAACTTAAGGACAAGTTTCAGCTTACTGTCAACAGATGGCAGCAGTTCCATTCTCGTAAGGCTCTATGACGTCATGAACGTTAGCCAATCAGCATCAGACCTTGGTGCGGAGCCCGGCTGCAATGAGACGCACTCGTTTAGCAGGCTCCCCACCACATCGTCGCAGCTGTAACCAAGCGACCAATGATATGGCGCTCCAGAAAAGCCAATGGGAAGACTGTGTTTCACGCGCGTGCATATGAACACTTGTGAGGTGTATTGCAATAATATTCTACTTAGATGTTGGCTTTTGTTACTTCTAGATTGGAAACGGCCAATTGTACTTCTTAACATATGATTATGAAGTCCAGTGTTTGTGTTTTCGTATAGCTGTTTTATTCAGTAAACTCACAATCAGATGAACTAAGCGCAAAGCATTCGAATGCACAGAACTAGAATTCTGTCCGCAATATCTGCACTTAAGTCAAGTGATATGGGAGAAGCGCTGCAGGCCATATAGCGCCAAGCGTATTTCAAATATTATTAACTCGTTATTGCATGCAGATAACTTTCAGAAGTATCGTGAAACTATGTACACATTTTAATAGTCATCTTAAAAATTATATTCATTGGATGAAGTTGGTTTACACACGCGAAGATCGAGAGTGAGATGGTTTTTTATGAGAACTGATTTTTTTTCCCAGGACGGAATTGACAGCCAGCCATATTCTTTTTGTTTTCTACAACTGTTATACGAATGTCTGTTGGAATTATGTTTCGAAGACGCACATAGACACAGAAAAAGAAAAAAAACTCTTACAGAAAACGACCACCTTCCACAACTATTTGTAGTCTTTGCTTTTTCCACTGCAAGGAGGCAGTTACCTACAGAGTTTTTCATCATCTTCATCAAACGCTAAATAGGAAGCAGTAATTAGCATGGAATGAATCAACTTTGTAATGGTTTGAAAAATAAGTTACTGTACAAATAGTTTCTACTTTAGGTGCTGAGTTTAGTCTTTTGCTGTTGTGTCTCAATTAGGAATAGCTGAGTGATGACCCTTCTATTTAGTCCCCTTAAAAGTCCCAAAACAACAAGACATTACGTAGCTTTAGTTATAGTAAGTTTTGATCCAGACACTAATGAAAGTCCATGCCCATATACCACCGACAAACAAACTATCTGGAGGAAATTAAGGACATTTAGGCAAATAATCTTGTAAATTAAACAAACCTAACTCATTCATGAGAACATTCACTCATAATGAAATAAAGCACAGCCAAGTTTGATTTTTTTGATCCTCTTAATTACATTTTGTATAAAGTTTTTATCATTATATAAGGCTAGACACAATAGTACAAGAGCAAAATTAAGAACAACGAACAATACTGGTATAAAAATAAATCAAAGTATGTATCAGCAGAAGTGAAACTAAATCAGAATAGCATCTTGTTACATGTTATTATTTAACACTGGAGCAAATAGATAGAAACTCAACCTTTATTCTCTTATAAACATTAGACGATCTACATAAAGTGAGACGTTATGTAGCTAAAGCTGGTGGTGATGAAACTTAAGGTACTGGCCTAACATGTGTTCATACTCGCAAAAAGGTTACTAAATAGAAGCAGTTCTACTTGCTATGGTGGTATTTCTAGGAATATTTTAATAGACTATACTTATTTCATAGGTTTTCTATTAAGGTACCTTTTTTATGACCTAGGACTTTGTCATATTTCCTGACAGTCTTTAGTATGCTGTAGTAACATTTATATAACTAAAGATGAGGAACAACCTCTAATAACAGACCAATATCACTCCTTCCAGTCAATGAAAAGTATTTAAAGAAGTGGCCATGCTCATTGACTCAATCTGAATTTGTTGATCACTTCTCAGTTTAGATTTCGTAAAGGGTTCTCCGCACTAAGAGAAATACTTGGTATGTGACCATGTAGCTGGATTATACCACCACATAAAATGCTCCAGTGTAAGAAATAAACCTACACTGAAAGCTTCTGGGATATATATACATGTGGTGTCTGTTCCGGAAGAACAGACGTCACTTTTGATCCTGCAATTGTTATTCTCTTATATTCACAGAATATATGACACCACTGGGGTAGAGCTGGGAATTCGTCTGATGGGAGGCAAGCTTAGGTACACCCTGCAGGTGCGGTGATCACTGTGTTCTCAGTAGTGTAGTGGTCAGTGCAACTGGCTAGAAAGCAGGAGACCCGGGTTCAAATCCCAGCTGGGTACACATTTTCAGCTCTGCCCATTTGCAGTTGATGTCATATATTGTGTGAATACTTGTGGAATGTGTTATGGACCTTCATAAGTCTGGGCCCTGCTAGTCAGTTCCCAGAAACTGACAAATACCTTAAAAATGTGGCATTGGAATTTGTCTGTTATGTTTTGAGTAACTTCTTGCTCTGGAGTGTCTTGAAGTTTCTGCAAAGCTACCCTTCTACTAATGATGTATTAAAAGGCATATTTAAAGTAATAAGACAAGATTGGTTTTCATCACCTCTCCTGAGTACAAATCTACTGCACAGCCAAGTCAGAATTTTCTCACAGGATGGCAACATAGTGAACGAACTGGAATCGAGGTGCAGCAAAGCTAATGCAGTGAGTGCTCAGCTAAGATCTACTCTCTTCTGCAAGAAGGAAGTAAGTACCAAGACTAAGTTAGCAGTGCACCGCTCTATCTTTCGACCAACTTTATTTGGGAGTGAAAGTTGGGTGGATACAGGTTACCTTATTCATAAGGTAGAGGTTGCAGATATGAAAGTGGCAAGAATGATTGCAGGTACCAATAGATGGGAACAATGGCAGGAAGGTGTCCATAATGAGAAAATCAAAGAAAAAATGGGAATGAAGACTGAGATGGTGGGGTCATGTTATACATATGGGAGAAGCAAGGTTACCTAAGAGACTCATGAGCTCGGCAGTGGAGGGTAAGAGGAGTCAAGGTAGACCAAGAAGAAAGTACTTAGATTCGGTGCAGAATGATTTTGAAGTAAAAGGCATAACATCAGACGAGGTATTGAATAGGGGGTCATGGAGGAATTTTATTAGAGGTACTATGCTCCAGACTGAATGCTGAAAGGCATAATCAGTCTAATGATGATGATGATGATGATGAATATTTTAACAAGACAGAAAAACTGTAGTCAGATAGTGAACACTTTACATTGATTTTCTGGGTGATGTGAGTCTCTTTCTCCGTGCTGCACTTGCATGCAGAGTGTCTGCATGCAGATTTCATACACCTGCACAAGCAGGATTTCAATCGTAGTATCTGACCTCATCACATTAAATTTCCAAAATACAGACTGACTATTTTTTGATGTTATCATGGCATGTAGTATGAGTAACACATGATCTTACAAATGAAGTATTGATAGAGGTATGTTATGTGATCTTGTCAAAGCCTTTAACTGTGCAAAACATAAAATTATACTTAACAAAGTAAAATGTCAGGGCATGAATGGCCTTCCTCCACAATAGGGGACCTCACTAGCAGGCTAGTCTTGAGCATGTAGAGTGCGAAAACAATCATTTATAGTACAGTGGTAGATAAGCAATAGTAATTAGATTTAATCCGCAACTCTGTTTATTCTAAAAGGAGGGGGGTGCTACTGATTTCACTTGTGGTTCCTTTTTTTTTCTCCTTGTTTCTGTTGTACAACAGTATCATATTGTTAGGTTTTGTAGGCAAATGACACAGTATAATTTTTTTGCCTTTTTTTGTGAGTATGGACACATGTTAGGCCATTACCGTACGTTTCATCACCACCAGCTTTAGCTACATAACATCTCACTTTATGTAGATTGTCTAATGTTTATAAGAGAATATTAAAAAAAGTATTTTGTTTCATATAAAGTAAAAGTTGAGTTTCTGTCTATTTGCTCCAGTGTTTAGTGATGTGTAACAAAGTGCTATACTGTCTTGGTTTTACATCTGATGATACATACCATTATTTATTTTGATTCTGGTATTGTTAGTTTTTCTTAATTTTGCTCGTGTACTATTGTGACTAGACTTACACAATGGTAAAACTTTATACAGAATGTAATTTAAGAGTATATATATATATATATATATATATATATATATATATATAAAAATCAACATTGGCTGTGCTTTATTTTGTCACGAGTGAATGTTATCATGAATGAGTGAGGTTTGTATAATGTCCAAGATTGTTTGCCCAAATGTCCTTAATTTCCTCCAGATAGTAATTATATTTGTTGGTGCTTTAGGAGATGGGCTTTCATTTGTGGGCGGATCAAAACTTCCTAGAAGAAAAGCTACCTGATGTTCATTCTTGTTGTTTCGGGATTTTTAAAAGGGACTAAACAGCAGGTCATCAGTCCCCTGTTCCTAATTGAGATACAATTCAGCCAATGACTAAACTCAGAACCCAAAGGAGAATCTGTCTGTACAGTAACACATTTTTCAAACCATTACAAGTTGATTCATTACATGCTAATTATTGCTCCCTATTTAGCCTTTAAACTTACCCAATGAAGGTTATTAAAAACGCTGTACTAACTACCTCATTAAAAAGCATCACACTCTCGATCTTTGCGTGTGAAGACAACTTCATCCAATGAATACAATTTTTAAGATGTATATTAAAATGTATACGTAGTTTTACTATAGGGCCTAGTTCTGAAAGATATCTGCATGTAATAACGAATTACTAACGCTTGAAATACGCTTAGCGCTATATGGCCTGCAGCGCCGTTTTACCACTTGACTTGAGTGCAGATATTGCGGAGAGAATTCTCGTTTTGCACATTCGAGAGCTATGCGATTACTTCATCTGATTGTGTGTTTACTGAGTAAAGCAGCAGTACGAAAAAAACAATGGATGTCATAATCGTAACGTATGTGGAAACATATCTTTCAAAAAGTAAGTACAATTGGCTGTTTCCAATCTAGAAGCTACACAACCGAACACAAAAGTAGAATACTACTGCAATACACCTTACATGTTGGTTCTTATGCACGCGCGTGAAACACATCGCCTTCCCATTGGCTTTCCTAGAGCGCCATATCATTGGTCGCTTGGTTGGAGCTGAGACGGTGTGGTGGGGAGACTGTTGAACCCTTGGTCGTTTCCGTTTTCACTAGGACAGGAAGCTCCATAGCTGCTACTCTTCCCGACCATAGATACTAGTGTCTATAATAACAATTGCATAAAAAGTAGTGGTTTCAGCGTTTCTTGATACCAAAGGAGCATATAATCGGATATACATTTCAGTTCTCTTCGATAAATTACAGAGTCTTGGCTTTAAGGTCTTCCATTACAAATACATAACATTTTAAAAGGAAATGCTACCAAAGATATTAAGTTCGATATAAGGTCTTTGATGTTAGAGATCATCAATATCCTCCAAAGATGTAAGTGTTTGTTTAATGTGGACGTTGTGGACACATGTTTGTGAAAGCGTGAGTTGTGAAGCCGTGAAGTTTGTCGAAACGAAGGGTGTAGGACACAGGAAACAACACAATGGTAACGTAAAGTTAACTTTATAGTACATTTATTTGGTTAGACGCTAAGGAGAAACACTTATATTTTTATGATCAGCATTGTGTTATTTTCAGTAGAGGCAAGTTTTTAAAACACATAGTGAGTGCCGTTGTTCGTGTGCATTATCAACAACCATGTAATGTGTGTGTTGGAAAGTGGGAGGAGATATTGGCTGATGTAATAAGACAGGTAGTGAGTCCTAATTGATTGGCTTCAACGCTGCAGCACTTGAACTCAAATAAGCGATAGATTCGCGTTCCGGCACTTAAGTGTTGATGTGCCAAAAAGTAACTCACTCTGTGTTTTTATGGCAGTTCCATAAGTCTTTTACGTTGCCCTCTGCCTTTTCTTTCTGAGTAAACTAAGCTAGCAATTTATCTGATGGTAGCTATGTCCTGATATCTTGGTTGTGCTGACATCGACGTTTAGCATAGCCTTGGCTGTAGGGTAGTTTAAAAGTTCTCAGAGCCCGCGAATGCCTTTAAGGGCAGGGTGGCAACTATGAGTAGCGTCGTCCAGTATTTTCGTTTAAGATGTATTTATCTCAAATTTATTTATTTATTATTTCTTCTTAAACAGAATAACTGTGATTTTAAGAAAACTTACATGAGATATTGGACAGCTCTCAAGAACTCACACAAATTATGAGAAATTTAGCGTGATCTGATACATTATAAAAGAAAAGTAGAAGAAATTGTTTTTCCTTCACCAGGACCTACCCTCAGATCTGTAGAGCAATAAAAGAATTTGCAAATATACGTTGGTGGGGTAGTGATTTATGATGCTCTGCTAACATAGGTGGTATCTGAATCTTCAGTTTTTGTCTATCTGCTGTAACCCATGGTAGATGATCCATATTTCAAGCATACCCAATATGTTGACCATAACATTACTGAAAGCTGATAATAAACCTAACAAAAACTGCAAAATCAACACTTGGTATGGTTCATTTCAGTTTACCCAGAAGACATCTCAAAAATACTGATACCAGGAAAATTTCACTTACCGGTACGTCGACAACATAGTGTGTGGATATTGGCTGTCTGTGTTGAAAGCTCTTTGAAGACTGTCACATAGAATGAGGGGGGAGGGGAATAATCTTTTAACACTCTCCCTAGTAAGACAACATAACACAAATGATCAATGTTTCATACAATTTTTTTAAAATAAATAAATAACATGCCTAGATAGATGAACAGGTAAGCATAAGCTCAGTTCCATTTCTTATAATCCAGTCCATTTAGCGAAGTGGCCCACCATAATCACAGAAAATATGTAAACATGTCACTCATCTCCGTTGCTATCAAAAACTGTTAAATCAGTATCCACAAAAGTAACCTGGCTTTACTAATACATAGCACACACATCGTGCCAAACCACCGATACACAAAATCAAACATCGACCAAATCAAATGAATAACATGAAACAACTGTGTTATGTACTGACTATAAATCCCTTGAGAGCTGAAGTGCAGTTTGAGTCCGCGAGTAGCGTTTCATATTTGGACGTTGGCAACGGCGCCAGAGCCAATCAGCAGTCGTGTTCACACGGCCAATAACAAATAGCTTTCTCTTTATGGTTTGTAAATAAATCGGCGTAGTGGATGTAAAGATTTTTAGATTTCCATATTGCATTGGAATAAATGTGGGATTTATGTTTATGTTCTGTAATGGAAATTGATCCTATTGGCTGTACTATGTTGTCAAAATTATTTTCATCGGTGATTTTAGTTGTGCTGATTGCATGACTTTTGCAGCCTTTACAAGCACAATTACTTACACTGAGTGGTTCTGAACTGGATATTCAGGCGCTACTACAAAAATTCTTTATGTAACCTATGTACCTAACCTTAAGGCTGCGCTGGCCTGTTGTTTTTGAAGTTATAAATAGTGTGTTGGAACATCCTTTCATTTAAAAGAGTGATCTGTAGCATAGCCTTCAGATGTTTGTTTTTTTAAAGGTGCGTGAGGGCGTGTAGTGCCCGAATCTCTGGTTCAGAGCCAGAACTTCGAGGTACATGGATTTTTCCAAATTAACCAACATCTGTTTTTTCTTAGGGAAGTGAAAACTAATTTTAATAATGTTCATTATTCACATATTGCAATTAACTGGAAAAATTGTCAGTTGTATTACTTGAGAGAGAAACACTTAATTGAATTTACATTGCAAGAAATTGCTAAGTCTGAGCGAAAAAGCATGTGAAGAAAGGCCAAATTCACAACACATGAAACACGGAATCTGATTGTCCACCTTCACCTGCGTGATTCATTGCGCCGTTACTGACGTCTACAGATGAAACCACAACTCGCAGACTCATAAACTGCACTTTTACTCCCTTGATATCATTAACAAAGTCCAGCCTTTGTACTAAAGCTTGTTATATCATTAAACAGAGCAAGTGATAGGATTGATACTGACCCATCTGTTCTTGCACAGCATCTTGTAACTCACTTTGCCCAGGCATTTGTGACGGCTTCCTATCCAGCAGCCTTATAAAAAAAGACCAAAGTATCCAATTTATGTTTTACTTCTTACCAGGAGGAATCGCACCATGACCCCTTTGCTGAATGGGAACTACTTTTGGCCCTTTTGTCTTTCCATGATTTTGCACCTGGCCCTGATACCATCCATAATCAACTGCCCAAATACCTCGGACCTCCATAATGGCAATATCTCCTCCAGCTATTCAACCGTATTTAGCTCCAACGGGATTCCCCCTGAATGAAATTTGCACTCTACAGCGGAGTGTGCGCTGATATGAAACTTCCTGGCAGATTAAAATTATATGCTGGAACCTGGACTCAAACCTGGGACCTTTGCCTTTTGCGGGCAAGCACTCTACTGACTGAGCTATCCTGACACGACTCAAGATGCCGCTCCGCAACATTACTTCCGCCAGTTCCTCGTGTCCTACTTTCCAAAATTCACAGTGAAGGGACAGTATAGGGGTTCCTGCTTTTAAGCCTGGCAAGGATCCATTATCTCTGGACAGTTACTGTCCAATTAGTCTGACAAATGTACCCTATAAACTGCTTGAAAGGATGGTTGCTTGCAGATTATGTGAAGTACATGGGGGTCATTTATAGGATTTGATTCCACCCATCAGTCATTCGCCGAAGGTGCGAAGAGAGCAACTCCGCACATTCTGCCAGCCAAAATGTTCCAAATACCTCGCACTGCCTTGTCGTCACACAACACTAATCAAAGTAGACTGGGTGATAGTGGAGACTTCAGTTGAAACCCTCACCCTCCTTCTCCCCCCCCCCCCCCCTTCTTTCAGCCCAACACTTGTTGTCCAAGCACTCCTCACAATTGTCCATATAATGCATACACTTGACACTTCATAACTAGTTGGTGGAAGGCAGCTGTGAACCAATGTGGGATTCTTGTGCCTACTTGTGCTTATTCTTTGAATATAGGACTGTTTATTATACTCATTTGGTAAGAGTATATGCTTTCATTTTACCAGTGCAGTTGCATGGTATTAAGAGCTTGTTATATCAAGAGTTTTCCATAGTGAAAATCTTAATTACTTTCTCTTCTGTTTCAGTCGGAGCTGTATGTGTTGTTTGAACATGCAGCAGGGTATGCCTTATTCAGAGTCAAGGAATTTGAAGAAGTTGGGATGCTCTTGCCACAAGTTGAAGCTTCTGTAACAGATTTAAGCCGCTTCAATCAGGTTGTCAAGCTTATCAGCTTTGCACCTTTCAAAACTGCATCGTCAGCTTTGGAAAATATAAATGGCATCTCAGAAGGTAACATTTTCAGTATTGTAATTTCAGATTAAATAGTTCTAAAGTCTTTTGTATTCTAGAGCAAGTTAACTGTATTGCATATATAGACAATTGCATTCTGTGGGCTTGTTTATGCCAGATTTTTATGCTGCAGGATAAGAAATTACACCATGGCACTGCAACTATGTTATTAGCTTTTCTAATATAGTTTTTCCCCTTTTCAGGATTGCTACCAGAAGATTTGCGCCTTGTTTTAGAGACTCATTTACCCAGAAAAAAGAAATCTATTGTAACTCTTGGTGTTTCTGAACCTAAACTGGGTGCAGCTATCACAGAGGCCTTAGGCGTAACTTGCCAGCATACAGCTCCAATTCCAGAAATAGTAAGAGGTATGTTACATTCCTGAATAGTAACTTTGTTACAGTTACAGTTGTAGTTACTATACATCAAAAGTAACTCTATTAGTTATAAATATCTTTTCTTGCAGTATCTTTCGGATGTGCAGTCAGATCCCGTCGTGATTCTGACACAGTATTTCGGCCTGGAAACGTCCGGCCATCTTCAGGTGGCTGGAAGTTTCCAGGCAGAAATATTGTCAGAATGACAACAGGATCTGGCTAATCCTGTGAAGTTGGCACCCCCTTTTTTTGGGAAATGTACATTTTTTCAGAGTTCTAGACAGAAATGCAATAGTTCTGGAGTTAATTTTCTCAAAATAATTTTTTGTCTATTAGTACAAACATAGTTCTGATCACAGTTCTAAATAGCTGTCAAAGAGTTCTACAGGAAATCCTAATAGCATTTTTGTGCAGATTATACTTTGAGATAATTACAATAATGGAGTATCCATTTACATGCTAATGTGGAATTTGCACCCGTGTTTTTCTAAAAATTAGACTTTTTTTCCAGAGTTCTAGGGAGATATGCAATAGTTCTTGTTTACGATAAGCAGTAATTACTCAGACATAAAAACAACAAATTGAATATGCAGCGGGTAGAATATTTGTCAAGACATAGGAAAAATGTATTTTTTTGAAAAAGGGGCACAAACAAGACAGCATATCAGTTATTCAAAATTGTGAACATAATTTTTCTTTCAAGGAATTATATAGAAGTATTCTCTAGAACTATAGTATATGTACACAGAACCCCAAAAAACAATGTGTATTTCTCGAAAAAACTATGCCAATTTCACATTAACGTGAAAATGAATTCCACATTACTGCATTTATCTCATAAAGTATAATCTGCACAGAAAAATGTCATTAGCATTTCCTGTAGAACTCTTTGAGAGCTATTTAGAACTGTGATCAGAACTATGTTTACGCTTATAGGCAAATAATTTTTTGGAAAAAACTAAATTTAGTAATTTTTTTCGCGAATTTGTGCAGAACTAATTAAATTTGTAAAGAGAACTATTGCATATCTGCCTAGAACTCTGAAAAAATGCACATTTTTGAGAAAAGGGGTGCCAACTTCACAGTAGCGTGTAAATGGATTCCCATTATTGCAATTATCTCATGAAATATAATCTGCACAAAAAAATGTCGTTAGGATTTCATGTAGAACTCTGAGAGCTATTTACTACTGTGACCAGAACTATATTTGTACTAATAGGCAAAAAATTATTTTGAAAAAACTAAATCTTGTGGCAATTTTTCAACGAAATTTTGCAGAACTATTTAAATTTTGTACAGAGAACTCCAGAACTATTACATATCTTTTTCCAGACTTTATTTTTTCCATTTTTCCCGACTTTATTTTTTCCGCTTTTTCCCGATTTTATTTATCATTTCTAAACCCCACACTCCTCCACACCTCCCTTTCATCCTTTCCCGCCCCCTTACCTTCACTGCATTCATTGCCACAATTCAAATTCCCTCCTTTAAAATCCATCATGCAATTCCGAACATTCCATCCCCATCTTTACCCAGCATCCTCCCCCCTCCACTCCCCACCTCACTAACAGTCTAGCATGTGTTGCTGAAGTGGCTGGACATGATAGTTGTGTGTGTATAGTTGTCTGAATGATTGCGTGAATGTATGTGTTTCTTTTTCTGACGAAGGCCATGGCCGAAAATTTAAGTTGTGTGGATGTGATTTCTATTTTCGTGTCTAAGACATTACGGTAAGGTCAGCAGATCAGCGAGCCTCTTTATTCATATTTCTCTCGGAATTTCCATTGTTAAAATTTTGCCAAATGGCCCTTCTTCTTTCCGAGATCCTATGTTTATCCTTTGTTACTCCTCTAACTTTCTTTACTCGTTCCTTCCTTTTCTTGTTTCCTTATGTTTCCTGTTGCCTTGTAATGGTATCATAGTTGACAGTTCTGTCCACTCACAACAGTGCTAAATTACTGCTCATATTGTTGATGTAGCAATTATACTGATTCATGTCATTCCTACAGTCACTTTTCTGCTGTATCCCTTGCATACTTTACCTGTGTTATTTATTAATTATTTCTATTTGTTTATTGAATTTTCCCTACCTCATCCACCACTGTTAAACAATCCATTGTGTTTTTAATCCCTTCGATAAATCATTTTCCAATCATTTCCCTCAATTTAATACACACTCTTATGTAGCTGTACTAGTTTGTGCGTACTACTGCTTTTCTTTACATGATTTTACATGTTTGAATACATTTTCTCATATTGGTTAGCAATTTGTCAGATTGTTAAGCCTTGATTAGTATTGGTGCGTAATTTTCGCATGTTAGTTCGTCGTTTTACGAAAAGATACACGATTTCGATAGTTAATTCATACTTTTTCGTACTGGTCTGTAATTTTTCCTACTAGCGCATAATTTTGGGTTTTGTTGCGTAATGATGCGAATTTTTTTTGCATCTTTTCATGTGTCCTTTCTAGCTATCCAGTATACCTCCTGTTCATCTTCATCCGCCTATTTCTCCGTCATATTCCGTTTTCCAACAACATTCTTACTCCAGTCCCACATTCTATTTCTCCAATCCTGCCTAAAACATGGAATCCCTCCCAATGGCCTAACCATAAAAATTCCTTTCTCTGGATCCATACCTCGTTTCACAGTGACCTTAACCTTTTCAGATTCCACCAATCCTTTGTTCCTCACACACCTAGTACTCAAAAAACATATCTCCATGACACAGGCATCCATAAACCACCTTTGCTCCCTCCGAAAGATATTGGTAATGTGCAATCCCCAGTACATAAATCCTGAATTGAATCCCTTGTACTCCAGCGGTTGGAGGAACATTCCAGACATCATCTTCATAAATTATACAGCCTGCTGACATCCCACTGCTGCCTTGGAGCACCACTTGCCAACCCCTATCCCTCCCAAAGTGCTCCTTCCTGTGAACCCCCTCATAGCACCTACACCTTGCCTCGCAGACCTTTTCCACTTGGCACATCCCCTAAGACTCCCCACCAACAAGCCACAATTCCCAAAGCCTAAACAATCCCAGAACACTGTTGTTAACCTTTCTGCTAAAACCCTCAACCCCACAGAAGTTTCTTTTCTATCCAAAGGTCTTACCTTCAGCCCCACACCCAAATTTAACCATGTTGGACTTGTTAAGGACCACCTCTGCTTCTGCTGATCCCTACAGTGGAAAAACTACTTTGCCACAAATCCTTCGAATCAAAGCCACTCTGATTCCAACATTGAACCCTGCTTCTCCCAATTCATACCACCATCCAACCGTGAGCCTCTCTCTCTCTCTCTCTCTCTCTCCCCAATCACCCTCTGGTCACATTCCAGAAATTCCTCACGTCAAGCTTGGCATTACCATCCTTCCCCAAGTCCCTTCCTAAGAACACTAACCTTTCGGCAGAAGAAAGGACAGCCTTACACAACTTCAAAACAGATCCCAACCTAATCATCCTCCCCGCAGACAAAGTTCCACAACTGTCGTAATGAATCACAGTGATTACGTGACAGAAGTTGTCTGATTGCTCCACCTACAAGTTGTTCCATCCTAAAAGTCCAAAATGACCTACAATCCCTGTTGAAATCTTATTGCCCTTCCCAGAACCTCTCCCCTGAATCCATCTCCCTGCTCACCCCCACACCTACATTTTATATGCTCCCAAAACTCCATAAACCTAACAATCCGGGACATCCAACTGTGGCTGGTTACTGTGCTCCCACAGAAAGAATTTCAGCCCTTGTTGACCAGCACCTCCAACCATTTGTTCAAAACCTAGCCTCCCACATCCAAGATACCAACCACTTCCTTTCACACACTCTCCACTATGCCCACGCCTTTACCTCCTGTATCCTCACTCATCACTGTTGATGCCACTTTGCTGTACGCCAATATCCCACATGCCCATGGTCTTGCTGCTCTCGAACATTACCTTTCTCAATGTCCTTCGGACTCAGACCAGTACCTCATTCCTTACCAATTACATCCTAACAATTACTTTTCCTTTGAAGGAAAATTATATATTCAAATCTGCAGCACAGCCATGGGCACCCATATGGCACCCTCCTATGCCAACCTATTTATGGGCCGTCTCGAGGTAACCTTCCTAGCTTCCCAAAATCCCAAACCCCTGGTCTGGTTCAGGTTCATTGATATTTACACCATTTGGACTCAGGGCCAGGACACCCTATCCTCGTTCCTTCACGTCCTCAATTCCTTATCCCTCATGAGTTTCACTTGGTCCTTCTCAATGCGGCAAGTCACCTTCCTGGATGTTAACCTCCACCTCAATGACGTCTCCATCCACATTAAACCTACTAATCACCCACAGTACCTGCCCTAGAAGGGAAAAGTTATTCATGTCCCAGGCCATGGTGTGATGATGGGTGGAAGTCAGACACACTGTATCTAAAGTACTGATCTGAACCAATAGCAAGCCTAAGAGGATAGATAAACAAACAGGATAGATCAAGGAGTAAAGAGATCAGAAGTGAACTGTTTAATGCTGAGAAGGGGTGGAGTGGGCTTAAGATTTTTAATTAAAGGAAAAGATATAGAGAGAAACACACGCATGTGTGCGCATATATATGAGAGGAAGGCAGGGAAGGGGGTGAAAAATGAATGAGTTGAGGATGGACGAAGGGAGGATTAGTATAGATTTAAGCCAGTAGGATGGAGGAAGGGGAGAGGTTATGTTGGAGAGCAAGTTACTATCTCTGAGGCACTGGTTTTAGGCAATAGTAACCAGATGACATAAATTGTGTAACACATGCCAAGTGCCCTAGAGTCATGTTGGAGAGCATGCTCTGCCACAGGATATTGATTCAGTCTGTGACATTCATATGTTCAACCAATTTGTTGGTGATCATATCAACGTATGAGGCTATGCTGTGGATATATGTCAGTTGGTACATGATACACATTGTTTCGCATGTGGCCCTGCCTTGAATGGGGTCGATTTTTTCCTATGATGGGTCTGGAGTATGTGGTTGTTGGAGGAGGCATTTGACAGGCTTGGCAGGGGTATAGGATATAGGGGTAGGAACCCTTAGGTAGGGACAGTAGTTTTGGAATGTTGTAAGGTTTGACGAGGATGTTGCGGAGTTTGTGAGGTTGGCAAAGGCTACTCTGTACGGCACCAATGAGTTTAGCAATAAGATACTATGTTTCCAGAAACTGTATCAAGGCATGCAGAATGCCATATCCAATTCAACCCCAGATGACGACCATAGGGCATTAGGCAGGGGAGAATTTGTGGGATATTGCTTAACTGTAAATACAGTCGCAGTGTACATAAATATTCCTGGGCACACATTATTCTGTGTTATTCTTCAACTCTTCAATGCTCCACGTAAAAGAGACCATAATGTACTTGTGCATTCAAGTATATATATGATTAATTCTGAACAAATAACAATAATTTCCCATCCCCAATCATGCTAATACCTTAGTGTAGGACACATCCAGTTCTTGTCAAACTGGGTTGTGTTCCATCACTAATGACATTACACACAATTTTCTTCCTTTGGACATCCACATGCAACAGTAGTAGTTGTTGTTTTTTTTTTAATCATCATGGCTTGACTTTTAATCTTTTCTAGTCCTTACATCATTTCAGCTTTCTGTGGATCTTTGGCTGAAGATCTGTGATTTAAAAAAATCACTGTATGTTTGTTGAAAAAAAAAATAACGAAGAATTGTTTCACTGAAATTAATACATTCCAAAACTTTCTTTCAATAATGGGCAACCTCTGTCTTTATCAACATTATAATTTATTAACAATAGTCTCAAATGGGTAATTAGTATCACTACATAGACAATGGATTGATTCACAGACAGGTACAATGAAAAAGAATGCTGCATATTTAAGCCTCAAGTCAAAGACCTTCTGAAGTAGGAATAAAACTTACACACACATTGTCTCCAGGACATAAGTTACATGCATTGCTACCAGCAGTGTCCAATTTATTGGTGTGGTGAACTTATTATAGGCATACCTTTTGTTCTATGTTAGTTGTGAAGTGATTGTAGAGCTTCATGTACCGAATGACATTTTTGTCCCTTTCTGACTAGCTATTTAAATTATATTTTGCAGGAATCCGCTATCATTTTCATGGATTGGTGAAAGGATTTACAGCAAAAACTGCAGGTGTTGCTCAACTTGGTTTGGGACATAGTTACTCACGTGCAAAAGTAAAATTTAATGTGCACAGATCTGACAATATGATTATTCAAAGTATTGCTCTTCTGGATCAGTTGGACAAAGATGTAAACACATTCTCAATGAGAATCAGGTATGTATAAACTATATCATCAATTACTGTTGCTTATGGCATGAAAAGGAAAGCAAATAAACACACAAAAAAGTAAATTACCAAAACATTCAAGGAAAAATTATGACCAAGACCAGTTTCTCTGATAATGCATGTTACTCTAATTTTATTAGTATTTTTTGTGTTCCTGTTTTTGTAGAGTAGTGTATTCCAGCTCAGCTCTCTCTCATGGAACTCATTTTCTTTACTTGACCCCGTGCACTTCTAGGTGTCACGTCAGGGACTGTGTGGCCCCTGCTGCCAGGGGTTTGAGTACTCCCTTGTGTGTGTGTGAATTAAAATAGTTTGTAAGCACAGGGTCTCATGTACACCATACTTTGTTCCTCTAGATTTACAAACATTTGAATATTTGATTTACTTGGCTATTAGTGTGTGTGTGTGTGTGTGTGTGTGTGTGTGTGTGTGTGTGTGTGAGAGAGAGAGAGAGAGAGAGAGAGAGAGAGAGAGAGAGAGAGAGAGAGAGAGAGAATATTTGATCTGTCAACTTCTACACACACAACAGAAATATACTACAGTATGTTTGAAGTACAGTGAATACCAGGCATTACATGTTCTTCACTTAATATTTTTGTCTTTCAGCTCTGTATACTATATTTATTAGCAGAGAATGATTAATTTTAGAATTTTGTTTCTTGTCTCGCATATATATCTCATGCTGTTGTATGTTGCTAACATAAACACTTCCAAATCCTTTTCAGTGCAGCAGGTCCAGCCATGTCATTTCAACAAAAATATAAAATCAAAAAATGCAAATACGTTGAAGGAGTCAATAATATTATCAGAAGGATAGATTGCTATTCACCACAAACACACCCGATGAGCCGCAGAAAGGCACACAGAATAAATAAATAAATAAATAAATAAAGCTTTCAACTGTTAAGTCTTTGTCTGCCATAGAAAACACACACACACACACACACACACACACACACACACACAAATCCAACCCTCATCTCCGGCTGTTGTGGCCAGACTCGGCCGCATATCCTGCACTCTCGCATTCCCAGTGGGCTAATCTTGTCTTACTACCTTCCCTTTCCTTTTGCCGGCTGCGGTGGCCGAGGAGACTGAGGCGCTTCAGTCACGGTCTGCACGGCCACTACGGTCGGGGGTTCGAATCCCCCCTCGGGCATGGATATTTGTGCCGTCTTTAGTATAAAGTTGTTAAGTAGTTTGTAAGTTTAGGGACTGATGACCCCGTAGTTAAGTCCCATAAGCTTTACAAACATTTGAAGTTATTCCTTTCCTTTTCTCTCTTGTTGACACCACTTTCCTCATCTAGATCATGTGCGCACAAGGTATATTTCATATCAGCAGTGTATAATGTTTTCGCTGATGTTAACAATTTTGCTGTATGTAGCTCATGTAGGAGAGGTTCCAACCATTATGACTTAATTGTAATTGTTATGAATTTTTTTTTTTTTTTTTAAGTTTACAATTGGAGTAGTTTGAATTCAGATTTTCAGGTATAAATGATAAATCACCTTTGCTTTCTGTTGGCAAAACTCCGTTCCTTTTGAGTTCTTTCATGTGGTGTCATCGACAAAAATAAACAGATTATGAGCAACACCTTCCAGCTGTTCTCGTGGAAATGACCAATATTGACAGTAACTTCAACACACTCGAAAACTGCATAATACGGCATCGGGTCATTGAGGAATCTAGCAGCAGCCAATGAAAATGCGACATGTCACTTGACTCATGGCTGCACTCCTACAGGAAAATAGATGGAGAAAAGACACAAAATATCTTTTTGCATTTTTTAAATTATTGCACAACTAGTCTCCTGAATCCTTTCATATAATTATATTTGCTGTACGATCGTTCTCTGATTTTATACGGATTTTTAGAATAATGTGTGTTGCTATGTTGTATTTCAGTTTCAATCTGGGTTACCCGCCCTCGCTCATCCGAGGCCGCCATTTCCTGTTTCTGAGCAGATTAGGATTTCCCTAACTCCCTGTATCCTATTCACTAGGTCCAAACTGTTAGCTGGCCGGCTGGGGAACCCAACAACCTGACAAAACCTGCCTTTCACATGAAAACAATCAGCTTCCCCCTATATCTGTAATGTCACAATACATTGCCCAATGCCTGCCTTGGCATACTTTTATATAGTTTGCACATCTTCAGGGCACGACAGCCTGATTTCTCAATCAACACAGGTCACACCCTAAAAATGTGCAAAATATATACCTACAGGAAAAATTGTTAAGTAGTGTGTGGGTAACAATAAATCCTAGTTAGTTAATCTGTTTTCAGAAGTTGAAGTTTGCATGTGGGCGTGTGTGGGCGCGCGCGCGAGTGGACACGTGCGTCCACACACCTCTGGCAGACACAAAATCTAAAATTCCTACTGTACACAACGGAATAATGTAGTAATATGCTGCCCCTCTCTCTGCAACCTTTTGATGTTCCTTATTCACTTAATTCCCCTTTGTCTTGTTCCTTCCTGCTCATGTATATTAGGTCTCATCTGTCATATCCAAAGTTGGAACCTATGATGTAGATGGAGTTGGTCCAAACACATACCACTATTACACCTTTCATGTAATGTGTTAAGTATTGCTTCCTGTCCCTGTAACTTTGCATGTTATTGTTGGAAAAGGATGTTTAATGCCAGCAATCTCATGATGTTGGCATTACCCATTTGCATGACAACGCAAATATTTTGTCATGAATCAGTGTTATGAGGAAGATTACTTCTACTGAGTGGGCAGGAGTACATACAAGAACCTGTTAACCATATAGTATTATTTACTTACTTCTTGGCATAAATGAAACACTGATCAAGATTTTCTGTTTAAACGGAAAGCATCATTTTTCTTTCCTGTTACAGAGAGAATTATTTTTAAAAGCAGAATTTATGTGGCCTTCTGATTGAGGGATCCCTAATTAGTCTACTCCAGTATTTGGTCTAGCAGTATGTATTACTAGGGATTACCCCCCAGCACCTTGGTTGCACAGTAGTAGAGTACCAGACTATACATCCGAAGGTCGCGAGTTTGATCCCCGCCAGGTCCTAGGATTTTTATCTGTCACTTTCCACTTCTTTCACCTCTGGCAGTATTGTTCATGTGAAAAATACCGAGTAGCACCGTGGTTCGGAACCCACGTTAAACTGTAGGTCCCCCTATAACTGGCTGGGTAAGTCAGTTAGAAGGTCGGAGGAAGGCAGCGGCATACCACCTCCAAACAGGACCGTGCCTAGTAAAGCACTATGGTGTTCAAACCAATCTTCGGATTGTTGACTGCTTTACCTTTACCCCCAGAGAATAACTTGTGACTCAGAAATGCTACTGCATAGCTGTAGCATGAGATAGGGTGGAATATTGGTTATTGTTCACATTTTATTTTTCCTGGGAAAGCATATTGTTAAACTAAATGTCACACAAGACAAATTTGGATCACTCTTTAATGAACAAACAAAAATCTGGTTTAAAAATTGCTCTGTTATAATGGAAACAGATGCTTTTCATTGTTACATGGTGTTGTGTAAAAGTATGACAAACAGTATTTGTGTGGGCTGATTCCAGCTAAACACTGAAAAAAAGAAAGAAAAAAAAGCTAAATAATGTACCAAAATATTGTGAAACTGCTTATGGCGATTCTTAGTGGAGGCCCAATTTATGAGTATGCTTCTGTTAGAGATAGCTAATTCTCAAGTCAACGTGAATGCTGTTTTCACTGCATATTTGTGCTTCACACATTGATCCGCTGGAGATGAGTGGTTGTCTTTCCCTTATGGTGTGTGTGTCCGTGGTTTTTTTTTCCCCCTCCTCTCCATCCCCCCTGATGTGCTAAGATATCAAAGGTGTTAGCTGAAATAGAAGAGTGATATAATCGCGCTCTCTCTCTCTCTCTCTCTCTCATTATTTAACTTTTATGTTTTGTTTTTTCCATTGCCCAACATTGATACCCCCACCAAAAAGTATCTTCATCCTGCCTCTGTTTTATGCATTGTTTGCTAAAGATATATGTATATATAAATTATATTTTTTCAGAGAATGGTATTCCTACCATTTCCCAGAGCTGGTAAAGATCGTACCAGAAAACTACATGTATGCAAGAGTAGCAAGATTCATTGGAAACCGGAAGGAGTTTACTGAAGATAAACTTGAGGAGTTGGAGGAAATTGTTATGGACAGTGGGAAAGCCCAAGCTATTCTTAGTGCTTCTCGTTCCTCAATGGGTTAGTAGCCAAACTTGAAATAAAGCTTATTAATAATGTAGTCTTTTAGAGTAGAAAATAACGTATATTAACAAATGGAATGTTGAGATGGTATTAAACAATAAAATTAGGATTGCTTGAAACTCACTGCAAGAAATGTTTGTTATTTGAAATTACATATGAATTTAGATATGTGTAGATGTACCAGAGTAACTATAAAATATTAGCAGCAGCAGCATGCACGGGTTGTCCGATGCTGCCAGACACATTGCAAGCAGTAACAAGGAGGTGAAGAGTAAAGATGTGGTGTTTGTTTTCTGACAGCGGAAGGAGTAAGGGGAACAGACATTGATTGGGAAATGTAAAAAGTGTACGGTGTGGCTCTACACTATATCCTGCACCACATTTATCACAGCTAAGATTAAAGCAAGTGGGACTATATGCTGTAAGAACCTGCATATTGGGCTATATACAGTTCTGATTTAGAAGTTTGGCTCATGTTATCTTGGGATCTAACCGTACATGTCTGCTTTCATGTCCCAGAAACTACCTCAGTTGCAGATGATATCTTTTACCACAGATCCTGTCATTAAAAACACTCTATACATAGGCTGCAGTTTGCAAAACAAATAAGAAATATCACATAAATAAACTGGTTCATTAATAAAGAATGCTTTATTCTAATAGTTGCAAATTATGTACAGAAAGTCAGAGATTTAGTTGAACGAGATTTATTCATTCAAATTGGCCTCCGTACTCAAAGTGGTCAAATAAAATATTAGTCACAAATGGAACAAAATGATTAAAACCTTGTCCAGAAATATGTATCGTGTCTGTCCAGTCACCCACCACCTCCCCCACACCCACTGTCCGGCCACAACAGAGCATCCCTCTCATCACCCAATACCACCCATTACTAGAGCAATTAAATCACACTCTCTGCCATGGTTTCGATTACCTTTCAGCCTCCTGAAATGAGAAATACCTTGCCCAAAATCTTCCCCACCCCTCCTACAGTGGAATTTCTCCGTCCACCAAACCTACTCCTTACCGGCTCCCAACCCCTTACTCCATGGCTCATATCCCTGCAATAGACCTAGATGCAAAACCTGTCCTATCCACCATCCCACTACGACTTACTCCAGTCCCATCACAGGCATTTCCTATCCCATAAAAGGCAGGGCAACCTGTGATAGCAGTCATGTTTTGTACAAACAGAGCTGGAAACACTGTGTAGCTTAAAATGTGGGCATGACCAGCAACAAGCTGTCTGTGCAATTGAATGGCCATCATCATACTGTAGCAAGGAGACAGCTGGACCATCCTGTTGCAGAGCATGCTGCACTGCATGATGTGACTCATTTCAATGACTGCTACACAGCCTCTGCCATATGGATCCTCACCACACACTAACTTGTCTGAATTGTGCAGATGGGAATTCTCCCTACAATATATCCTACACTCCCGCAATCCCCCGGGCCTAAACCTTCGCTACTTCCTGCCCCAACCACTCTCCTCTCCTCTTCCCTTCCTGTCCCAACCCACACTCCAGTTTACAAACATCTCCCTTTCCGCCACATACTCCAATCCCTTCCTATCTGTCAGACAGCAGAGACATATTCCTCCATCCCCACCGGCATCCATTCCCGCCCATCCTGCTGCCGTCTCCATGCTGCTTCGTTACCCCCACCACTGGTTGATCCCGTCTCAGCTGTGTTGCAGTCCATCCGCAACAGCCGGAGATGGCAGTTGGATTTGTGTGTGTGTGTGTGTGTGTGTGTGTGTGTGTGTGTGTGTGTGTTTGGCAGATGAATGCTTAACAGCCAAAAGCTTCATTTTTGTTCATTCTGTTATGTATACCTTCCTGCAGCTTATCGGGCGTCTCTGTGGTGAGTAGCAACCTATTCTTTCCAAAATGTTATATATTATTTTCTTTTATTCCAAAATGCTGAAGAGTGAAACTCACAGATATCCTCCAGACACCCTTCTGAAATGTGTGGTTAACAACCCTCATTAGTTTAGAGTACAAAACGTGGGCCTCTCCAGATTTCTGCCAATCTGGACAAACGTCAGACTGCTCAGGTTAACCCACCACTACCTGCTTCTACAAATTGTCTTGATCAACTGACAGTCCTTTATCTTTCTAAACAATATTATTACTTATACTAATTGCATACCTCTATGGACATTATTTCTGTAAAGTCACAGTGGCGAACACTGCACATCCCTTGCAAGGGAAGGAAGGGTGTCATTAACCAATGAAGCATTGTCTGGCACACCACACTACATTACCAATGACATCATCCAGGTGGTTGATTCATCCATTACCCAGGACTGCCGAGTGACAGTGAGAGCCGTAGCCACTGTGTTCGGATTGAGTGTCAGAAATGTTCACTCCATCATGAAGGAGCGCCTGTACTTGCCCAAAGTGTGTGCCCAATGTATGTCCCACAGTCTTCAGCCACACCAGGAAGAATGTAAAATGGCTCAATGTCTTGCTCATCTGCAGTGCTGTGCTCGGGAAGTGAATGTGTTTGATTCACCTCAGACAACAACATCCAGCTGTATGTGCAGAACTAGTTCACATTGCAGTCCTGGGAATTTTATGAGGCAGCCATTCACCACCTTTTGTAACAGTGGGGCAAGTCTCAACAACCAGGGTCAATACTTCTAACACACAGGTAATGGTTTCTGTAATCATGACTATTGCTTGTGCATTATGAAGAGATCTTCAGTCATGTTGAAAGATACAATCACCATCTTTGAATTGCTCGTCAACAATTGGAATCAATAATGTTTTTAATACATGAATGTAGGCTTGTGCTGTGTTATTGCCATGCAAGACGAGGTGCAAGCCCCCTCCATGGAAAACATGACCACTCCATAACATCATTGCCTTTGAATTTTTACTGTTGCTACTGCACATGTTGGCAGTTGAAGTTCACCAGGCATTTGCCTGACCCCGCACCCTACCATCAGATTGCCCCATTGTGTACTATGATCTGTCACTGCACACAATGTTTTTCCATTGTTCAGTCGTCAAATGTTTACACTCCTTAAATCAAGCGAGGTGTCATTTGGCATTAACCTGCTTGACGTGTGGCTGCTCAACCATGAAATCAAAGTGTTCTCACCTCCTTCCTACTGTATTTACGTGAATCTAAGCCACACTTTTCTTCTAATTTCAGGATCCAAAAAAACTGCTTGTAGGTTAGACTCAGGGACAGAGCAAATGGAAGTTCTGAAAAATAGCACTAGGAACCACCACAACTAACTTTTGCTGTCAAACATAAGCAGTGCTAGGCAGCCTATGCAGACTCAAAAATAAATAGAGCTACTGGCTCCAAAATTCTGTGGTAATAAAAATACAAAAAAAGGTAGAAAGAGAGTCTCTACTTTCTCAGATTTTCGCCACTGAACCAATGCAAAGCAACTGAATTAATACAACGAAGGAGAGAGAGATTCAGTATTGTTGATCTTCGAATGTAGCAGTGTTTCAATAAATGTAACAACAAAAAATAAATTTATTTACTTCAATATCAACAATGCAACAAGGTTTTACGATTTTTGTAAGAGTTGATTGTTACAAATGTCAATTTTTAAATATGTTGTTATGCAGGAACCCATGGCACAGCTTTAAAATACAGTTTTGCCACTCAGAAATATTTGCATGTGTTTCTATGTATTTCATGTAACTAATCAGGGGACGAGAAAAGATACAGTAAATTTATTTCCAAAATTGAAGCAATTGTTTGGTGTTTTTGGCAGTGCATATTAATGATTTCTTGTATTTATGGTGATACTACAAACTGATCCACTGAATGTGTACCCATGATTTAATTACAACATATTAATCATTGTTTATTAGACATTAAGATTGCTTGGTGGAACATTGTGCCAAAGCAACATTTTCTTTTTGCATAATAAAAATATATTTAATCACATTTTTCTTCAGAACACGGTATTTACCTCATTATGAGTATATGACAGCTGACACATTCACACACTTCAGAATGAAACTTTCACACTGTAGTGGAGTGTGCATTGATATGAAATTTCCTGGCAGATTAAAATTGTGTGCCGGTACTGGGATTTGAACCTGGGACATTTGCCTTTCATGGGCAAGTTTTCTACCATCTCAGCTATCCTGGCACACTTCACAGTCTGTCCTCCCAACTTTACTTCTGCCTGTTCATCTCCTACTTTCCAAACTTCACAGAAGTTCTCTTGCGATCCTTGCAGGAATAGTACTCCTGGAAGGAAAGATATAATGGAGACGTGGCTTAGCCACGGCCTAAGGGATGTTTCCAGAATGAAACTTCCACTCTTCAGTGGAGTGTGCGCTACTGAAACTCTGCTGCAGAGTGAAAGTTTCAGTCTGAAAACATCCCTTAGGCTGTGGCTAAGCCATGTCTCCACCATATCCAGGAGTGCTATTCCTGCAAGGTTCACAGGAGAACTTCTGTGAAGTTCAGTAAGTAGGAGGTGAGGTACTGGCATAAGTAAAGTTGTGAGAACAGACTATAAAGCGTGCCAGGGTAGCTCGGACGGTAGAGCACTTACCTGTGAAAGGCAAAAGTTCCAGTTCGAATGCCTGTTCCGGAACACAATTTTAATAGGGCAGGAAGTTTCATTCACACACTTGCTTGTCAGAAATACATTGATACCTTTCTACAAATGCTTCATGATTTTCAAGTTTGTTGTTAGGTTGAACATGGGAGCATAGCCAAAGTAAGACAGAAAGACACATTTGTTTACATTTGTAAGTACAATGACTGCAGTGCCACATGATTAGCCGCATGTGCTTCCCATGGTTCATTGCACTATTACAAACAACTACCACTGACACTTAAAAAGTATTTTCACCAAAAGTTTGATTGCTAAGCTTACTTACTACAGGAACCAAACTACTGTAGCTGTATCATCATCCTTACTACCTAATTTGTATCTTATTTTAGAATGAAACACCTTTGTTTCGATTTCTAAATGTGGCCTAAAACGTTTCCCCCCTTGAATTTGGAGTCTTATTTTTTATGTGTGACTTAGAGTAATTACAGTAACTGTCATAGTACTTGGAAAGGATCCTGATGCAGTTTAGAATTCCTGTGTGATGTCTGGATAGATGCCTGCGTGTTACACAGTATGACCCGCTTCTACTGTCGGCAGTCTGTCGGTCAACACATGAGGTCAGCCTGTATGCTTTCGTGCTGTGCACATCCCTTCATGTTTCCAATTCACTATCACACCAGAAAGAGTGCACCTAGGGATGTTTAGGACTGTGGAAATCAAGCGTACAGACTTCTAACACAACTTGCAGCCAATCACCTGACCACATTCGAAGTCCTTGAGAGCGTCACATTCTGTTGTTCGCGAAGTCTAATGACTACTGATGCAGAGTACCTGGCAGTAGGTGGCTGCGCAATGCACCTAAAATGAAAATCATATGTTTTTGGGGGTGTCTGGATACTTTTGATCACATAGCGTAGGCCTATATGTGTAGCTGCAGAGCTTTGCTATGACCAAGGGGGGAAAAATCACTTGTATTTAAGACAAAGGAAGCATCGCTTTTCTTTTATTAATTCATATTAAGGCCAGTGGATGGACAGTGCTTTTCCACACACCGTTGGCATCTGAAAGCATGAATGTGTTAGTTGTAAGCCAATAGTCAACAATTTTTTACATAAGAGTGAGTGAGTCTCGGAATTGAGTCTCTGTCCTAACGGATACTCCACTACCCAGTCTGGAATTGCTAGCAGTTCTGTGTCTAACGGAACCAATAATTTTTACGCGCAATTTAGAGAAAGTCCCGTGTGTATAATATGCAGGTTCTTAATTCCAGATGAGGTAGTCCTGTAGGCTACCTTTGTACTTAACTGAAATTGCATGTGCAATTGATTAAATAACTGTAGAGGAATGCAGAACTTACTTTGAGTTGAAACGTACATATATGGAGCATTTGTGATACATCCAATAATTCCCTATAAAAATATGACCATCCTTATCCATAACAAGAATACACCAACATCGACCAGCAAAGAATGACCACTCACTCTTGGTAGCAATTACATAGACATTTTATTATGTTCTGAAAAATACTTTACGTTAAATTTGTGATTATTGATCATATTTTTGATACATATTGAATACTGCAAACTTCCTAATTAGTCTTGAACTTATTTCACAACTTAACAAAATCTCTTATTGATAATTACGCGACTAACAAATGTACCTATGTGATGCATAATACTGACAGGTATCTCACAAATGGCATTCCAGGTGCTCTCAAAGAGTTCGCTTGATACCATTATTCTGTTACTTAGTGCACTAGTGTCACTTCCGTGACTGTTCATGTTAGACTATGCATTGATAGTGCCACTATGGTTGGCTCTTTTTTCGCCAGAGGCACTACTTTTCCAAGTGCCAGGTGTAAACTTTTACATGTACGATAAACTGTGATATTGGTTTTTAAATAGTTGTGTATTTGTTGCACTGAACCATATTTTACTTAGTACTTAGCAACCAATAAAAGCCTATGGTAAATTTGAAAAGTCAAAGAGTAAATAGCTTTACCATAGAGTAATTTTTGTTCCATATTTTGACTTATAGTCTTCAAATCAATAAAGATCTTAATCTGATTGCTACAAAACTTCAGAGGCTAATCCGAAAATTCATCAAATTTGTTCCAGCTATTTTGGAGTCCATAGGGAACATTCATATATATTATGGAGGGAAGCATTTCTAGTCAGAAAAATACTTATAAAAAGTAAAGGTGATTTGACTTACCAAGTGAAAAGGCACCAATTCACACACACACACACACACACACACACACACACACACACACACACATTGGAGGAGAGTGGGTGGCAAGAAGAAAGGAGTGCACATGGATTATTGCTAGCTCAGGAAGGGTGTGGGATGTGGCCAGGTGGCTGAGTGAGAATGTGGGAGAGGGGCTGCATCTTTACCTACGCTACACTTCCTTTCCTACCCTCCTTCCATTCTGCACTGCACTCACAGTTACTGAAGTATTGAGGTGCACTGGCTGGAGATGGTGCTCATGTGTGTGCTAGTTGTGTATAAATGTGTATTCTCCTTTTATGATGATTGTGGCTGAAAGCTATACTTGTGTGAATTTGTTAATCTTTGTTCACATGACAGTCTGTGGCCCAGCATGATATGCTATACATGGAGTGTCTTTTATTTTAATTGATTATTTATTTTTTCTTTTTAATGTTAGTTTCTAATTTTTCTAGGTATGGATATCTCTCCAGTGGATTTAATGAACATTGAGCTGTTTGCTGCAAGAGTTGTAGCATTATCTGATTATCGCAAGCAGCTTGCTAGTTACCTACATACTAAAATGGAAAGTGTAGCTCCAAATTTAGCTACTCTTGTCGGTGATCAAGTTGGTGCACGTCTCATATCCCATGCAGGCTCCCTCACAAATCTTGCCAAGTTTCCAGCCTCTACAGTACAAATACTTGGTGCAGAAAAAGCGTTATTCAGGTATTTCAGAATGTTTTAATCTTATGTACTACCAACAAATAATATAAAAGATTTACCATTATTTACTAGTTTTTGTTGGTTTAATTTTATATTTTCCAAAACATGTTGGTTAAATCAAAGTAGGTATTTTCTCTTTAGACATGTTATTTGTATATTTTGTGTGTTATAGCACAAATTTTTCAAATAATTGCAAGTTACTACCCATCTTGGGGTCTCATCATCTATTAAATTTACTGTAATTTACCTGGATTTTGTAGTACCTGATTTTTGAGATCCCACTACTTTCAAACAAATTGAAGCCTTTGCAGGATATTCTAAAAATTAACCAAATCTCCCCAATTCATCACTGGAAGAAAGCTAAAGATAATGGTCTGCAACAAATGAAAGAGGCAACTTTGATTACTGTAGGAAAATTGGAAGGGGGAGGAGAGACGGATGGGGGAATTGGTTATGATTAGGGACTGTCGGTATAATTGTTCATAGACTGAAAAACTTGCTGAAATTTGAACCAACTCTGTACATGAATAAAAATGTATCGATGGGAGGGGGGGGGGGGAGAGAAGAAAAGAGGGGAGAAAAAAGGCAAATGAACATTTGTTTTGCTAATTATCAAGCATCACCATGTAAAATTAATAGCCTCTGAAATAATAATGTAGGACAGATATCAACTCATTCTAAAGTCGATTGTGGAGCCACAGACAGTCACATTAAATAAACAATCACATACACATACAAAAAAATTTTCAGCTATGGTCTCATCAGAAAAAGAAATACACACTTATTCGGACATAACTCAAGCACACACAACAACCATCTGTGACCACTCCAGTATAACAAGCATCTTGACAGTGATTGAGCAGTGGAGAGGAAAGGATGCCAAGCAAGGGTGGGGATATAATGTTCCGTGTTGCGTGACGGATTATAAATCGGTCAAGAATGTAAGCAGCAGCTTGGAATGCAGTGAAAGAAAGAAATGGAAGTTATAGGTGTGTGTGTGGGGGGGGGGGGAGAATGTGCTATGAAGTAATAAAAACAAAGTTGATTGAAATAAAATACAGGCTCTGATAGGTAGTAATGTGGGATGTAGCATGGAATTCAGTGAAGGGATGGGGTGGGAGTGGATAAAAGCAAGGAGTGCGAGAGGTTTTGTCACATATGTTACACTGAAAAATCTGTCTGTATCTTAGCACTATGGAATTAAATGCTCACAAGATTGGAGCAGGTGCAGTGAATGTAAAGTCAACATAATTCTGTATATGGTGATATCGTGTAGCACCACTAACATCGCAACCAACAGTTAGATGACATAAGGACATAAGATTGCACAAACAGCCAATCAACAACCAAGAAGTGCTTGCTGAAAAGCTCATGACACTTTAACCACATGTGACGAAATCATTATTTATTACCAGCATCACAAGACCATTCTGAAACTGCTGTTTGTATCTGTAGATTAATTTGTGGTCCTAACAAGGTGGATAATTAGAACATGAATGCTGTCAATGAATTGGTGTATCAACAGAATTCATTATCCCACTCATTCATAGGCATTTACAGTAAAACCTCCTTTTTACACTTTTCAGCGGACTGACACAAAAAAGTGTAAAAGGCAGGAAAGTGTAAAATGCAGGAACATTTAAGAAACACAAGAAGATAAAAATAAATACATTCTTTTTACTATCTTTATGGTTACATTGTTCAAAATATGAGACTGAGAATTTACATTTGCCTATTTAAAATAATCTGAAATAGTTAACTGTTTTTGTTTCTTTTTAACAGCAATCAGCTGTACTTGTCTCTCCACAGAATACAATGCATCAAATGCGTTATCATCACCTGATGCACTACCTATGTATTGTCTTAAAATATTAATAGCTTACATTGCTTCTTTACTGGTTGGAACAACTGGTTCTTGGTCATCATCTTCATTGTCTTCTTCACCATCCTGCTCTATCTTCTCTTCCTCAAAATGTTTGTCAATGATGCTGTCTACTGTTGGCACCTCTGATGTGATGACTGAAGCATCAACACCAACATAATCTTGAAATGTTGATGACTTGTCTATCACAGAAAAGTCTGGAGGCTCAGACAAACCTTCTTCCTGTGACTCCTGTGTTTTATCTGCAAATTCAATTCCGGCTTTCTTGAAGCAGTTGAAAATAGTCAAGGGTGTCACATCTATCAATGCCTTAGCTACATAATGCACAGCATCCAAAAGTGATATTGTCATAGATTTTGGGTCCATGCCATTATCATGCATAAATACAGCCTTCTGCACGAGCAGTTTTCTGTATTTCCATTTAAATTAATGGATTATTCCAAGATCTAATGGTTGAAGCTCACTAGTACAATTAGGAGGCAGGAACAACAATTTAATATTTCTGAGTTTGATTGTCAGGATGTGCTGGACATCTGTCAAGTATCAGTAATATTTTTCTATTTCTTGCCCCCATTTTAGCATCCAGGGCATGCATAGTGGCTGTGAAGATTGAAGTAGTCATCCATGCAGTTGTGTTAGTCATAATTAGTGGGCAGAGTTTTCAAATTTTTGAAACACCTTGGCTTCTTACATTTACCTATTACCAAGGGGGGTAATTTTTCAGATCCATCAGCATTGACCATTAGCAAAACAGTTATCCTCTGTTTACTCAGTTTCCCACCATGGCATTTCTCATCTTTAAAACATAAGGTCTTACTTGGTAATATGTTATAAAAAAGACCTGTTTCATCAACATTAAAAATATTTTTTGGATCATAATCTTTAATGACATCTTGCAGTTCTTTTTTCCATTGGTCTACTGTTCCACTATCAACACACAGTTCATTATAAACAATATTATGACGATTTTTAAATCTACAAATCCAGTCATTAGATGCTGTGAAGTTGGGGATCCCCAATTTTCCAGCAAATTGTAGCGCCTTCTCTCTCAGTATATTACCATGAAGCGGAATTCCTGATGCTCTCGTGCTAACAAACCACTCTGCAACTAGTTTATCCAAATCATCATACGCGGATGCCCGAATATATTTGCGGTTTTTTGCCATGGGACCATATTGTCTTGCAGTAGTTTCAATGTGGGACCAATTTCTCACAATCGTATTCAGAGTTGAAGTAGAAAGCCCTAAGTCCGTCGCTAGTTGAACTCGCGATCCAATATGTGAGTCTACACGTTGTAGAATCCTCAGTTTTTGTTCCACAGAAATACATTTTCTATCTTTTATACTCATTTCACTTGTATGTACCAACACAAGTTAATACAGAACGTTCTACAATGGTGATTGTTTTCTTATTATTTCCGGTGGGGTACTAGTTTTTCGATATCATTGTTAGAATTACATCTTCCTTATTGCGTTGAAAAATCTTATTTATGTAAAGGGTAGAATATAAAATTTACGACTCCTGGTAGTGAAGTTTAATGACGCATTTTGTTTCAGAATAAGTAATTAAATATGCTTTAATAATTAGAGACATGACAAGGACTCACCTAGTTCTTTCCGCGATGACATGCTGGCACGATTCGGAACATCTGTCGACTGTCCCGTTTTCAAATGCGGCAATTTAAACGATTTGATAATGACGACTTTAGTAGCAACTATTCTGCGCACTGTGTTATGTTACAACAGCTGTAATATCACACTGATAAATAAAACAAACACTGCGTTTGAAGACAGCCGTTACTGTGTCTTATTTAATTTCATAATGATTACACAAATGTGCACTCAAGTTTCCCTCTTTGTTCCGATCGTGTTCATTGGTGTAAATAAAATACAGCGGCAAAAAGTCTGTCATGAAACATTTAAAAATAGATTAGTCTTCTAGTGTGAGAAATATTATTGGTACGGCACCTTAATGATTATAAAATTCCCGTAAATGAAACTTGCAATCCACAATACTTAGTTGTTAAAATCAATGTGGTTAGTGATTCTAACCTCCTTGGTTTTAAAGTATTATAGCTGGCTGTCGTCATATTAAACAGAACAATAGGCGCGAAACATGAGGGACGTTCTGGGCGAGAAAGAGGGTGGAAATTTTCGTCTAGTTACGAAGGTACTTGAAGAGGAATGTTAACGTGTGATATCAGGACAAACTAACCCACAACTAAGGTCCAGCACAGATTTGTATATTTCATGCGGAACATTTCATGAAAGTCCATTGTAGAGACGTTGAGTTCAAAAGTGGTGTTTACTTATAAAAACAATTCCAAATCAAAGCCGGCCGCGGTGGCCGAGGGGACTGAGGCGCTCCAGTCACGGTCCGCACGGCCACTACGGTCGGGGGTTGGAATCTCCCCTCGGGCATGGATATTTGTGCCGTCCTAGTTCGTAAGTAGTTTGTAAGTTTAGGGACTGATGACCCCGTAGTTAAGTCCCATAAGCTCTACAAACATTTTTTTTTTTTTTTTTTCCAAATCAACGCTGTTGTAATACAATGCAGTGAGCAGAAGGAACGTTGCTACTAGAATCACTATAGCCATATAGCGATTATTATGAAGACAGTGATACAGCATACATTCTCAAACAGGCGCCTCTGACTAACATACGAACAATGGAAGTCTTCCTTTCCACACTAACACTATAGCACATCAATAACTGCGTTTTGTGCTTTGTTTGAGGCTGATTTTGAGCAGTGTCGCAAAACTAGACGTCAGTCTTGCGATCAAATTTAAACGTTCATAATTGATAATTTGTTTTAAGCCAGTAATCGATTATGACATATAAATTCCTGCACTATCGTATAATGACTTGTTAAAGAAAAACTGTTGGCTTTAACAATTGAAGTTTTATTCGACCGTAAGAACAATTACAACACACACTGGCCAACTAAATCGGTAACTATGGAAGTTATTGTCTCAGAGTAATAATCCTAGAGCGCCGCCTCGATGCAAACACTTAGGTTCGTTCCAGCAGCTGCCAGACGGCTACTTTCAAGCACTAAGAAACAGGTGTTACTCCGCATGCGCAGCTACTATGACGTAAAAATCCTTGTTTGATACTTGCACTGCTGGAACGCTTTCTGCACTGTTTCTGGCTGCAGGCGAATGTGAGTTTAAAGGAATAATTAAAATACTTTCCTTCCTAATAACGAATAAGTGTAAACGAGAAATATCTGATCTCAAGTGGGATTGCAGTGACTTCGAAATAATAGAAAAACACTCCACAAACACACACGAATCACTTGATGGCTACCCCCATCCTTAACTCAGCCCTTTCTGCACATGCGTAAATTGGCAGTTGACCACGCCAGAAATATTTTTCCGGATAGAGTATGGCTGCTTGCGGCAACTGCTGGAACACCAAACAGTCATACTCCAAGTAGCCCGAAGCGGGAGAAGGCGCTGCTGGAACACAATTTCAGCGATTCGCATGCGCGTCAACCAGTCTGGCAGCTGCTGGAACGAACCTAAGAAGTCAATTGCAGCGATCCTGGCGGCTAGCGCGCGAACTCTCTTCACTGAGTGTATCACAGCGCCTTTGTGGCCGGAGCTCGAACTCCGGACGAAATGAGCTGACGGCTTCTCGTTGGTTTGCTACAAGTTGGAACGCAATGCTCTTTTCACATAAATATGTATGAAATTCAGAATTAAAAGACGTGGTACGGTACCGGTAACCCAAAAAAATCTTAAAATTCAGGAAATGTCGAAAGATGGCAACGTTAATGACGGGAATGCATTGTATTGAGAGAATAGGGGTTCTGTTGGGACCAATAAAATGAACGTAAAACGCAGGAAAACGTAAAATGCGGGGATGTAAAAACGAGGTTTTACTGTACAATTAAATGGATCAGTCTTCAGGTCATCCAATAGTTTATCATTTACCGTTACTTCCTGAATGGCAGATATTCAGAAGTAACATTTTGGGAGGAAAGAAAGGAAGAAGACAAGTGTGAGAGACAGAGTAAGCAACATTTTTACTACTCTACCAAAATTTACCTCCCCCCCCCCTTCCCAACACCTCCTACCAATTTTTCAAGTGATTATCTATATCTTGTACGACTCAATTCTAGATCTCATTCATTATGTGTTCTTAGATGTAAATATATTTGTCTTGTGAATGTGCCAAGTATGACTTGACAATTGTTTACTGTTTGAAAGTAAATCTTTATCTTAAAAATCAGATGTGATTATGTATTGTTAAAATTTCTCTTGTGTGTGGTCTTACAGGGCACTCAAAACTCGGGGCAATACTCCAAAGTATGGCTTACTGTTTCATTCAACATTTATTGGTCGTGCTGGACTGAAAAATAAAGGCCGAATTTCGAGATACCTGGCCAATAAATGTGCTATTGCATCTCGAATAGATTGTTTTTCAGGTAAAATAACATATTTATTATCAAAAACTATTAATGCTCATTATGTGTAGAGAGAGAATAACTTGAACTTGAGATTAACATCTCTTTAAAAAAATCCTATACTCTCCTTAATGGAGATTGTTATAGTGCTACACTTAACAATTTTGTTGTGTTCTAAAAAAATATATTTTTCCATAGAAAAACCAACAAATATATTTGGTGAAAAATTAAAGCAGCAAGTAGAGGAAAGGCTTACATTTTATGAATCTGGTGAGCTCCCTCGAAAAAATATAGAAGTAATGCAAGAAGCTATGCAGGAAATTGCACAGGTAACAAATAACTCTTGATGATAATTTTCTTAAAGATTATCCTAATGTGCTATTGATCATATTTTAAGTACGTACACATTGTAAATTAATACCATAATATGCTTATAATTTATGGAACATGAACTATATTTTACATTTTATTATTTTGCTGTTACTTTGCAAACATCAAACCATATTTAGAAGGGTTTATCTCATACAATTTATTTTGAACCAATTTAATTTAAATTATGGCCACAGGGGTGCATTTTCAACACACTATAGCATTCTACTTAGATGGCTTGTCAGAGTTTAAGATCCAAAATGCACAATGCTCGTAGACTTTGCTATATCCTGACTTAATAAACGTTTTTCCTGAACAATCTCATAAACTTAGATTATATATATATATATATATATATATATATATATATATATATATATACGTAAAAAATAGATGAAGAACACTTACCAGGCGAAGGGGCACAGGCAGTAATAGCAACAAATAAACACACAGACACACACACACACTCAAAAATGCTAGCTTTCGCAGCCTAGCTGCTTCATCAGGCAGAAGGGAAGGAGAGGGAAAAGGAAATGATGAGGGATTTAAGGAAGGGGGTAAGGAGCCATTCCAATCCCGGGACAGGAAAGACTTACCTTGGGGGGAAAAAATGGAGGGTAAACAAATGCACACATGCCCACACATTCACACAGACACAAGTACACCTAGGCAGACATACTGTAGAAAGCAAAGCTACAGTATGTCTGCCTAGGTGTACTTGTGTCTGTGTGAATGTGTGGGCATGTGTGTATTTGTTTACCCTCCATTTTTTCCCCCAAGGTAAGTCTTTCCTCTCCCGGGATTGGAATGGCTCCTTACCCCCTTCCTTAAAACCCTCATCATTTCCTTTCCCCTCTCCTTCCCTACTGCCTGAGGACGCAACTGGGTTGCGAAAGCTTGCGATTGTGTGTGTGTGTGTGTATTCATTTATTTATTTGTGATGCTGTCACACCTGTGCTCCTTCGCCTGGTGAGTAATCTTAGTCTATTTTTTATATTTTATATAGATGACTTACCTGAAGGACCGGCTCGTCGATAGAAACAAATAAAATAAATAAAATCACACACATACAAGCTTTCGCAGCCTAGCTGCTTCGTCAGGCAGAAGGGAAGGAGAGGGAAAAGGAAATGATGAGGGTTTTAAGGGAGTGGATAAGGAGTCATTCCAATCCCGGGACAGGAAAGACTTACCTTGGGGAGAAAAAAGGAGGGTAAACAAACACACACACACACATTTACACAGACACAAGTACACTTAGGCAGACATACTATAGGATGCAAAGAACTTCTAACTTCTTTGCTTTCTACAGTATGTCTGCCTAAGTGTACTTGTGTCTGTGTAAATGTGTGGGTGTGTGTGCATTTGTTTACCCTCCATTTTTTTCCCCAAGGTCAGTCTTTCCTGTCCCGGGATTGGAATGGCTCCTTACTCCCTTCCTTAAAACCCTCATCATTTCCTTTTCCCTCTCCTTCCCTTCTGCCTGATGAAGCAGCTAGGCTGCCACAGCTAGCGTTTGTGTGTGTGTGTGTGTGTGTGTGTGTGTGTGTGTGTGTGTGTGTGTGTGTGTGTGTGTTACTTGTTGCTATCACTGCCTGTGCCCCTTCGCCTGGTAAGTGTACTTCATAGAAGGAGACTTTCCAGGTGGGAAAATGGTATAAAATAAAGATTTTTGACTTACCTAAAGTACAGGCTCGTCGATAGAAACACCAAACACACACAAACATTCGAGCTTTCGCCACCAGTGGTGGCTTCTTCGGGAAAAAGAGGGAGGAAGGAGAGGAGAAAGGGAAGGATACGGGTTTTAAGGAAGTGGAAAAGGAGCCATTCCAATCCCAGGAGTGGAAGGACTTACCTTAGGGGACTTACCTTTTTGTCCCCTAATATATCACCATGAACATCTGTCACCCACAGTGGTATGGTCTTTAAATTCAACTTGCCAAAATTTTACAATAGTAATATACATAGGCATATTGCATTTTGAAAATAAAAAATTAATGTTGATTGCATAAGTTTCCATAAAAAGCACTCACACTCGTTTAAATGACTTTCACACAATTCTGTGTCCAAGCAGGCTGAAATTTTTGTATACCTTACAGTGCTTGTGCACACATATTCCCTAGCTGTGATTTAGAAGTGGTTCCATTGTCATGTTGTGGTTGTAAACTTTTCAGAATACCCTTGTACTCTGGGTAAATGCTAAAACTGTTGTGCACTTTTATGTAAATAATAGATGATAGAAAGTAACATAACATAAAGATGATCACTGAGCTGCAGTCAGGAACGTAAAATAGAAAATGAGATTCACACAACTTAATTTTTGGCCATGGCCTTTATCAGAAAAATACATTCACAAATTACTCAGACATAAGCATACTTGACCACCATATCTTGCTGCTCTGGTGCAACAAGCATCCTGTTAGTGAGTGAGGGTGGGGAAGGATGCTGGATTAGGGTGGGAATGGAATCTTCCTTAAAGGTGTACTTGTGGGTGAGAATTAAACTGGTAGGACCAGACCTACAAAAATCTGGGATAGCTGTAGGAACCAGAATGGCCCCTTCCTATGCCAACCTTTCCATGGGCTGCATGGAAGAGCCACCATCTTCTTATGTGTTCACTTTGACCTTATTGAGTCCTGCATCCACACTTAGCACCATATTAAACTAATAAATAAACATTACCACCACTTTGATAGCTGCCATTCCTTCCATATCAAATGATCTCTTTCCTACAGCCGAGGCATCTGTGACAAACATATCTGCCCCAATGATGAATCCCTCACCACCTACATCAACAACCTGCCCAATGCTTTCCTTTCCCGCAACTATCCCACAGACCTTGCCTGCAAGCAGGTCTCCTGAGCAGACCATTCCTCCCCTTCCTGTAAAATTGTTCCTAACTCCAAATCAGCCAGTACCATCCCAGTCTGAAATGCCTCAATAAATTGCTCCATCAGGCATATGACTTTCTCAATTCATGCTCTGAAATGAGATCATCCCTCCAAATTATCCTCCCCACAATACCTATTGTAGCCTTTTGCTGTCCTCTGAACCTCCATAACATCCTTGTCAAACCTTACAACATCCAAAACCATCACCCCCTTATCTAATGGTTTGTACCTCTGTAACCAACCCTACTATAAAACCTGTCCCTTGCATCCTCCCACAACCACTATTCCAGTCACACCACAAATACAAAACCTACATCAATCAGGCAATCATGGTAGGGTCGCATGTGAAACAACACATGTCATCTACCAACTAACTTGTTCTCTGCACACCTTTCATGTTGGTATGACCACCAACAAATTGTCTGAATGCATGAATGGTCACAGACTGCCTCTTTGTCTGGGAGGCAATCAATATCCAGTGACCAACATGGTTTCAGGGCACCTGTTATACCATGCGTGCTGTCAAACTAAAAATAAAGGGACACTAAGAACAGAACCAGTGGGACAGCATTTTCTTGATAGTGAAGGGAACTGAGACAGAAACCAACACATACACAAGCAGGAGAAAGTTCTGTATAAAGACAGGAAGTGGGCCCCGTAAGCTCCAGTCGTACAGCGTAGACAGTATATGGTGGCGCCAGGTGGTGTCGTATGCTTTCCGCAGGTCAAAGATGATATGGAACCTGGACAAATTGTAGGGACCAGAGGTGGTTGAGAGTTTCAGGAGGAGCATTAGGCAAGGATTGGTTCAAACAGAGGAAAGTAATACAGAACAAGAAGAATGGATAGCTCTGAGAGATAGTGAAGGCCGCAGATGACCATATAGGCAGGAGGACAAGGCCTAATAGAAATCTTGGGTAACACAGGAGATACAGAATTTAATTGATGAAAGGAGAAAATATAACAATGCATCAAGTGTAGGAGGCAAAAGTGAGAACTGATGTCTGAAAAATAAGGGTGAAAGGAAGTGCAGACTGGCTAAGCAGGAGTGGCTTGAGGATAAATGCAAGACATAGAAGAAAGCATAACTAGGGGAAAGATAGATGCCGCTTACTGGTGTGCCTCACCTCGTCATTGATCAAAGTTCTTGATGATCATCGACAATTGTTGCTCTAGGTAGCTGGCTGAAATATCATGGGGCAGGAACTAATTCACTACAAATAATGTAGAAGACACACAGAGATCATTGACACTTTAACAATTTATTATTAGTTTGCACAAATGAAAAACTTTAAACAGTTATTTTTGGACTTTTAACTACTAGTTTCAAAAATACATTCTTCTCTTCTTCATACCTTAAGTATCCGTGCAGTAATGCAAAACTAGCCATCTATTATAATACTGCATAACACCCTCTTACAGCAAGATCATGGTGTGAGGTGTTATTCAGTATTATGAATGGCAATATAATGGCTGAAGGTTTTTCATTTGTTGAAAACTTCCACTTATCACCCATTTCTACTTGATCGCCAAGTTTTTGGGGTGACCTTTTCCTTCTGTTCACTATCTATTCCCTCTTCAACCTGTGGAAGGGAAATACAGTATTTCCAAAATTTATTTTTGTCTACAGTTCTAACTTACAACATTATAACAATTACTCATCATATAGCAGACTTAACTGTAATGAAGAAATTTAAATCAAAACTCATAACAAATGTTAGAATAACAAAGAAATAGTTACAACATTCGATTAATGATGAAAATGCTCCTCAGAGATAATAAATATTGTTGAAATGAGATAGAATGGCTGGCCAGTACTTACCATTGGGGACAAAGGGACAAGCTTTCGGAACAGAGTTCCTTCGTCAGGTGGGAGAGAAGGGAAGAATAAAGGATGGGAACAGAAGGGAAAGGTGGTTCACGACCTAGGTCATGAAGGTGGTGTTTCGGGAGTGTGGACGTCAGAGATATTGCATGTATGTAATGAGCCAAGCCAGAGAGGATAAATATAACTAAAGAGGAAAGATCAAGTAGTAAAGAGAAGAGAGTAAATTAATGATGCTGAGGGGTGTAAGAGGGGCGGGGGGGGGTTTATAAAACGTTTTTCATAAACAGGGAAATATGGATGGACACACACACACACACACACACACACACACACACACACACACACACACACACATGGAGAGAGATGGAGAGAATGACAGAGAGAGCCAGAGGGCAGTAGAGAGAGAGAGAGAGCCAGAGGGCGGTAGAGAGAGAGAGAGAGAGAGAGAGAGAGGTAAGGAACGGATAATGAATAGGTGAGCTGAGGATGGAGGAAGGGGAGGGGTTAGCGTAGATTTAGGCCAGGGGGGTGGCGGGAGGAGAGGATATGTTGGAGGGCAAGTTCCCACCTCCGTAGCTCTGAGGGACTGGTGTTGGTTGGTACTATCCAAATGGCACGTGTGGTGTAACATGTGCCCAGGTCCCTGGAGTTATGCTGGAGGGCATGTTCTGCCACAGGATATTGGGTGTCCCCCAGGCGAACAGTCCGTCTATGTCCATTCATCCGCTCAGCCAATTTGTTGGTAGTCATACCGACATAAAAGGCTGAACAGTGGACACATGTGAGCTGGTATATGACATGCGTTGTCTCACATGTGGCCCTGCCTTGAATTGGGTAGGTTTTTCCTGTGGTAGGGCTGGAGTATGTGAAAAACGTTTTAGACACCCTCCGCCCCTCCTACACCCCTCAGCATCATTAATTTCACTCTCTTCTCTTTACTACTTGATCTTTCCTCTTTAGTTATATTTATCCTCTCTGGCTTGGCTCAGTACATACATGCAGTATCTCTGACGTCCACACTCCCGAAACACCACCTTCATGACCTAGGTCGTGAACCACTTTTCCCTTCTGTTCCCATCCTTTATTCTTCCCTTCTCTCCCACCTGACGAAGGAACTCTGTTCCGAAAGCTTGTCCCTTTGTCCCCTTTTTTACTGGTGTTTTTGTTTTTTCAAATAGTTACAACAAGCACTTCACAAAAGTTACAGGTTTTGTCATGTATTGAGTTTGAAACCGCATTGTTACAATTATATATGCTTAAAATAATGCTTCTTTTGCAGACTCACATACATAATCGTTTACTAATATGACTCCAAACTTACTGTAACAACATTCATACATTCATGTACTTGGACAATCCCAAGATGGCGTGCACTGCTACATTCTCTAGATATTTTTCTAGTACTGTATGTGCTAATCAGATGTTAGCACTTCCAACTCGATGAACAAGTAGAACATTAACAAATATTCACATGGAGTATACATTGAGGAAAAGTATTTATTGCAGTTAAATTGCAGTAAAATTAATGTACACAATTGTAATCACTAGCTGTCTCTCCCCACCCACCTTTTCTCTCCTATCCCTCCCTACCCCTCCCCCTCTCCCCCAAGTGAGAGACAGACAAACATTTTATTTAACTAAAATACTGTATTTATAGTTACAGGCAGCGGCTTCTGCCAAAAAGAAAAAGAAGAAGGATAAGAAAAGAAAGTTGGAGTGTCTGGATGAAAGTGTTACAAATGGTAAGATCAAAGACAATTCAGTATAGTTGTTGAAGATGAAATTCAAACATAACACAAAGGAGTTAATGTGAGCTGTTATAATCTGTTTTTCATTTGCAGATGTTAGTGTCGAAAATGGAGACATTGCTCTTGAACCTCCAAAAAAGAAAAAGAAGAAGAAGATGAAACTCCAACAGGAAGTTGAGTAATTAACATAGGTGCTTGGCTGGCAATTGGAAACTATATCGGTATGGCCAAATTTTAGGCCTGAACAAAGTACTAATAAGTACTTTTGAAAGGCAGATGAAGCTGTCAATAAAATTTAATTATAGAACTTACTTGTACAGCTTATCTGTTCCAGAAAATGCTGTGAAATGTAAAATATATAGTCATAAAGCTTGTTTTATGGTGCTACCAAATGATATAAGAAATGTGGTTAACAGTACTTTTCTGAAGTCTGTAGGCTTCATAAACAGATTACATTGGCAATTATTATTTTTATTTTGAAAAAATGGCCACTAAAGGTACTTTTTACACTGGTGTTAAGCACCCAGTGGTCATGGTCAACTCTTTAAGTCTTTTGGAAAACCAAAAGAAGCCATCCAGATTGAAATGCCTTGAAAATATTTTACCAGAAATGACACCAATACATTAATTTCATATTCTTTTGTAGATAATTAATTTTTCAATTTTTCAATTTGTATGAAATTAATTTTCCATCCAGCTTTTATGAAAGTAATACGTTTAAAAATGTAAGTAGAGAACCAAGGGTCAGTTGCTAGAGTTAATAAACCTTGATTTTATTTCACATAAAAATTAATAGCACTGTACCATTTCATTATAAAGAGCCCATATTAGCACCACGAGTTCTTCTTTTCTGATATGGAATTAAATCCTATTACATACAGCTAATTATGTATTTGTGTGAGTGTCATGTGGTGTAAGTATAAGAATTATGTGTATGTGACAAATGGGGATTTGACTGATCTTACCACACGACAGTCATCAGTCTTTATGGTACACAACAGTGCAAGCTGTTGTAATATATTTAAAATTCTTGTACGTGGAACATAAACATTAAGAGATAGACCCATTATTCAGATTTGACACCTTCCAAAGTTGTTTCCAAGGAAGACAATTGCATATTGACAACATAAAAGTTTCTAGACTTTCAGAAAGCATATTTTTCATGATGAAAACAATCTCTTGACTCTGAAAAATGTATTGTTGAAGAACTTGGTCAGTTCTTGCCACACCATATTGTTGTTCATACAGTGAATTTTTTAGATTTATTGCCTAAAATAAACTGTTATATATTTACAGCTCATGTTACTCAGCATGAACTACATTTTTGAACAATGAAAATATTTCATGTTGAGAACTTCCATGAAGGAAAAGAAAAGAGGCTATTGTTATGTAATAGATACTAGACTTTAATTTCAAATATAATTGCATTTTTTGAATTTATGCAATCAGTATCGTAATGAAATATTCTGAGTACCTTGGATCATGCATATGACTTTCGTTCCTGTGTTTCTGCATAGTAGAATACCATCAGACAATTGAAAGTGCAGCTTGAAATATCAACAATGGTCTGAAAAGGATAATTGCTAGTCAGCATTGAGATGACCCACTGAGCAGTACAGAGGCAAAATGTGCCTTGTCACTATATTATTAGAATACTGTAAGTGTAATGAATGCTTGGTTTCATGTATCGTATGGTCTTTTATGCTGGTTGGAGACATTTCTTACATCTTGTCTTTGTGTATTGGTGCACTGAAAATATATTTAATACCCACCAGCTGACTCTATTTTTACATTACTTCAATTAACAATTTACAACACCCTGTTGATTTTCCAAACTTGAAGACAGGAGTTAAATTATTGTGACAGATTGTAATAGTATTCATTTTAAGCTTGTAGATAACTGTATTTCAATTTCTGAATTAATATTTTAAAAACTCCTAAATTTGTGTGTTTTCTTTGACATTCCAGAAATGTAATTTAAAAAAGCTATAATGACAGAAGCTGATAGCTATGCCTTGCTAATGAGGAAGAAACATGTATTATGTAGTTGCATAAAAAAACTATATGTGAAAGCTAAGAAATGTTAATTGATTTTTTATCGTTACCTATATAATAGAAAGTACAAAGAAATGACTGTGGTATAATTTTTTTAGTACTAAGGAGGTAAGTTTAAATGAGACAGTTTTTCATTAGTGTCACTGAGGAAAAGTTACGGTTCCCAATCATTCTGTTACAAATTTGTGATGTGTGTTCTGTTACATATAGCACTTGCATTTGACAAATGGGAGAATCCACAAATGATGTCCATATGAAAGTAGCAGTGTAGTGTACCATAGTTGACAGCCAAGATCTAAAAGAATGAATTCATTAAAAAAAAGAAAAATGTTCTGTTTGGGTGATAATTGACTAAGAGGGAGAATTATTTTTATTAATTTGTGAGGTAATGTGTGTACCAAAAAAATCTTAAAAGGTTACCACATTTTTTTTTTGGGGGGGGGGGGAGGACATTGGTGCAAGTTTGGTTTTAAGCTGTAAATTGCTGGGTTTGGTATTAACAAAGCAACATTTGCACTTATGATTTACTTCTCCATAATATTTGCGAATATTGTAAGTGAAGACAGTAACTACCTTGCAGAAAGCCTCTGCTAACTGTCACTCTTCCACCTACAAGCTCTGCCAGAATGATCCAATCACAAAAGCCCAACGTGATCTCCAAAGCTGAAATCCTTAGCCATACAGAGAACCTCTCCCTAGAATCCATCTTCCTCCCAGCAATACACTAAACACCCATGTTCTCCGCCCTCCCCAAAGTCCACAAACTAAATACTCTTGACGTAATTGTGTCTAGTTATTGTACCCACCCACATGAACCACAACATTCTCAAGATTATGCAGCTTACATGACTCAAAGATACTAATAAATGAAATTATACTGGAGTGGTACCTATGGAAAGGCCATAATAGGGGCAAGCAGCTTTTTCTGTAGTTATAGAAGCAACAGTCTTAATCTGATTGCTCTGGCCTCGTAATATGACCCAGTGTGGCATTACCCGACAATTACTGTGAACCACTGAAAGCAAGGAGAAACTTAAGCCATTATGTTCCCTGAAAACAATCAGCTCTATTGTGTGAATCCATCCTCTTGTGTAAAATATTGGTAAGATTTCTGGTTGTGAGTACAGGGTTATAAATACAAACCATTTGGGGGTAAAGCATAAGTAGGTCTAACAATAATAAGAAAATAGGATTGCAGGTAAGCCATTATGAACATCAGTGTGAACGCATTATCTTAGCTATGAGACATGAAGCCAACACCCACCACCATGGAAAAAGTTTATATGCCAACTAATTTGCCATCGTTAACAGACAGACATTGGAAAAAAAAATGTATGATTAAATAAAAAGCTATTCAAACAATTAAGAGAGAGGAAAACTTGATTGTGGAGTGTATTCGAATTACATCGTAGGAAAAAGAAGACGGAGGGGGGGGGGGAGATAGTTGCTGAATATGGACTGGGGAAAAGGAATGTAGGAGGAAGTCTGATAGAATATTGCACAGAGTACAATTTAAAGCTCCAGTGGGCACTCGCGGCATACACACAACTTTGTTTACTGAGTGCCCACATGCTGCTGCGGGTAAGTGGTGTTCAGGGGAATTAGTATTAGACATTCATCACATATGGAAGGTGTTTGCCTAGTTTGAAAAGAGACTTGACCAATGTTTAGTTGCAACTCCATTATTAACACATTCACTGCGGTCATCAGAGTGGGCCGCTAATGCTCTAGGCGGACGCCTGTAAGTGCATGTGTGCTGAGACCTGAAATCAAACCCCTGCAAAACCTGTAATATTGAAAACAAATATAACGTCTGCACAGGAGGTGGTGCTAGATATAGAGTACACTTTAGCTGCATGCCGATTGTGTGATAAATGCTGCAAGCTGTTTGACGCTTATAAGTGTCATATGCATATATGGCAAACAATTCTAACAGTGCTTTTGATTTATTGATTTTACTGCATACTGGGAAGAAAATGAAATTCAAACAAGTGATAAATCCGCTTCATTGAGAGAGAATTAGTCTGAAAACAGCAAAAGGTTTATCAAACAGAGAAAAAGAAACAGGTCTCATCTGCAGTGTGATCTGTGGAAACCGAATCCCATATAACAAATAAATTTGCAAGGTGTATAGGCGATGTTTTTATAGCAAACAACTAAAGATGAAAACACACAACTGCAGACAGGAAAACGTTACGTGATGTTTTTTTGGTGGCTTGCACTAACGAGTGCACAAACAAACAAACTAAACTAAGTACTCAGCTAGTGCACCTATTATATATTATGAGCATTATTCACACTGGCATGTTGATAGCAGAAACACAAGCGTCAGCAGCACTGGCGTGTTGATCGTGTTAAGTTACAATCAGCCTCTGATGTGTATTTGCCCTCACATGCCTTACCATGAAAGTATTTGTTCAACTTTTTTGCTTAATATTTTCTACATGTATTTACAATATTTATTCTTATTTACAGTTTACTGAGTTGTTTATGCATCGTTTTATTCCCACTGAATATGATATTGTAGTGACAGTGATCCTATGAATAATACCAGAGGTTTTTGAAGATGAATTGACATGTAATGAGTCTGATAACAATGTTCATATGGAAGTCCAAATTATTGAAACTGATGAACACAACAGTGATTCTGAACAATCACAGGTGGGAGATAAATCAGAGAACTGTTCTGCTTGATACTATGCCAGGTAACTACAAAATTTATATTGGAGAAGCCAGTGATAGTCCTTGTATTACTTAGCCACAAATGAAAGAAAGGGGGGACTTATCAGAAACATTAGAATCTTATCTGGGCCAAAATGGAATGCCAGAAATGTTCTTATACATTTAGAAGTTGATCTGTTAATCAATTAAAAGCTGTTAGGAGACATTGCAGTTCATACTTCCAGATTGATTGGTGAAACATATAGTAATTGCAACTCTTCTCAAGCTCACGGTAGTAAATACACTACAGTAGGAGAAATATGGACCCTTTTGGGTGCATTATTTCTAATCCTGGAAATTATCACACATGTGGATGATACAAAACTGTCAGGACGAAGACAATTGCGAAAAATGTCTCTACAAGAAGCATTCTCATTAGACTGCTGTGTATTTTTTATGTTACTCTAATAACCAGCAGATGGGAATTAGTTCTGATTGAAGACATTCAACATATTTTCTAAATAATTTTGACTGCTTCTTTAATTATTTTCACTTCATATACATTATTAACACAATAAAAAGCTATTACCTTACATTTTTTACCCTTTGGTTTCTCTAAAAAACTATACTTATGTGAAGATGAAATTATGGTGCAGTGCGCCTACTCTTTCGATATCGGGAGATGTGGCCACCAGTGGGTTAATCAGCACAAAAATTTGGTTTAAGAATCATGAAAGAATATTGTATGCACAGAAAATGATGCCAAATTTACCACACTGATTTGATAGTGTTAAGACATAGAATTCAGAATCAGGCTTTAAACTGTAAAGGCATATCCATGGGTAGATATTACCTGTGGAGGGGACAGTGAAATATCTAGGAGTTGCCCTAGATGAGAAACTGACATGGACCCCTCACATTAGGAATTTTTGCTCCAAGGCAAAAGGTACCCTTGTGAGCACCAGAAGAGCTTGTGGCAAAAATTGGGGCCTGAGCCCCAAGGGTATGCACCGGATATACACCACAGTGATTAGACCCAGGATCACCTATGGGGCGGTCGTGTGGTGGAAGAATGTAGAACAGCAGGTTGCTGCTAAGGAGCTTGGTAAGGTGCAGAGACTAGCCTGCTTAGCCATAACAGGCGGAATTAGCAGCACACCAACTGCTGGGATGGAAACCATGCTGGATATGCCCCCATTACACCTTTGGGTCAAGATGGAGACGGCAGCTGGTGCCTACAGATTCAAATCTGTCAACAACTGGAACTCTTTGGGATATCCAGAATCACACACTAAAATAGTGAGTGAGGTAAATATAGGAAAGGTTGGGGAAATGCCAACCGACTATATTATAACCCCATACTGCTTCAACAAGCCTTTTAGTACAAAAATTGGAAGTAGGGAGCAGTGGGAGAAAATAGTTTGACACCGTACGGGGGATATTGTCTGGTTCACTGACGGGTCGAAATCAGACCAAGGCATTGGGGCCGGGGTATATGGGGTGCAGCCAAGACTGGAGGGCGTCATCTCTCTAGGAAAACTGGCCTCAGTATTCCAGGCCGAAATCACTGCCATCAGGGCATGTGTGGAAGAGAATTTGCGTAGGTGCTACAAAGATTGTAGCATCTATATCTATTCAGACAGCCAGGCAGCCCTGAGATCACTGGCAGCTCTACAACAAGGTCTAAAATTGTTGCAGAATGTCACAGGGTTCTGGTGGCGCTAGGGGAAAGCAATAGAGTAAACCTATTGTGGGTCCCTGGCCACTCTGGGATCAGTGGCAACGAACATGCCGACATATTAGCCAGGATGGGGGCAGAGGCTCCATTTATTGGACCGGAACCTGTCCTGACAATCACCAAGGCAATGATTAAATTGGAGCTACGTAACTGGCTCAGAAGACAGCACGTAGAATATTGGACCAAAGTCCATCAACAAAAACATGGCAAGGTAATGATGTCAAAGCCTTGTTTTAAAAGAAGCTCTGCTATCCTGGGTCTGAACAGGAGAGAGATTAGATCGTGGCTGGATTGCTGACAGGCCATGGGAATTTCAAAAAACACCCGCATACAATGGGAATAACAGAAGAGGACCCTACATGTAGGCTCTGTGATGACGGTGATGAAACTGCATCACATCTGATCTTCGAAGGCATTGCATTGGAGAATAAAAGGCACAGAACATTTGGGACAACCAGACCCGAAGAAATAGTGTCTAATAAAGAACTGGTAAAGGGACTCCTTGCACTATTCAAGGGCATTGGTTGGCTTTACTAGACATACAGGGAGCAATACTGCACAATAAACTTAGTTTCGGTGCGGGCAGTGGCGGGTTAGACCAAGACTGTTTTGGCTTTCCTGAAAGAATCAAACCAATGGGTAGATATAGACTTGGACTATATCTTTTTGGTTATCACTTGTTGAAACGAAAATTATAGAAGGAAACTTTCCTGGTGGGATAAACAAATATAAAAAATAGAAAACAGAAAATGGATGACTTACCCAAAGGACAGGCTTCTTTTCCTGAAGAAGCGAAAACTTGTATGTGTGTTTGTGAGTGATTTTATTTGTGTCTGTCGACGAGCCTGTCCTTTGAGTAAGTCACCCATTTTCTATTTTTTATATTTGTTTATCAATTGTGAATGAAAACAGAAGAAACTGCAAAAATATAGGAAAAATCTGAGATAGGGTGTGAATGAACTCTGGCACCTGAGGTGGTTGAGAGTTTCAAAGAGAGCAGTAAGCAACAGTTCTCATGAAATAAGGGAAAGTAACCATATTTGAGAAACAGAGTAATAAAGGCTGCAGAGGACTAAATAAGTAACAAGATAAGGCATGGTAGGACTCTAGAATGTCACAGTAGATACTGGTTTTATTGATGAAAGTAGAAAGTATAAAAATGAAGCAGGAAAAAGGAAGTACAGGCTGCTAGAATGAGGTTGACAGTAAGTACAAATTGTATAAGCAGGAGTGAGAAGAGGTTAAACTTAAGTCTATCAAAGTATGTATTAATAGGGGAAAGATTTATTTATTTATTTATTTGTTTTTTTCTGTTCCATAGGACCCACTTCAGGAGTAAGACTCCATGGTCATGGAACAAGTCAATACATTAATTGTTACACAATAATGGTAATAGAAAAATTTTAAGTAGTCCTCTGCACACGACAATCTTAAGACAAAGTGAAAGAATCAATAAAGAAAAAATAAATTAGCTTAATTGTTTAACTTTTCTAGGAGTTCCTCGACAGAATAAAAGGAGTGAGCCACGAGGTAACTCTTCAATTTAGATTTGAAAGCATGTGGATTAGTGCTAAGATTCTTAAGTTCTTGTGGCAGCTTATTGAAAATGGATGCCGCAGAATACTGCACCCCTTTCTGCACAAGTGTTAAGGTGGTGTGGTGCAAATGTAGATTAGACATCAGCCTAGTATTCACCGAGTGAAAGCTACTAACTCGTGGGAATAAGCTGATATTATTAACAACAAACGACATTAAAGAAAAAACGTATTGTGACGCCAGAGTCAAAATTCCCAGACTACTGAAAAGGGGTTGACATGACGTTCGCGAACTTACACCAGATATTGCTCGAACCGCCCGTTTTTGAGCCAGAAATATCCTTTTTGCATCAGGCGAGTTACCCCAAAAGACAATGCCGTACGTCATAAGTGAGTGAAAGTAAGCAAAATAGACTACTTTTCGTGTTGAAAAATCACTTATCTCAGATATTGTTCTAATGGTAAATATAGCAGAATTTAGTTTTGGAACAAGATCCTGAACATGGGCTTTCCATGACAGCTTACTGTCTATATGAACACCTAGAAATTTGAACTGTTCAGTCTCACTTATCACATGCCCATTATGTGTAATCATAATGTCAGATTTCGTCAAATTATGTGTTAGAAATTGTAAAAACTGAGTTTTACTGTGATTTAACGTCAACTTGTTTTCTATTAGCCATGAACTTATCTCTTGAACTGCATTATTTGATACTGTGTCAATATTACGAGCAACATCCTTCACTACCAAGCTGGTATCATCAGCAAACAAAAATATTTTACAATCACCTGTTATACTCGAAGGCATATCATTTATATAAATAAGAAACAGCAATGGTCCCAAAACAGACCCCTGGGGCACCCCATACTTAATTGTGCCCCATTGGGATTGCACGTCATAGCCATTTTCTACACTGCGGAGAATTACCTTCTGTTGTCTATTATTAAAGTAAGAGGTGAACCAGTTGTGGGCTACTCCCCGTATTCCATAATGTTCCAACTTCTGCAACAATATTTTGTGATCAACACAATCAAACGCTTTTGTTAAATCAAAGAAGACGCCTAATGTCAGTAGCCTCTTATTTAACCCATCAAGTGCCTCACAGAGAAACGAAAATGTAGCGTTTTCGGTCGTTAAACCACTTCTAAAACCAAACTGTACGTTTGACAGGAAATTATGTGAACTGAAATGATCAATTAATCTTGAATATACAGCCTTTTCAATAACTTTGGAAAAAACCGATGGCATAGAAATAGGTCTATAGTTGTCTACATTATCCCTTTCTCCTTTTTTATAAAGCGGTTTCACTACTGAGTAATCTGTTAGGAAACTGACCATTCTGAAAGGAAAAATTACAAGTATGGCTTAGTACTGGGCTAACATATGGAGAACAGTACTTTAGAATTCTGCTAGATACCCCATCATATCCACAAGAGTCCTTAGTCTTTAGTGATTTAATTATTGACTCAATCTCACCTATGGAAGTATCATGAAGGATCATTTCAGGCAACAACCTTGGAAACGCATTTTCTAAAAACGTTATATGATTACCTGTAGAAACTAGAGTTTTGTTTAGTTCCTCTACTATATTCAGAAAGTGATTATTGAATATTGCACATATATCTAACTTGTCAGTAACAGAAACATTCCTACTACGCACTGACGTTATATCTTCTCCCTGCTGCTGCTGCTGACCAGACACTTCCTTCGCGACTGACCAGATAGTTTTAATTTTATCCCGAGAGTTTGCTATTCTTTTTGCGTACCACATACTTTTTGCATTCTTAATGACATTTTTCAGAACCTTACAGTACTGTTTGTAATGAGCTACTGCATCTTCATTCTGACTGCTTCTAACATTTTGATACAACACCCGCTTAGTTCTACATGATACTCTTATCCCCTTTGTCATCCACCCTGGCTGTCTGTTACTGAAAGTACCCTGTTTTGAGCGTTCTAGCGGAAAGCAACTTTCAAACAGCATAATAAATGTGTTCAGAAAAGCATTGTATTTATCATCTGCATTATCAGCACTATAAACATCCTGCCATTCTTGTTCCTTAATTAGGCTTAAAAAGGTCTCAATTGCAACTGGATTAACTTTTCTGAGTAGTTGATATTTATGTTTAACATTTGTTTGAGAACAAATACTTTTTAGAATTAAAAGTTGGGCATCGTGGCCTGATAGGCCATTTACTATTCTGCTGACAGAGTGCCCCTCTAATAATGAAGAATGAACAAAAATATTGTCAATGGTAGAACTGCTATTTCCTTGCACTCTCGTTGGAAAAAATACTGTTTGCATCATGTTATAGGAATTAAATAGATCTAACAGCTGACTTTTCCTTGAGCTATCACCTACACAATTAATGTTGAAATCTCCACACACAATTAAATTTTTATACTTCCTATACAGTGAACCTAGAACCAATTCCAGCTTGGGCAGAAACATTTTAAAATCTGAGTCAGGGGATCTATAAATAACAACTATTACTAGTTTAGTTCCATTAACATTAACAACTCCTGCACAACATTCAAATATCTGTTCTGTGCAGTGTTTAGAAAAATCAATTGACTCCGATGAAAAATCGTTTTTTACATACATGGCCACTCCCCCACACTGCAAAGAACTCCTAGAGTAGAAGGCAGCTAACCTGTATCCTGCCAAAGGAAGTCTCTTAATTGTCACACCACTTAAAAAGTGCTCTGAAATTCCAATAATGTCAGAATCAGTATCAATAAGCATTTCATTAACTTTATCTCTGATACCCTGTATATTTTGATGAAAAACAGTAATTCCCTTATTACTTATACTCTTAGACTTTGTCAAAGTTGGTTCATTTCTTAGAGGGACTTCCTTTAAGCAGGAATATCTATCAGCTGTCTTCAGTCTAAAAAAGGTGCAGCCCTAACACCAACTACTACAGGAATTTTTCCATGAGTGAAACCCCCACCCCCTACTACACTGTCACCTTTGAGCTTTGCCAACCTCCCCTTCCCATACCTATTGAGGTGCAGACCGTGCCTAGTAAAATCCGACCTTTGGATAGTTTCAACTGGCACCACTGCAATGTGATCCATGCCCTCCGTCATCAGCGCCTTCTCAAGCCCCATGTTAAGACGGCTGACAGCCGTATTAAGACAAGGCCTATCATGACGCTGAAACAGCTGCACGAAATGCACACTCGTGCCACCAGTTTCAGTTGCTATCCTTTCCAGATCACCACCTATATTATATTCCCCGTCCCTATCAAGACTGTTCCCGGCCCCACCCACTATAACTACCTGATCCTCTTTTGAAAAATTCCTACATAAGTCCCCTATGTTACAAGTGACCTGATCTAACCCTGCACTAGGCTTCACTATGCTGGTGACCTGGTACTCACTCCCAAGTACTTCCTGCAACTGTTGGCCAACACCTCTGCCATGAGAACTACCTAGCAGCAGAACCTTCTTCTTCCTAAGAGACCTCTCTACAGATTTCGGCTTACCAAAAGCTGAGGTCTGCTGCGTACTTCCTACACCTACAGCTACAGGAGGTTCATCTCCACTCAACTCTGACAGTTGGTCAAACCTATTTGCAACTTGCAATGTAAAGCTATCTGAATACCTTCTCCTAGCTACCTTCTTGCCAACTGCCAGTTCCCATTCCCCAGCCCCCCTTCCCCTCCTCAACCTACCTAATTCCTCTTCAGCGTTTTTCAACTGCACCTGAAGGGCGCAGATCAAACACTCCTGCTCCTCTATCAACTTATTCCTGCTGCAAATCCTACAGTTCCAGGAGAGAACCTCACCACAATGCCCACTGTCTTCCCCACTGCACTCCCCCCATGAAAATACTTACTACAAATCCCACACTGCAGCCCACTACGCATGACCCTGCGACAGAGCCCACACTTTTCACTCGTGGTAAAATTTTACAATAATTTGTTAAGAAAAACTAGACGTCTACGTTATGAAGTTAAGTTTCTACAAAATAAGTAGGAAGTACCTCTTAACTACAGCAATCAACAAACCTCAGTCTCTACAAATCAAGTAACAACAACTAATAGTATCAGAAAAGAGCAAATAACACTACCACAGAAACTTTACACTGTTGCTTGTATAAACAAGTTCAAATTCAAGCGTCACTAATAAAATAACTAAACACTGTGAGAGTACAAGAGTTATCAAATACCGTAACTTAAAGTTTCCCAACCTCAACTACGTTAAAAACAGCAAGTCACCTGTTGAAAAGTACTAAAGTTAATAAACAACTAGCGCGATAACACCTCCTGAAATCTAAAACTTTAATAATTTAACTACAATACACAAACACTTATTAGAACTTAGCTTTCGGAGACCGCTACGGCTGGAACCACTCGCCACCAGATGTAAACAAAGCAGTAAGACGTCGATGCCGGCGCACACGCGAACACAAATAACACCACTTAAAGCAATTACGGCACAACAAACGCTAAAATAACTGACGAACCTTTACTAGAACACCTCTAGATTCAATATTGTCACGAAATAACAATTAAAATAATTATATTAATCCTAAAATTATATAAAAAATCGAGAGCGATGTGCACAGCAGTCCAGCACTCGTGACGTCACGCCAAAGACGTGGAGTATTCCTAGGGGAAAATTAAAGAAATCTTTAGAGGAAAAAGGGCAATTGCATGAATATCAAGAGCTCAATAGGTAACTAGTACTAAGCAAAGAAGGGAAAGCTGAAAGGTGGACAGAATATACAGGATATCCCAAAACTCAGAACCAGTTTAAATATCATGAAAATGGTGAGAGGTGGGGATGGGGTCTATATGAATAAAAATAAAACAGATGGGGGGCACTGCCCATGAATTTTTTTGCCTTAGACTGGATAAAATGGAAATTTTCTAGTGCAAAAAATTTTTCTTCGTGGTTTAATAATGCTTCAGAGTATAAGATAAGTAGCACAGATCAAATTCTGCTTGGAACTAAATGTTTTCAAGTATATCTCTTAATTCTTAATCATAATTAATTTTTATCCCACCCTCACGGAATAACAGGCATTGCAGAGGTGGTGTGGGATGGCTAAAGTACCTCAGTAGTACAGGTAGCTGTACCGTAGGTACAACCACAGCAGAAGGATATCTGTGGAAAGGCCAGACAAACGTATGGTCCCTGAAGAGGGGCAGCAGCCTTTTCAGTAGTTACGGGGGCAACAGTCTGGATGATTGGCTGAAAGCAATAACTTTTCTCGAGTACATGCAGCTCTGTTGTATGAATATATGATGGCATCCTCTCTCTAAAATATTCCAGAGGTAAAATAGTCCCCCATTCGGATCTTTGGGTGGGGACTAATCAGCAGAATTGTAGTCATCAAGAAAAACAAAATAGGCATTCTATGGATCTGAGCGTGGAATATTCTATCCCTGAATTGGGTAAGTAAGTTAGAAAATTTGAAGAGATAAATGGATAGGTTACAGTTACTTATGGTGGGTATTAGTGAAGTCCAGTAGTAAGATGAACAGGATTTTTGGTCAGGTGAGTACAATGTTATAAATACAAAATCAGTTAATGGTAACACAGGAGTAGGTCTAGTAATGAATAAGAAAATAGGAATGCGGGTAAGTTACTATGGACAGCATAGTGAACACATTATCGGATCAAAGATAAACACTAAGCCAACACCGACCACAGTAGTAAACGTTTTATGCAGACTAGCTCTGCTGATGAGGGGGATCAAAGAAATATATGAGGAGATAAAAGAAATTATTCACACCATTAAAGGAGAAGAAAACTTAATTGTGATGGGGACCTGAAACTCAATAGTAGGAAAGGGAAATGTAGTAGGTGAATATGGACTGGGGAAAAGGAATGAAAGAAGAGATTGCCTGGTAGAATTTTGTGCAGTGCACAAATTAATCATCACAAACACTTGGTTTCATCATCATGGAAGGAGGTTATATATGTGGAAGAGACCAGAAACACTAGATTGACTTTATAGTGGGAAGGCAAAGGTTTAGAAATCAGGTTTTAAACTATAGAACATATCCATGGGCAGATACAGACTCTGACCATAAATTATTAATTAGATTAAAACTTAAGAGACTGAAAAAAGGAAGTAAATTGAGATTGATTGTTGTTCTTCTTGGTTTTGTAGGGGACTAAACAGCTAGGTCATCAGTACCCTGTTCCAGCTAAGAGTCCACTGTTGAGAGCGAAAAAAATAAAATAAATAAATAAAAAAAATAGAACATAGTTCGGAAATTAAAAACTCATAAAAGGTACTGGCTGACAACACAAAACAGACACATACTAGATACAACAAAGTCATGAACTCAACTATAGCTGGCCAGCAGAGTACCATGTCTGGCTGATCACAAAGATAAAAATAGGATGAGCCATCCATACGGTACACACTAAAAGGATCTTAAAAGCACTGGATAAGTGGGGACCTGAGGTATCAGGCTATAGCATCCAACCCTAGATTGAGATGTAAAATCCAGCTGCATGAATAAAACTTAATACGGAATTAGCCATGCAGGCATCATCACCTAAAACCTAAGGGTGCATGTCTGGTAAGTTAAAAGACTGCCTAAAACTGGGCATTCCATCAGAAGATGGACTACTGTCAGTGCTGCTCCGCACCGACATACAGGCAGGGGCCTCATGGCGAAGGACATGGCCGTGGGTCAGCCTAGTATGCCCAATACGGAGGCGGCAGAGGACAACCGACTCTCGGCAGATCAGCCACAGTGAAGATTTCCACAGAGCTTCATTGCCCGAAGCTTTTTGGTGCTTTCGCCGTAGCTCACTCAGTGCTCCAAGCCTCGCGCACCTTCTTGTGCAATGCTTACTTTAGGTCCAATTCCATGATGCCAGTGGTTAAAGGTGGCGCAGTGGTGGCATGTTTGGCCAACTGGTCGACATATTCGTTCCCCGGTATGCCAATGTGGCCAGGGGTCCACAGAGCGGCCAGATTTGCCAAGAGCGTAAGCAGTGTCTTGGATGGACTGCACTGATGAGTGATGAGGGAAGAACTGGTCGATCGCCTGTAAGCCACTCAGGGAGTCACTACAGATGACAAATGACCCCTAGGGCAGGCTCTGAGATGTTCTAGACCCTTTAGGATGGCAACCAGCTCTGCAGTAAAGACACTACTTTCATGGGGTAATGAATGCTGTTCGACATGGTGACATGCATACCCAGCACGACCATCTGTTAGGGACCCATCAGTATAAATGGCTTCAGTGAGGGGCTGATCTAGACAAAGCTGCAAACAGGAAATGGACCAAGGAGGGGTTTGAGAGGAATATTGGAAGGCGACAAGGAGTGTGCTGAGACAGCACAGTATGTTGAGGTGTCGCCAGCACTTTTGTTTGTGCGGGCGAATGTGTGGCACCCAGGTGAGACAGTCATTGAACAACATGCCTAAAAAACGGTGTGTCTCTTCGACTTGTAGCAGGTCTCCAGCTAAATAAAGTTCGGGTTCCAGGTGTACTGCTCGACGCCGACAGAAATGCATCACCCGGGTTTTCGATGCAGAAAACTGGAAATCGTGGACAGACGCCCATGACTGCACCTTTCGAATAGCTATCTGCAACCGCCGTTAAGCAACGCCAATGCTAGTTGAGCTAAAATATATGCAGAAGTCATCAGCATACAACGAGGTGGAAACTGATGACCCCCACAGCAGCAGCAAGACCATTAATAGCGACTAAAAATAAAGGGACACTAAGAACAGAACCAGTGGGACAGCATTTTCTTGATAGTGAAGGGAACTGAGACAGGAACCAACACGTACACGAGCAGGAGAAAGTTCTGTATAAAGACAGGAAGTGGGCCCCGTAAGCTCCAGTCGTACAGCGTAGACAGTATATGGTGGCGCCAGGTGGTGTCGTATGCTTTCCGCAGGTCAAAGATGATATGGAACCTGGACAAATTGTAGGGACCAGAGGTGGTTGAGAGTTTCAGGAGGAGCATTAGGCAAGGATTGGTTCAAACAGAGGAAAGTAATACAGAACAAGAAGAATGGATAGCTCTGAGAGATAGTGAAGGCCGCAGATGACCATATAGGCAGGAGGACAAGGCCTAATAGAAATCTTGGGTAACACAGGAGATACAGAATTTAATTGATGAAAGGAGAAAATATAACAATGCATCAAGTGTAGGAGGCAAAAGTGAGAACTGATGTCTGAAAAATAAGGGTGAAAGGAAGTGCAGACTGGCTAAGCAGGAGTGGCTTGAGGATAAATGCAAGACATAGAAGAAAGCATAACTAGGGGAAAGATAGATGCCGCTTACTGGTGTGCCTCACCTCGTCATTGATCAAAGTTCTTGATGATCATCGACAATTGTTGCTCTAGGTAGCTGGCTGAAATATCATGGGGCAGGAACTAATTCACTACAAATAATGTAGAAGACACACAGAGATCATTGACACTTTAACAATTTATTATTAGTTTGCACAAATGAAAAACTTTAAACAGTTATTTTTGGACTTTTAACTACTAGTTTCAAAAATACATTCTTCTCTTCTTCATACCTTAAGTATCCGTGCAGTAATGCAAAACTAGCCATCTATTATAATACTGCATAACACCCTCTTACAGCAAGATCATGGTGTGAGGTGTTATTCAGTATTATGAATGGCAATATAATGGCTGAAGGTTTTTCATTTGTTGAATTAATACATCACCATCGTCCCATCATCCATGTAACCAAGATGGATACACAGAGATTTATTATTAGTGCCCAATTGTCCGCATTTATGGCCCACTTACAAGTCTCGTTAATTACATTTAATGTCACCAGGAATGCACCTTCCACACATCAATAATATGAGTTAACACTATCCGTGTGTGGAGTACAAAAGTTAGAGGTGTACCTCATAATGTGGCACAAATATTAATTAATCACTGCAGTTACACTGTCCACACTAACAACATTGATGAATTTTTACGTAATTGTTCGACATTAAAATTCAACTGGCATGGGCTTGTGCTTCAGATCACAGCCGAAACAATAAACAATACTTTGAACTAGTGTTGATTGTGGCTCTGATAACTGACTAAACATTACTCTGATATATGCCACAAGTGCATCCTGAAATTTATGTATTGTTAATTGAATTCTTTACATTTATTATAATGGAAAAGTAAACAATTACATGCAACTGGCTATAGTAAAAATAGCAAAAATAAAAGAGTAAATTGATATACAAATTTCAGTTAAATTAATAGTATTTCCTTTACATACCTAACAAAATAGATTCATCAACAATATTTTCATAATTAACGATAAATACACAAACTATTGAGGGCAAAACTGTCGTAACATTACTTGTGAAACATAGTAATATCTACTTTAATATTATAAGGAAAGAATTTTCTTAGTTGTTAACAGAAATACTAATGAGCATGCTGTGTGAACTTTAACAATATACTTATGGCATGAATAAATTAATATTTGCTAATTAAACAAATGCATCCGGTGTCAAATAATAGAAAAAGATTTCAGCTAGTTACTTTACAACAAATAATAACAAATGTTTTGGAAAAGAAAATAATAGACTAATTATTTTCATATCTATTATTATGCAACAATGGTATTCAGAGGTTCAGTAATGCAAGCAGATGGGATTAAACCCTTACATGCTTCATTACATCACACCTTCATTTAATTATCCAGATAGTTATTTGAAAAAGTAATTAACTGGCTAATTAAATGATAAAGACAAAGACATGTTAATTAGATGGAATACACTTAGGTATGTAACTAAAACATAACTTTAATATTCCATTAGATCCTTTGCTGGTAATAAAAATACATCAAGCCCCAGTAAAAATTCAATTATTGACATAAATATACAATATGAGTGAAAAAAATTACAACAAAAGTCTACCTTGTGTGTGTGTGTGTGTGTGTGTGTGTGTGTGTTGACGAGCCTGTGCTTTGGGTAAGTTTTTTTATACATATTTATCCCACCAGGAAAGTGACTTTATATTTCATTGCATTTGTTGTAAAAACAGAACTGTCTGTGCCTTAAAAACACCCAGAATATCAATTTCATTCCCTGATTTTAGTCTCTGCCCTTCCTTCTTAATACCTGCCCCCCTGATGCTACTAAGCCCTGATTTTGGACTACCATTAGTGGGTCATTCTGATTTTCTGAACCACATAGTGTTTAATTATTGTGTACTCCAACATTGCTGATGAATCTGCTAATTCACACATGTTTACACTATCATTTGTACTTATCAGTCATGCTGGCTGCTAATTCTGTACTGCTTGAAAGTGTGGTAACTGCCATTGACGGCGTAGTGTCCATGACATGTGTAGACTTCCACTGTTGTAGCCATCAATTTGTAGCGCCAACAAAGATGGCTTCTTGTTGCCACTAGCTGTAGTTTAGCATGTTTCTTCAGAGCTTATTTTCCTTTCTTTAGGATTGCATCTACCTCCCCACACCTAACAGCTGCTACCAATTCTCACACATACAACTGCTCCAACCAACTTATGCTCAGAACCTCTATGCACACCGCTCATTTTGCAATAGCTACCAGGGCCTGGATCACAAAATTATTTTAATGTGTTAGCATTAGCACTGAATTATTAAAAGAATATTGTTCATATCCCAGATGAGAAACCACAATTGTGACATTATGCTTTATCCTGTGCCGCATTGCTAAAATTAGAGCAAGTGTGACTATACACTGTAAGTAGTCCAGTCAATAAAGGAAAAATATGGGCAAAAAAAGCATGTTGTCGCAAATTTGTATATTGTGGTAGGGAAGGCCGTCATGAATGAAACACGAAAAGGTAGTGAGGGGAGTAAACCATTCTAAGACATATCCATTCAGTGATGGATGTGCATGTTGCATGTACTGCACATCATGAGGAATGCTAAAATAATTTCTTTTGTAATGTCAGTACCTATGTCAAGAAAAAGATGGTGTCTGGATGATGAAGATATTTCTGCAGCAATGGAAGAGAGATTTAATTACATCGAAGTGAGTGACTACTCTCCATGGTCGAGTTGTTGGAAATAGTATCAGGGAGAGCGCCCCCTATAAAGACAAAGACAGATTGAGAGATAAGAATGGGGATCAAATAGTTTTCAGCCCAATTTGAAGAAGAGACTGTTGTGTGCTTTTGTAGAGCAGGTGAAAAATTTTGAATGATTTGTGGTGTTCTTCAAGATTCAACAGGTGCACAAGCAGAATGGGAGAGAATAGTGACTGTAGCTGCTACAATAATCTTGCAAGATATTGAATCAACAGCAAATGACAATTACACATTTCCATCTTCTGAGGAATTCTGCTCGGGAGCTGAAGAATTGGTACATCCATATCACATTCTCTCATTGCTGCCATTTTTCTTTATACGGGGTGCTCTTCCTGATACTTGTTTCATCAACTCATCCACAGAGAACTGGCTGTCATCATTTACTTCAGTGTAATTAAATATCTCCCCCACCGCTGCAGAACTATCTTCATCTTCTGAATGCCCACTTTTTCTTGACATAGTTCCAGATGTGACAATATAACTTCTTTTAGCATACCTCATGAAAACAGTATTTGCAGAATGCACATCCTTCACTAAATAGATATGTGTTAGGATGGTGTCTCCCCCACTCACCTTTCTCTCCTGAGCACAGATCGTAATTGAATTGTCACACGTGAAGAAGTGAAAAATTAAAACTTGCTGATGCAAATCAATGGACGTTTTCTTTTGTTTGTTATAAGACACTACTACTACAGCTTCAGCACAAAAGAAACACCAAACACACACAAAAACACACAAACATTCGAGCTTTCGCCACCAGTGGTGGCTTCTTCGGGAAAAAGAGGGAGGAAGGAGAGGAGAAAGGGAAGGATACGGGTTTTAAGGAAGTGGAAAAGGAGCCATTCCAATCCCAGGAGTGGAAGGACTTACCTTAGGGGACTTACCTTTTTGTCCCCTAATATATCACCATGAACATCTGTCACCCACAGTGGTATGGTCTTTAAATTCAACTTGCCAAAATTTTACAATAGTAATATACATAGGCATATTGCATTTTGAAAATAAAAAATTAATGTTGATTGCATAAGTTTCCATAAAAAAGCACTCACACTCGTTTAAATGACTTTCACACAATTCTGTGTCCAAGCAGGCTGAAATTTTTGTATACCTTACAGTGCTTGTGCACACATATTCCCTAGCTGTGATTTAGAAGTGGTTCCATTGTCATGTTGTGGTTGTAAACTTTTCAGAATACCCTTGTACTCTGGGTAAATGCTAAAACTGTTGTGCACTTTTATGTAAATAATAGATGATAGAAAGTAACATAACATAAAGATGATCACTGAGCTGCAGTCAGGAACGTAAAATAGAAAATGAGATTCACACAACTTAATTTTTGGCCATGGCCTTTATCAGAAAAATACATTCACAAATTACTCAGACATAAGCATACTTGACCACCATATCTTGCTGCTCTGGTGCAACAAGCATCCTGTTAGTGAGTGAGGGTGGGGAAGGATGCTGGATTAGGGTGGGAATGGAATCTTCCTTAAAGGTGTACTTGTGGGTGAGAATTAAACTGGTAGGACCAGACCTACAAAAATCTGGGATAGCTGTAGGAACCAGAATGGCCCCTTCCTATGCCAACCTTTCCATGGGCTGCATGGAAGAGCCACCATCTTCTTATGTGTTCACTTTGACCTTATTGAGTCCTGCATCCACACTTAGCACCATATTAAACTAATAAATAAACATTACCACCACTTTGATAGCTGCCATTCCTTCCATATCAAATGATCTCTTTCCTACAGCCGAGGCATCTGTGACAAACATATCTGCCCCAATGATGAATCCCTCACCACCTACATCAACAACCTGCCCAATGCTTTCCTTTCCCGCAACTATCCCACAGACCTTGCCTGCAAGCAGGTCTCCTGAGCAGACCATTCCTCCCCTTCCTGTAAAATTGTTCCTAACTCCAAATCAGCCAGTACCATCCCAGTCTGAAATGCCTCAATAAATTGCTCCATCAGGCATATGACTTTCTCAATTCATGCTCTGAAATGAGATCATCCCTCCAAATTATCCTCCCCACAATACCTATTGTAGCCTTTTGCTGTCCTCTGAACCTCCATAACATCCTTGTCAAACCTTACAACATCCAAAACCATCACCCCCTTATCTAATGGTTTGTACCTCTGTAACCAACCCTACTATAAAACCTGTCCCTTGCATCCTCCCACAACCACTATTCCAGTCACACCACAAATACAAAACCTACATCAATCAGGCAATCATGGTAGGGTCGCATGTGAAACAACACATGTCATCTACCAACTAACTTGTTCTCTGCACACCTTTCATGTTGGTATGACCACCAACAAATTGTCTGAATGCATGAATGGTCACAGACTGCCTCTTTGTCTGGGAGGCAATCAATATCCAGTGACCAACATGGTTTCAGGGCACCTGTTATACCATGCGTGCTGTCAAACTAAAAATAAAGGGACACTAAGAACAGAACCAGTGGGACAGCATTTTCTTGATAGTGAAGGGAACTGAGACAGAAACCAACACATACACAAGCAGGAGAAAGTTCTGTATAAAGACAGGAAGTGGGCCCCGTAAGCTCCAGTCGTACAGCGTAGACAGTATATGGTGGCGCCAGGTGGTGTCGTATGCTTTCCGCAGGTCAAAGATGATATGGAACCTGGACAAATTGTAGGGACCAGAGGTGGTTGAGAGTTTCAGGAGGAGCATTAGGCAAGGATTGGTTCAAACAGAGGAAAGTAATACAGAACAAGAAGAATGGATAGCTCTGAGAGATAGTGAAGGCCGCAGATGACCATATAGGCAGGAGGACAAGGCCTAATAGAAATCTTGGGTAACACAGGAGATACAGAATTTAATTGATGAAAGGAGAAAATATAACAATGCATCAAGTGTAGGAGGCAAAAGTGAGAACTGATGTCTGAAAAATAAGGGTGAAAGGAAGTGCAGACTGGCTAAGCAGGAGTGGCTTGAGGATAAATGCAAGACATAGAAGAAAGCATAACTAGGGGAAAGATAGATGCCGCTTACTGGTGTGCCTCACCTCGTCATTGATCAAAGTTCTTGATGATCATCGACAATTGTTGCTCTAGGTAGCTGGCTGAAATATCATGGGGCAGGAACTAATTCACTACAAATAATGTAGAAGACACACAGAGATCATTGACACTTTAACAATTTATTATTAGTTTGCACAAATGAAAAACTTTAAACAGTTATTTTTGGACTTTTAACTACTAGTTTCAAAAATACATTCTTCTCTTCTTCATACCTTAAGTATCCGTGCAGTAATGCAAAACTAGCCATCTATTATAATACTGCATAACACCCTCTTACAGCAAGATCATGGTGTGAGGTGTTATTCAGTATTATGAATGGCAATATAATGGCTGAAGGTTTTTCATTTGTTGAATTAATACATCACCATCGTCCCATCATCCATGTAACCAAGATGGATACACAGAGATTTATTATTAGTGCCCAATTGTCCGCATTTATGGCCCACTTACAAGTCTCGTTAATTACATTTAATGTCACCAGGAATGCACCTTCCACACATCAATAATATGAGTTAACACTATCCGTGTGTGGAGTACAAAAGTTAGAGGTGTACCTCATAATGTGGCACAAATATTAATTAATCACTGCAGTTACACTGTCCACACTAACAACATTGATGAATTTTTACGTAATTGTTCGACATTAAAATTCAACTGGCATGGGCTTGTGCTTCAGATCACAGCCGAAACAATAAACAATACTTTGAACTAGTGTTGATTGTGGCTCTGATAACTGACTAAACATTACTCTGATATATGCCACAAGTGCATCCTGAAATTTATGTATTGTTAATTGAATTCTTTACATTTATTATAATGGAAAAGTAAACAATTACATGCAACTGGCTATAGTAAAAATAGCAAAAATAAAAGAGTAAATTGATATACAAATTTCAGTTAAATTAATAGTATTTCCTTTACATACCTAACAAAATAGATTCATCAACAATATTTTCATAATTAACGATAAATACACAAACTATTGAGGGCAAAACTGTCGTAACATTACTTGTGAAACATAGTAATATCTACTTTAATATTATAAGGAAAGAATTTTCTTAGTTGTTAACAGAAATACTAATGAGCATGCTGTGTGAACTTTAACAATATACTTATGGCATGAATAAATTAATATTTGCTAATTAAACAAATGCATCCGGTGTCAAATAATAGAAAAAGACTTCAGCTAGTTACTTTACAACAAATAATAACAAATGTTTTGGAAAAGAAAATAATAGACTAATTATTTTCATATCTATTATTATGCAACAATGGTATTCAGAGGTTCAGTAATGCAAGCAGATGGGATTAAACCCTTACATGCTTCATTACATCACACCTTCATTTAATTATCCAGATAGTTATTTGAAAAAGTAATTAACTGGCTAATTAAATGATAAAGACAAAGACATGTTAATTAGATGGAATACACTTAGGTATGTAACTAAAACATAACTTTAATATTCCATTAGATCCTTTGCTGGTAATAAAAATACATCAAGCCCCAGTAAAAATTCAATTATTGACATAAATATACAATATGAGTGAAAGAAATTACAACAAAAGTCTACCTTGTGTGTGTGTGTGTGTGTGTGTGTGTGTGTGTGTGTGTGTGTTGACGAGCCTGTGCTTTGGGTAAGTTTTTTTATACATATTTATCCCACCAGGAAAGTGACTTTATATTTCATTGCATTTGTTGTAAAAACAGAACTGTCTGTGCCTTAAAAACACCCAGAATATCAATTTCATTCCCTGATTTTAGTCTCTGCCCTTCCTTCTTAATACCTGCCCCCCTGATGTTACTAAGCCCTGATTTTGGACTACCATTAGTGGGTCATTCTGATTTTCTGAACCACATAGTGTTTAATTATTGTGTACTCCAACATTGCTGATGAATCTGCTAATTCACACATGTTTACACTATCATCTGTACTTATCAGTCATGCTGGCTGCTAATTCTGTACTGCTTGAAAGTGTGGTAACTGCCATTGACGGCGTAGTGTCCATGACATGTGTAGACTTCCACTGTTGTAGCCATCAATTTGTAGCGCCAACAAAGATGGCTTCTTGTTGCCACTAGCTGTAGTTTAGCATGTTTCTTCAGAGCTTATTTTCCTTTCTTTAGGACTGCATCTACCTCCCCACACCTAACAGCTGCTACCAATTCTCACACATACAACTGCTCCAACCAACTTATGCTCAGAACCTCTATGCACACCGCTCATTTTGCAATAGCTACCAGGGCCTGGATCACAAAATTATTTTAATGTGTTAGCATTAGCACTGAATTATTAAAAGAATATTGTTCATATCCCAGATGAGAAACCACAATTGTGACATTATGCTTTATCCTGTGCCGCATTGCTAAAATTAGAGCAAGTGTGACTATACACTGTAAGTAGTCCAGTCAATAAAGGAAAAATATGGGCAAAAAAAGCATGTTGTCGCAAATTTGTATATTGTGGTAGGGAAGGCCGTCATGAATGAAACACGAAAAGGTAGTGAGGGGAGTAAACCATTCTAAGACATATCCATTCAGTGATGGATATGCATGTTGCATGTACTGCACATCATGAGGAATGCTAAAATAATTTCTTTTGTAATGTCAGTACCTATGTCAAGAAAAAGATGGTGTCTGGATGATGAAGATATTTCTGCAGCAATGGAAGAGAGATTTAATTACATCGAAGTGAGTGACTACTCTCCATGGTCGAGTTGTTGGAAATAGTATCAGGGAGAGCACCCCCTATAAAGACAAAGACAGATTGAGAGATAAGAATGGGGATCAAATAGTTTTCAGCCCAATTTGAAGAAGAGACTGTTGTGTGCTTTTGTAGAGCAGGTGAAAAATTTTGAATGATTTGTGGTGTTCTTCCAGATTCAACAGGTGCACAAGCAGAATGGGAGAGAATAGTGACTGTAGCTGCTACAATAATCTTGCAAGATATTGAATCAACAGCAAATGACAATTACACATTTCCATCTTCTGAGGAATTCTGCTCGGGAGCTGAAGAATTGGTACATCCATATCACATTCTCTCATTGCTGCCATTTGTCTTTATACGGGGTGCTCTTCCTGACACTTGTTCCATCAACTCATCCACAGAGAACTGGCTGTCATCATTTACTTCAGTGTAATTAAATATCTCCCCCACCGCTGCAGAACTATCTTCATCTTCTGAATGCCCACTTTTTCTTGACATAGTTCCAGATGTGACAATATAACTTCTTTTAGCATACCTCATGAAAACAGTATTTGCAGAATGCACATCCTTCACTGAATAGATACGTGTTAGGATGGTGTCTCCCCCACTCACCTTTCTCTCCTGAGCACAGATCGTAATTGAATTGTCACACGTGAAGAAGTGAAAAATTAAAACTTGCTGATGCAAATCAATGGACGTTTTCTTTTGTTTGTTATAAGACACTACTACTACAGCTTCAGCACAAAAGAAACACTTAGCTTTAAAATAAAATTTCAGTTCAGCCGAATACAAATGTGGGGCATAAATAAGAAGTTGAAGGCTGTTGCGCTGAAAGAGTGGCGCTCTGAAGTTTTTTAATTGAATGTGTTCTAGTGTATTCTTTCCTCTGAGACTTATGAACAACATTGCGATTCTTGTTCAGAAAACATTGAGCTTCCCAACTTTTCTTAAATAACTTGCATGAACCAATCCACTAATTCCTTATTCCCCCATGTTTCAAATGTCACTAACAACATCACACTCACAAAATAAACACTTCTCAGCCATTCTTCAGAGAGGCCTTAAACAAGAAAATTCGCTCACTAACTCTAACAAGTACTCAAGCAATAAACTGAAAATAAATTAATTACATAAGCCAAGTCAGTATGAAGATCTTCTGTGCACTCAGTGAAGAGATGAAGCCGACACAGAAATACTTTCTGGTTATTTGGGCTGATTGGCAGGGGTTCGTAGAACAGAGGCGCTCGGCCACACTCCAGTTGCCCACCTGCCACCTCAAAGCAGAGCTGTCGAGCCCCCTTCCCTTTCCTTATACCATATCACAAGCGCACAATGTATCCTCTAAGACTACAGGAAGTATTAGATGTTGATTGGCATTTTTATTCAATCTTAAATTTCTTCAATCGATCTTACATTTTAGCTTTATAGCATTAAAAAATGGTTTTTAAGGATTTACAAATTTTGCTTCCCCCATATCACACAAATTATTGATCATGGAGAAATTATGGCCAACGACCTTACCGCAGTGGATACACCGATTCCCGTTACATCACCGAAGTTAAGCACAGTCGGGCTAGGCTAGCATTTGGATGGGTAACCGTCCGGATCTGCCAAGGGCTGTTGGCAAGTGGGCTGCACTCAGCCCTTGTGAGGCCAACTGAGGAGCAACTCAGTTGAGGAGGAGTGGCTCCAGTCACGAAAACTAACATAATGGCCGGGAGTGCGAGGCACTGACCATGTCCCCCGCCATACCGCATCAGGGCGGAGGATGACATGGTGGCTGGTCAGTACCCAGTGGGCCTCTCGAGGTCTGTTGGATAGAGTTTAGTTTAGTTGAGAGAAATTATGAAGGGGCTCTTTTTTGTAGTAAGTACAGAGATGCCAAGTTTGAAAAGAAGCTATCTGTAATAGGACACGAATTGGGGAGTGGGTGATGAACCAAGGCCCTACCACATTTTTTTTTTTTTTTTTTTTTCAAAAACTGACAGTAAAAATTTCAATTTGATGCTTAAAAATGTAAGCCTTCTATGGTGTATACTAAAAATTAAATAAACCTCTGGTAGAGTACACGTGACTTACAGAAACATTTACATTCATCTGCATATGTCCGAAACATATTTAAAAAAGTGTGATACTTAAGTGCTACCCAATATCTGATTTTACACTCGCTAATGACTTAACTGAAGGAACATTAGTATGCCAATCGCAACCTAAATACAAGTTTATGCACCAACAGTACTGAAGTTACCCAGGCTCCACTGCACTTTTTGTTATATTTCATTGTTTGTACCAAACTCATGATCAAAAGTTACAGACTTGGATTATTTCTGAAACTATACTGGGTCATAAAATGACCCTACGAAAAACTGTGTTGCCAAACTACTAAAACAAATGAAATGGGAATTCCGTAATTTTAGTACAAGCTCCCGTAACACCGTAATGTTTGTCTACAAATCATGATAATTACAGACAAATCGTGATATTTGGCATGACTTGTAAGTATTACGCAGTTTAATTGTGTGCTGTTGTACTTTTTCGCTAGAGAGCACAGTTTTCGAGTTATTTGAGGAAAACATAAAAAGTGTACCTTTAAACACCAACCACACTGATGCTCACAATCCAGACGCCGGGACTCTTAGTGTCTCATCCACGACGGTCTTTGCTACCACTGTACTATAATTTGTGACTACACAATTTTTTCCCCTATTTGCTTCTTTTTTGGTCTTTGTTGACTAGACTAGAGAACCTGTGTATTGGGCTATACTCAGTTCTGATTTAGAAGTTTGACTTGTTATCTTAGGGTCGAACCGTACATGCCTGCTTTCATGCCCCAGAAACTACCTTAGTCTTTTATGGGTCTGGCCTGTAACCTTGCACGAGAGAAAAACGTAGACAGTAAATAGTTAACACAGTCTTCGAATATGGTGTTAGAGACATATGCTGGAGATTAGGTGGTAAATTGTGTAACTAATGATGAGGAACTGAACAGAAGTTGGAAGAAAAAGAATTTTTGCGTATCTTGACTAAAATAAGGGATTGATTGGACCTGAAACATCATGGGAATATTCAATTTAGTGTTGCAGGGTAGTGATGGGGTAAAAATTAGAGAGAACAACAGACAAAAACAGTAATCAGGTTCAAATGGAAGCATGTTGCCAATCTTATACAGAGATGAACAGACTTGCTCATGATAAAGTAGTATGGAGGCTGGCAACAAAGCAGTCTTCAGACTGAAGACCAGAACAACAATTGTAGACAATGACATTGCCTTACTTGAAATAATTTTTATGTTCTTCATCTTCTTTGAATTTCAGGTTACCAGTCTTAAGTGGAATTTTATCAATACATTGTGGCTCTGACTAAGGAATTGCTGAAACCTTAAGGAATTACAGATATGTTGGTTAATTTAAAACATCATTCAATTGATTAACTTTTGAGTAAATTTAGCAGAATACATATACAGGCAACACCCAAAACGTAATGATGTGTGCACAACAGTGTCAGCTACAGCAGGTTACTCAACTGAACCGAGAAAAAGAAACACACATTAAACTCTTTTTTTAAGTGTACAATGGGTTCATATTTAAAGTCAGTACATATTTTCTTTTATGCTTATTTCAAACCATGTGATACATTACAGAAAGCAACATTAATGCCATTTTTATCTCCTTTGTTTAATAATTCCAGACAATCAACTTATTTTTTTGTAGACTTGCGTCGCACTCAATTGGGCTGTTTTATTAGCAGCATATATTAATTTGGTAGTTATTGATACTCTTTGAATTATTAGTTTCTTAGTTGTTTAATTTGGTTCAGAAAATTTCTTTGATAAATTGAGAAGGAAACAATCTTAATTAAAATGTGCAGTGACCATGTTTAACAATGTAAGAAATACAAATGTTCTTCAAAGAGAACTGTATTTGCATGTTGGTCTGAAGGACATTTGAATTAGTTGTTTTATCAAACAAGAACAGTACACATCACATTTAAGCCATAGAAAGGAATGTAATATAAATATTATAAATAATACGTATCTTTCTCTTTGCTGTAATCACATAATGGTAATCACAGGCCCATATGTATAGTAGACAATGTGTACCATACACAAGTTCAGGGTCAGTCTGGGAGGAGTGCACAGGTAGCGTAATTGTTAACGCGACCACTCACAAGATGCTGGAAATCCAGGTTAGAGACCAGGTCTTGCACAAACTTCTACATGCCACCAGCCGATGCTGGTTCATATTTGTAATTGTGAATACATTTGTTGTATTACAATCTTAAATACAGTAGAATCCCACTTTTACACTTTTCAAGAAACTTTAATAATAATGATAGTAATAATAATAATAATAATATGGTTTGAAATGCAGGAAAATATAACAAGGGGGGAAATAAAATTTTAAGTGGTAAAATTTGCTTTTAGGGTCATCCTTGCATTTTTGTAGTTTATGTATGATGTATATGTGCATAATACACACCAAAATACTCACCAGGAGCTTTATTCATTACGTTACAGAGGTTTTCTGAATCTGGTAACTTAGTAGGAAATAATAATTTTGAAATAATTTTATTCATTGTAGTCGGTGTAGTCAGCAAGTCTTTTTAAGTGTGTCATACATAATGAAACATTTCACAAGTTGCATATTTTTTGTTATTTTCCATGTTTCACACAACAATATTAAAGAATTTGTTTGCATTCTCAAGTGCAAGTACATACATAAGTATTTCTTGTGATTTTTTTAACAATGGAAAATCTGATTGTAATGTCAATAATGGAGGATTAACAACTCGCTGCAAAGAGGCTCGCACAGCTGCTGACAAGCACGAAAAATAGACAATCGCAAGTGTGTCAGCAGCTCAGCAAGCCTTTTGATGGTGAGTTGTATCTATCCTCCGTCGACATTTTTTTTGTGATGTTTTCATCGGGTCTGCATCTCACAAAGTAGGCATATTTTTGTGTTTATAGCAAACTGTGTGGCCCCTCCCCCCATTCCAATGTGCTTAGAAACATGCATAAGCTAGACACTATTCTCACAGTTTATAAAAGTCACAAAAATACTTACAACAATGAAAAGTCCATGTTGGAATTGAACAATGTAATAAGGACTGTTTACAACTCACTGCAAAGACGTTACAATAAGCTGTAACACACACATACAACCCTTAAGCTAAAGGCCATTGGCCTTCCTCAGAATACAGAGCATTCACAAAATCATACAGGCCAACTTTACAGGTGCACAAGCGTCATTTCCGTCTGCCGCAATATGAATTACAAACTGAAGTACAGCAGCTGGAGATGACAACTGAATGACTGAAGTTTGCCTGTGTGAATGCTTTCTATTCTGAGTAAGGCCCAAGGCTGATAGCTTAAGTGTTGTATGTCTGTGTAATTTTTAAGTGCCTGTGGCACCTCTTCATACATCTTTGCGATGAGTTGTAAACTGTTCTCATTATACTGTAAAACATACATACATAAAAATTTGCACTCCACAATAAGAGTAAATTATCAGAACATGTCACGTTTATCATTTAAAACTACTAGTTGCACCAATTACCTGATACTTGGCACAGTGGCTGATGAAAGCCATCAAAAATGGGAAAAGCCTATATGATGCATTCACAGTGTTTTTAGCAGAAACCTAAAAATAAATAGGGACTTACGGGACCAAATTGTTTAAAAAAAAAAAAAGGGGGGGACCTAAAGAACTTTCAAGGGACTAACAGGGATATGAAATGAGAGACATCAATAAATTTCTTTTTAATGAACAACTCTACCCAATTATCCAGTTTTCTTTATTTATTTAAAAAAGAAATCTTGATTGTACTTTATTTCTTTACTGCTAATGTGTTTTACCATTTTGAGGCATCTTCAGAATGATATATACACAAAGCTTAGTATTAGGGCTTGAATATTTTGACTTCGTAGTTTGATTTACGCACATCAGCAGACACAGCCCTATTGTTCTGAAGATGGCCAAAAAGGATGAGATGAATTAGCAGTATATAAATGAAATTCAATCAAGGCTTTTTTTTTTTTTTTTTTTTTTTTTTTTTTAAATCGTTATCACAGCACATAGGTGAATATTACAAATTGTTTTTATTGTGCTTAGTAAGTCCTGGGAAGATCAACTTAACAACAACTGTGGTTTGCCCTTACAGCACCCATACTCAACTATAACATTGTTGTGTACAACTGTTGTCACTTTAATGTGAGTCTTGAGATATATCAATTCATTTTTGGTATGGCTATGAGGTAACAAAAAGATTAGTTTATAAACATTGAAAAAGCCATAGTTTTAAGGGTTTGCATGCAGTATAAGAACTCTTTGGAGAGAGAGAGAGAGAGAGAGAGAGAGAGAGAGAGAGAGAGAGAGAGAGAGAGAGAGAAATATTGTTTTGAAATCTACAGTACCGTAAGAGATCGTTTAACTTACCCAAAGCACAGGCTCATTGATAGACACAAAAACAGAAGCCAGGGCCACTTCCTCATCCCCCCAAACCTAGAACCTTTCACATAAGAACCCCAAAAGTGCCCCTCTTGTCACTGCATACTTTCTGGGACTGGATTGGACTCTGAAAGTGGCTCTTCAGTAAGGATACGACTTTCTTAAATCCTGAACCAAAAATGAGATCCATCCTTCATGACATCCTTCCCACTCCACTAAGATTGTTTTTCCACCACCCGCCTAACCTTCATAATCTCCTAGTCCATCCCTATGAAATCCCCAAACCACATTTGCTACCCTCCGGCTCCTACCCATGTAAACTCCCCCATTGTAAAACCTGCCCTACACTTCCTTCCACCACCACTTACTCCAGCCACTTGCAATAGCACCCACATGATTTACCAACTGACATGCCTGCACTGTGAAGCATTCTATGTGAGAATGACCAGCAACAAACTGTCCATTCATATGAACAGTCACAGGCAGACCGTGTTTGTTGGTAATGAGGATCACCCTGTGGCTAAACATGCCTTGGTGCACGGCCAGCACATCTTGGCACAATGTTACACTGTCCGGGTTATTTGGATACTTCCCACCGACACCAATCTTTCAGAACTCTGGAGATGGCAACTTGCCCTTTAGCGTATTCTCTCTTCCCATTGCCTACCTGGTCTCAATCTCCGCTAAATTCAAATTCCCACTCACCATTCTATAATATCTTTGCCTCGGTCTGGACAGAGCCTCTGCCTCAACTGGTACCTCTGTCCAACTTCTTTGCTTTCTACAAATGTCTGCCTTGGTGTGTTTGCGTGTGTGTTTCTTTACTTTTCCTTTTTTTTCCCCTAAGGTAAATCCTTCCACTCCCGGGATTGGAATGACTCTTCATCCACTCCATTAAAACCCGCATCCTTCCCTTTTTCCCCTCCTTCCTTCCTCTTTTCCTGACGAAGCAGCCAATGGCTGTGAAAGCTTGAATGTTTGTTTGTGTTTATCAATGAGTCTGTTCTTTGGGAAGTTAAATGATCTCTTTTTTTATACATATTTATTCCAACAGGAAAGTTTCCTTCTATAATATTCGTTTCATCAATTTGAACCTAACAATTAAAAATTGTTTGTTCATTTTAATTTCAATTATTTGCCGGCTCCAATAGACTTAAATGTAATCGCACATGCAAATCTCATTTTACACTTAATCATTAATAGAATATCATAATATAATGCCAATTCAAAAGTAGTTAGGCCCTACTATACCAATTAATTATCTTGGGTGTATTATTGTGGGTTTCACAGCCACAGCTAACAACCTACTATTCCGACAGCTTACAAAATTTCTGTAATTCTTTTGCTCACGTAATGGTTGTGACGCAGAAACGAAATTCAGTGTGGTGCAACTGACACATACATACACAGGGTGTCCACTCAATTTCAATTATAACATTCCCTGTTCTCCAGAAAAAAATTCAATTTTCCCTGACATTTTGTGGAAAAAAGGGGGCAGGCAAAACATGAAGATCAAATTATTTGTGATGCAAAACCAATGAAGAGGTTAACTTAAAACCAACACTGCTCTCTCTCTCTCATATTAAGTGAGAAAATAAATGTCACCCAAAATATATGATTGAGCTTTTGCTATCCTGAATTTTATTAACTTAGTGCTTACTTGCTTTAATTCCATAGACAGTAAATAAAATATATTTACTTCCATTAACTGCAACTTTGTAAGCATTGTGTATAACGTGCAAACCACAAGTTCCAATATCTACTAAAATAGGCATGTTTGGATCTTCGTGCAGATAAGCCTTTAAGTCATGGAAAAACTTTTTATTCACATTTGGACCAACCAAGGAAATCTGAAAAAGTTTCTCTGTTTGCCCCTCTGTTATTAGTGCTGCTTTATTTCCCCGCTGTTGTATTAATGCTGCTTTATTTTCTACATCACTTTTTAAAACTGGCGCAGCTGACGAAGGACTTCTTTTTTTCCAAGAAGTGTAGCACTGTCACTGACTTTTTCCTTGCTTCAGATGTCATTATATGCTTTTCACCTCCCATGTGACACGTAACAGCCTTTTTTCCCATATTACTAAGGAAAACATTGTTTTACAAAAACAATAATATGCAGAATTATTGTCATGTTTTGCTGGTCTACACCATGTTGAAAGTTCTTCATCTAATAACCATCTTCAGTTAAAAATTGTCTTTTTACACTTTGGTAACATGGTCTTAACAAAATAGTCACACTACACAAACCGCACAAATGACACCACGAGTTTCCCACTCACACCTCCAAAATGTACTAAATAATTAGGCGAAAGGGTTGACGTCGCTATGTAGCAAACATGCCATCGCGCTTGGAATCGTGCCAACCGCTAGTCAGTCAAGAGCACAAACAGTATCAATTCATCATTTATGCAAAAGACTTTTTCCCCTCATTATGTGTGAATTGGTTTTCAAACAGCGTCCACCGTTTCTGTTCATCATGAAAATATAATTAATGCTGTTCCTGCTCTATGGTTGACAGGTTATCGATGTACTCTTGCTCGTTCAATAAACGGATTATCCTCGTAAAGCACACAATTTAAAATGATGATATATCAGTATCTTATGTTATCACTTACCTTTGCATTGTAGGCTTCAGTTATACTGAACGGCATGCTGCAGCAGTGAAATTTATAAATTTTTTCGTGACGAGTACTTGACTGGTGCAATTTCAGCTTTGTTCTTTCGTCCCAAACTAAATGCCCTCAGAATTCTGAAGAGATGACCTAATTGTAGTTTCCTTGACGATGTGGTAAAAAAGTGATCACTAAACTACTCGGAATAAAATTCTGCAATAATATCAGCAGTCTGCAGTTATTTCTTCAAAAGGTTTTGTTTTCGTCATCATTTGCAGCTTCTGTGTTTCTTAGTTTGAGAAACGAAAAACAAGTACCATAAATAGGTGTACTTGTGAGAGATCTTCCCTCATTATATGATTTAGAGTATCGTCAATACTGTGATAAGATTCGAAAGAAGTCACTGCAGAATGAAAACAGATTGTGAAATTTCTAAATGGCAGGGAAACATAAAATCTGAGAATGTAATAGCAGGGTTATACTGTATCTGATCCCTCTATGTTCAAACAGTTGTTTAAACTTTGACATCAGTCCACCTGCATTCATCTATGTTCACATTGCCAGTCTATGCCCTACTACAATATAGTACAGTTACTATTTTATTACAATTCTTTGCTAGTGTTATATACAATCACTTTTATATATTTCCAGCTGAGTATAGGCAATGAATTACTGCCACCTGCTGACTTTTATCAACCTCCTCCAAAATATAAATTGCTCACAAGTCTGTCTACTCACAAGTGTGAAATTTAAATAATAATAATAATAATAATAATAATAATAATAATCAGTAAGGGCAGTGAAAATAAATTAGAAAAGAATTACAACTCACCGCAAAGACTTAACGACAAGCAGGACAGCCGTGTCAAAAAGAGACACACACATACAACACTTAAGCTGACATGAAACTTCCTGGGAGATTAAAATTGTGTGCCGGAAGTGAGATTCAAACCAGGGATCCTCGTCTTTCACTGGCAAGGGCTTCACCACCTGAGCTATCGCAGTACGCTTCACGGTCCGTCCTAACAACCTCACTTCTGCCAGTACCTCGCCTTCTACTTACCAGCGCACCTCCACTGCAGAGTAAAACTTTCATTCTGGACACTTCAGCTATTGGACATTGACCTCTTTCAGAATAAAGACCACGAGACGTAACAGACCACTTAGGGAAACACCTAAAGACTGTACATTTGCATGTAGGCAACGCCAATACAATTTGTAACTATTGTAAGAAAAACCCTGTGATTAGCCCTATGCTGATCTTCAGATATCACATAACTCTGGTTTAAAAATGTTACCAGATTGTAAACACACCACAGAAACTAATAACTACCTAGTTAATGTCCATCCAGTGGTAGGAAGCAGAGTTATTGCATATTAAAGTTGTATTCCGGAATATAAAGTAAGCACATGTAGAATTAACAGATAGTAGCAGAAAACAGGGACTTAAAATGCCGTCTGATGCATTAATGTAATACTGGCAATAATTTATTATGTGAATTCCGAAGACTTAATCTGAAACCAACATGACCACATGGTCAGCTTTTAAGCATTACTTAAAACTATGATATTTATAGAACTAAAAGAAACTGTCAATAGTTAAGCTTGTAAAAAATTAAATCTGTACATGTTAGGAATTATAGTCATAACATAATTCTCACTTTATTAACGTCTATATGAATTCCATTGTTTGAATACATATAATATCATATAGTGCTTAATTGTGGCAATTCTTATCAAAGTGATCGTATTTAAAAGAATAAACATTCAATGCTCTACTTACCAATATTAAGTATATCTTGTAACAAATTCGCTGTTAATGATAAATGTATAACTTCCCGATTCTAACAATAGTATGTATTATTGTCACATGTCAAAATAGTATATAAGGATCAGACTAGGGAGACTTGATGCGTCATTATTAAGGCTGCCTTTGGGCAGTCACTATGTATCTCAGAATGCAGAGCGATTCCAACAATGTAATTTATTATTGAATATAGTTTTATGAAAAGTGCGTCTTGTGTTTTGAGTTCACATTAAGTGTTGTAGGTCTGTAAGATATCATCCAGCACGCAAACTTAACCCAAATTTCAGGCACGTGCAGAACTTTACAAGCAAAGGAGATTCTACAAGATACACCCAACCTACGACAAGCTGGTAATGTGTTGAACTTAATAATTTTGTAATTGTAACCTTGCTACGTGGAAGTGACATTTATTTAGCATCAGCTTATGAGAGTTATCAGTTTGTAGCAGGTACGTTACAAGCATTCACACAATACAAAGGCAAACTTCACAGTCGCACAACTGTCACCTCTGTCACTCCGAATCACACACTGTGGTGAGGGAATAGGAGAGGAGGGCAGGGGAGGACAGGAAGATTGTGCCACAATGGTAGGAATGTTTTGGTTTTGTTTTGCATTTCTCCCCTTGCCTGCCTCTCCACTTAATTCCTAAGCTGCATCTCGTTCAACCAATCTAATACATGCATGCTATGTAAGGTCGTGCTGTATCCATTTCCACCACCGTGACACAACCTTCTTGTCCCCCCCCTCCCCAACCCCTCCCCTCTCCTATTCCCTCACTACAGAATGTGATTCAGAATGCAGCAGCCGTAGATGATGGTCGTGTGACTGAAATATGATTGTGTGACTGCTCTGAAGAAGGCCAATGGCCAATAACTTAAGAGTTGTATGTATGTATTTTTATGTGCCTATTGCAGCTCGTTGTTACATCCTTATGGTGAATTGTAATGTGTCATTATACTGTTGAATTCCAACCTGGAGTTTCCATTATTAGAAACAGGATTACCTGTATTTTAATTGTTGTGGTTATCATTATTTAAATTAACTTACTGTGCTGCTCCCAACAATCAACAAACAACTTGTGTTGAGAAGTAGAGAGAGACTTTTGAGATACCCGATGAGTCACATTGGTAAACTAACAAGCTCGGTTAAGTTCAGGTACCGGTACCGGTACCAAATATATCTCCTTCAGAACTTAAACTAAAATTGTCAATTACTTTTACTTATTGTAAAAATATTTAACATTTTAGTGTATAAGGTAATTTATTACTTTATTATTGTCTTATTACAACGAAGAAGTCAGAATTTGCCGTCTGAGGCCTGCTTGAGGTGGGTGGGTTGGCAGGGAGGGAGGGGAGGGGGGGAGGATTGTTCGGTATTTGGTGAGATATAAATACTTCCGGTTTCATATCTGCAATATCATTTGAAAGGCTTAAAATTAACAATGGATATTTTCTCCAAACAATTTATTGAAATTCCTGCATTTTTACTGTGCTTGTATACTGTACAAAATTAGTTGAATCCCAAGCACCATGAGCAATACATGAACAAACATTCACATTATGTACAACAACAATGGGATATAGTACATTGGAATTTACATGCGACTCCCTTAAAAATAGTCAATATTAGGGAAAAATCCCGTAGCAGCATATGTTGGAAACTTACAAAATATTTATATGGATATGTACTTAAAAATAAACAATTACATTAAAAAAATAAATCTCTTAAAAATGAGTAGTGCAATCAACAGTAACACTGTGTAAAGAGACCCACAACAAATGCAACCTTAAAAAACGTGAAAACTTCTTATGTCCCCCCATAATGCATGAGAAAATGGAATGCCAATGCCAAAGGGAAACAAGTCAAATTCAAGGTTATTATTTGATGTCAACCTATGAAAAATACTGATTTTTCTAATTCTTGTGCATCATATTTAGAAAATGAGTGTGTTTACAAATACATTGCTTGAACTTTGAGCAGAGCTGCAAAAATCAAAAGAAGTAATAAACATTCTTAAACTGAAGGTTGCAGTGAAAAAAATTAAAATACTAATTAATAAAAAGTTACAACAAACTTTCATGAAGTTGGATGCATACTAAAACAATTTTTTTACATTCTTTCAAAATACAGTTATACTCTTATTTGAACAAATTTTAATGAAAAATGTGAACTTAGAAAAAGGATATACTGAACAAGTATTGCCATAAATCATTTTAATGCACCATATAATGGTGCCTGATATCCTGCACCAACCATTGCCAGGGCAGTTCACGAAGAAAAGCACCAATTTGCTCAACTGCATTTATATAAGAAGGTTGCTGAACAGAAAGAAGATTACACCAAATTTTATAGTTAGTTTCTTTTCTCTATAGGCTCTTCTCTAATTTAGTACTTTGCAGAACAGACGAGAAGATTTTGATTCCTAACAATGTGGGGGAGAAAAAAAACCACTTTTTTCCATAAGGGTTAAAAGAAAAATCTGAGTAGATAATACCTATATCACTCTCTTAACAGTATAAAGGGAGTGTGTGTTTTCAGCAACTTCATCTCAAAATCATATGGACACATGCAACAGTAGTAAGTCAAAAAAATTAACACCCTATGTGACTAACTCATGTAAAAGTTCAAAATATACATTTTAGCTGAGCACTTATTTTTTGCAATGCCAACTGTGGTTTCCTTAGTTCTAATTGAATGACATTGTGTACTATTCACTTCAATGTACATTATTTTCCTACAGTTCCCAAGCTTTGAGCAAATTGAAGTCACACTGATTTTAATCAGGTAAAAGAATAACTTTGAAGAAACTGTGATTCCATGCAAACACATCAAAATAACTTATGCCCTACTATGTTTTTAGTTGTTCAACTGGAATAAGCCAGTGGGGAAAAGAAGTGACTAGTATGAAGATCTTTAATAACTGAAATCCTGGTATGCAAATTATTATTACAACATTTGATACATTATGCCCCACCATATTGCAACATTGCAGGTTCTAACTGATCTTATGCTGCTGGTAATATGAAACTGTCAGCAAAGAAAAATACAAAATTGAATAATAACATCATTAATAGAACTCATTCCAAATGTCTTTGACAGAACAAAATGTACAATTAACAATGATGAATAACTTTTTAACTGCAGATACTATTTACATTCACTAATTTCTGACTTTGTGGTGAAAACTCACTGCCCACATTACAGAATTCAAATTTTGGTTTAAAATCCTCATTTTACTGAAGAATCTCTTAAGATAATCTCACCTGGCAAGGCACTGTGGCACAGCTGTTAAACATCAAGCTCTTTGTTTTTGTGAACTATGTCAACAGCATTTGTGAAAATGTATAACAGTTTATGTATGTACACTGTCACAATTTCACCAGGGCAAAGTTACAATGAACTGCACATTATCCAACATATAATTGTATACATATTTCATCTTTTACAATTATGGCTTTAGCTCTATCACATTTTGTGGTGGTATATTATCCATCATGAAAAGTCAACAGACTATGGGCTATAAGAAAATGGAAGACAACTAGAAAAAGGCATAAGAACAAAAGATATACAAATGTTTTCAAAAGGACAGCATTTTCATTAATTTTAAAATATATAAATTAGAGCTAGGTGCCTGTATTTTGTGAACTGCCCATTTAATATTGGACAGTAAAGGCAAAAATACAAAACTCACTTTAAGTTCACTTGCATCATTGTCTAAAGAGAAATATTTCACTTAAATGCTGGGAAAAATGTCTGGCTGCCTAAAGTAGTCTGTGAAGTTGCCAATGGTAAAGGAGTCTGTGTAGCTGCCATAGGTAAAGAAGACTGCACACCTGCCACCGGAGGTACACCAACCATTGGTCGAAAGGTTGTGGGGCTCACTGCACCTAGAGGAGGAATCGCTGAAATATTAAAAAGTCACAATTTTACTTTAATTAAATGGGAACGAAATTATCTACCGATAAAATATATGTTTTACATTCATAATTCAGCAAATACATTTTACTTTGGAGCACACCCTCTTTCAGCACACAGCTGACAGGGTACAAATTTCCCTTCCCTCTCACTATAAGTAAGAATTACTGTCCAAATATTTTAATCACCAGACCAACACCATAAGAATGTGAAACATATGGACAAACACACACTTATTATATAAATACGCTAACACGAAAATTGTGGTACAGATTACTAATTTATTCGTACAAGAAGGCCAATGAAAATTACATAATTCTAAAGATTGTTTGTCATAGATTTCACGAATATAAATATTGTGTGTGCATTTAGCCATTAAAAGTGGTAAAAGGAAGTAGAAATTTTCTTTTCTACAGCTTGGATCAAGTTCTACATTCTCCAACAATCAGCTTACTGATTGGCTATTTGCCTTGACCAAAGACACTGTAATGCAGCGCATCTGCAGTATTAAAATAAGTGAATATCGAAACATGGAGTGCTCCCAACTCACTTACTTGTGCCGTTCAAATGCTTCATTTTCGCAGTGATTAAGAGTGGTTAAAGGAAATGGACGTTTTTAAAAGAATGCCGATATAAAGGATGATGCACCGAGAGAGGCATCTAGTGGTGCACGGGTGGAACTATGAAGTCGACATGTTGTCCGCTCTGGAATTCTGAATATCGCAGTATCGAAATAACATTATTTCTTGGCGTTGTATAAATATACGAACACCAGACTGTAGTTCCATTTCAAACATTAAGCTAATGAAAGTTATATAATTCGAAAATGGCACGAGAAGTATATACTTTCGTTTTTATTTGTTGTTATTGTGTAAGGCATTTTCCTTAACACGTGAATGATACCGTTTCATACTTCCCAGTGCTGGTCAAATTTTACAAAATATCCCAGCGACCTCCTATGATAATGTTGGCAACAGATGCTGAATAGTGAGAATCCTGAAAGTCTTCATTTTAGCCAATCGCTTGACAACGCTGATGTTTTTTCATGGAATCTTCGCTTTACGAGGGCAATTATTTTTACTGAGCAGACGAGGGTACATACAAGAACCTGTCAACCATAAAGCAGGAACAGCATTATTTGTTTACTTCATGGTCTGTACAATACACTAATCGAGTCATATGTGGTTTGAACAAATGGACAAAGATTTTCTATCATGTTATTGATGTTGCCAACATAATCACGCGAGGCCGCCGACATGATACGTAAAATTTTACCCCCAGTGACCATTTTAAACACAATTGGTCGATTTTCAACTACAGGCAATACTAGTATATATAAAAAGTAGATGAAGTTTACTTACCAGGTGAAGGAGAGAGCCTCTGCCTCAAATGGTATCTCTGTGCAACTTCTTTGCTTTCTACAATATGTCTGTCTAGGTGTGTTTGCATGTGTATATGTGTGAGTGTGTATATTTGTTTACCTTTGTTTGTTTACCTTTGTTTGTTTACCTGATATCTTATTTGCATGACCTGTATCCAAGAGTTACAGGATGGCAGACACATTTGGAACTCTAATATTGCACTTTCACAGTAGCTTGTATTGAAGAGGCAAAGGGGACAAACAGGAAACCACTATACACTTGAGTGCAGAAGAAAGTGTTGTCTCAGTTTTTTGTTGTTGTAAAGCTATACCTGTGACTGAAGTCACACTTATTTAGTTGTGACAGTTCAGTGTTGGTCAACGTGGCTTAATGTACAGTCTAGGAATGAAAACCTTAAAGACCATGGCAATGTGTATGACAAAGGATGAATCTTCAAGTGCAGTCTGCACAGCAGAATACTTGCAGAGTCAGAACACAGTCACTGACACAGTGCACCAACATTCTCCCATTTTAGGAGTAAGTTGGAAGTTTACACCAAAGGCTTAAGAAAATCAAATTTCATCCCTACAAACTTCACATGGCTCAGAAATGTACCAGCAAAGACAGGGCAGGACAAGTTATTTGCTAAGTGAAAACACTGACTTCTTGAATAAATTGTTCATATCCAACAAAGCTCATTTCCTATTTTTGGGCTTAGTCAACAAACAGAACATAAGGCACAGATTTCCCGTAAACTCTCAAGCTGCATGAAAAGCTTCTTCAAGAGTTACTATTTGGTATAGATTTCCTGGTTTTGGGATTGTAAGCCACATTTCTTTTAAAACAAAGTTTGATAAACAACAAATGTTAATTCAGTGAGTTTATCAATTTTTTAGAAACTTTGTTCAACTTACAGCAGCTCATGGTGACTTTGCAGTCACCTAAAGGCCCTTTTAGCAAGATGGTGCAAAAGACTATACTTCGGGATACAGCAAGGGTGAAGCTCATGAGAGGTTCCAAAATGTTTACTTTTGTTTTGGAGATATCACTTTGCTGATGTGGTCACTCCATCTTACTGTGTGTGATGTTTTTCTCGTTCATGAAAAAACAGTCATCATCCAAGAACTCAACCAAGTCATTGCCGACAAATTGTGACTGCTAATGTTTACCTACAGAGTTGCATGTGTGTGAACTTTCAGATGTGCTCACTAAGTATACTGACAAATGTAGGCTAATTTTCTGATAAATTTCAAGAATGAAGCTTTTACGTTTCGAATAATAAATTGCATGTTTCATATTTTTTTTATTCTTTCACTTTATCTTTCCTGTTTCATTTCATACCTGAGGAGCAACTGGAATGTGTCACCTGGCTTGGTATCACCATGTACAACAAAGGCAGTAGAATTGTTTACTAAAACTTCTCATTTTTAGTTTAAATGTGATTCATAAATTTTGTTCAGTATGGGCCATTAACAGAAAAGATACTTTGCAAAAAGGTCATAAATGACGAGGCAATTACAATGACAGAGAAAAATATATCATTTTTAACCATTTCTGGGAAGCTCCCTCTCATAGTAGGGTAGATTTGTTGCATAATATTTCTTTAATACCAGTACTCTAAATTTATCCAACATTATAACAGCAGGCTGAAGTATTGTATGAAAATCTGTACCAAGGGCACACGCACGCGTTTTCAAATTGTGCCCCTGGTGCACGCACGCGCACGCGCGCGCACACACACACACACACACACACACACACACACACACACAGTAAGGGGGTGGGGGATCCAACTATGGCAGTTGCCACCTTGTAAAAGTAGATGAACTGAGAATTGTTGTCCAACAACATATTGCATAATTACATAGCTGCCAGAGTGCCATCTGTATGTACCCTTTAATAGGGAATGTTTAGAACCTTAAGGCCCCCATGTGATACCATTGTGTGAAGCGCACACACGTGCCATAGCACACAGAGATGCACTTGTGGCCTTCCAATTGGAAGGATGGTCCTTTTGAAGAATTGCCACTCTAGCTCACTTTTGGTGTTGATGCAGAATGTGGCAAGCCACATTCTTATGTCATTTTTACAACAGGAAAGTGATGTGTTGTTCCAACACAATAATGCTTATTCACACACTGCACTTTAAACACAACGAGCTCTACAAGATATGCAGCAACTTCTCTGGCCAGTAGAGATGGTAATGTAAAAGATTTTAGGGTCTGGACCTGCATCTAACTCTGCAGACATGCATCCATGTTCCATGTCCTCGGGACATGTACGGATCCAGCTCTACAGCTGGTCAGACAGACTGTATCTATGAAGTAGATCAGTTTCCACTAGACATGTATTCATACAACTTTAAAACCAGCAGGAGTAGTGTACCTACAAAGTGCATTTTCTCTGGCTGCTAAAGATTGCCTTTGTGCGATACAGAAGTTATATAAATTAAAACGTAAAATACGATTAACGAGCAATAAAAAGTTACTACTGAATTTTTAGTCACACAATCGATAGTATAACTGGAAATAACTTTTCACTACTAATCTCACCCATCAATGGAACTTAATTACATAGTGAATAACAACACACAATTAGGATATGATCGGGTGTGCCTGTACTGAACAAAATCACTGCTACACAGGGAGACAAAGAACAGCAGTCAGCAGCTGCAACCTCCACAGGCCTGAGCAGCTGTGTCCCCTTGCTGGCGCATCTAATTACTGTAAGTACAGTAGAGTTAGTTTCCCCTTCCACTCCACCACTGTGTTTCCACTGGTTGAGTGGGAACTATTGCTTTTTAGTGCACTAAAAAAGTAATAGTTCGCACTCAACCTTTGCAGACCACCTAATATCAGAAAACCACCACCCCACAAACATAGAGAAAGACCTAAAAGTTCTTAAGACCAGCAATAGCTTATACCATAGATTGACAATAGAACTACCACAAACAAAACGCAATAGCACAAGGAATAACTGTACTCAATGAATACACTTCACTCTGCAACAAAACACGATTTACCACAATAGAGGAGATGTACAAATAGTCTTCATACTAGTATCCTGATCACTCATTCCTACCCTTAACTCTCTCTCCCTGTCAGACACACACAAAAAATACCCACATAAACCCTCCACTAACACACACCACAACCACCTCAGAAACAAAAGTAAAACATAAATACCAACAAACATATAATATTTTGCAACACACACACACACACACACACACACACACACACACACACACACACACACAGAGAGAGAGAGAGAGAGAGAGAGAGAGAGAGAGAGAGAGAGAGAGACGCAAAAAAACCACACACACACAGGCAGATGTATATGCACATAGAAGTGTAAACAAGAAGAGAACGCATCCACAATACTGGTTCACTCCAACATTCCCCACCAACAGACGAATATAACAAACACTCGTATTTCGCGCGCAACTCTTCAAAACAAAACACCCAGAGAACAAATGAACAGCTTTCAGCTGTATTCATACGCCGAATATTACCACTGGCGTAATGTATAGCACGAAAAAACTTGTAAAAATTAACAGCAACAGCCAGATTCTAAAGAGGAAGAAAAGAATCGTAAGTACTAAACCGAAATGACGCGTTTTTCTCGAACCTAAAATCAGAAAGTAAAAAATTGTAAACTGTTTGTTATGTTTGCAGATAAGTTTGTACCGAAACAACAAATAAGTAGGCTACTGAACGACTTTTATGCAGCCTAATGTAAAAGGTATGTAAGAAATCTGATACTCTCATATCTAGGCCTAATATTCACTAAACTGAAATAGTTATATAGTCAGATAACCTAAATAAAATTAAAAACAAATGAACCTACAAAAAACATTTTAGAAGTAACTGATGACTATTGTACAGTAACTATAATTTTTCAGAACAAAAATAAACCATCCCACTGATGATAGCACAAAATGTGCTGAAACATGTTTGGGAAAAATTAAAAATCAGGTGTCTTGCATACGGCGGAAAATCCAAACCATTTATCCAAGCAAGCACGGAAGAAAGAAGAATAGCAACATCAAACGATGATTAAACTATATACAATTAGTCCCAAAACTATATATGTCAAGCTGTGATAGCCTTGCAGGTATCACACTGTGAAGACTTCGTGCAAAGTTTCCAGGACATGTATCACAGAGCTCAGCAGTGCATAGTTATAGGATGTGACTATTTCAAAGGACAGTAAGGTAACTGTAGTTCATAATTCATCTACATTAATGTTACAGGGCAAGTCACCAAACTTTACTGTCAGCAGTTCTTTGTTTCTCTATTGATCTACAAATGGAGGTAGGGTTTATGGATAATTCTTCTACAACTTTCAGCAGAAGTTTTATCAATTAGATTTTGAAATTCCACAGCAAGCATAAATATACACGATGTATACTCATCATTGTTGGCCGGAACCATCTTCCATAGGTTTCTCCACTTTTAAGGTCAGTCTTCCATTTATGTATCATCATCATCGTAGTCAAAATGTTTTTTCTCTCTACATGCCTCTTATATTTTATGTCTTTGACAAGTGGTTTTATATATTCTTATTGTGTTTTGTCCTTAAAATCTACATTCCATGGATTCTAATGTAAATTTAACTACCTAAGTGAATGTATCACTATACTGACAACTCCTATGAAACATTTTTTGCACTCCCTTTAATAACTACTTGTTTTAATAATTCATTGTGCACTGCATCTGGCAATTTAAAATTTTAAAAAAAATATATGGATGTATCATAGCTGTTGGTCCCTCCCAAATGCAATACTAAAAATAATTATTCAAGAAAAATTATTCAAATCTTTCCAAAGTTACTCACCTGGTTTCACCACTCTGAGTCAGTGACAGACAGAAAAAGAAGAAAAACACACTGCTATACTTTTATCAAATCAATCTAAATGACACTAAGTACTATAAACATTTTGTTCAAATAAATATATGATGAGCTAAACTAACCAAAGTACCTGAAACTTTTTAGATTGGAAAAACAACATCTTTTCATTTATAGTATTTTTAGAGGATAACCACTGTAAATAGCACAGAGGCATATGTATACTAATGAAACATCAAATAATAATAACAGCAACAAGCAGAATATATATATATATATATATATATATATATATATATATATATATATATATAAAGACGAAAAATTCCTAGCAGGAAAAATAAAATATAAAAAATAGACGAAGATTACTCACCAGGTGAAGGAGCACAGGTGTGACAGCATCACAAATAAATAAATGAATACACACACACACACACACACACACACACACACACACACACACACACACACACACACACACAATCGCAAGCTTTCGCAACCCAGTTGCGTCTTCAGGCAGTAGGGAAGGAGAGGGAAAAGGAAATGATGAGGGTTTTAAGGAAGGGGGTAAGGAGCCATTCCAATCCCGGGAGAGGAAAGACTTACCTTGGGGGAAAAAAAGGAGGGTAAACAAATGCACACATGCCCACACATTCACACAGACACAAGTACACCTAGGCAGACATACTGTAGAATAGTACCAAATACACACACACACACACACACACACACACACAGACACAGACACAGACATACAAACGCTAGCTTTCAAAGCCTAGCTGCTTTGTCAGGCAGAAGGGAAGGAGAGGGAAAAGGAAATTATGAGGGTTTTAAGGGAGTGGGTAAGGAGTCATTCCAATCCCGGGAAAGGAAAAACTTACCTTGGGGGAAAAATAGGAGGGTAAACAAATGCACACACACCCACCCACACATTCACACAGACACAAGTACACTTAGGCAGACATACTGTAGAAAGCAAAGAAGCTAAGAAGTTAGACAGAGATACAACTTGAAGCTGAGGCTCTGTCCAGAGAACCGAGGCAAAGATGTTAAGATGGTGGGTGGGAATTCGAATTTAGTGGAGGTTGAGGCCAGGTGGGCAATGGGAAGAGAGAATATGCTGAAGGGCTAGTTCCCATCTGCGGAGTTCTGAAGGATTGGTGTCCGTGGGAAGTATCCAGATAACCCGGACGGCGTAACACTGTGCCAAGATATGCTGGCCGTGCCCCAAGGCGTGTCTAGCCACAGGGTGATCCTCATTACCAACAAACACTGTCAGCCTGTGACCATTCATGTGAATGGACAGTTTGTTGCTGGTCATTCCCACATAAAATGCTTCACAGTGCAGGCATGTCAGTTGGTAAATCACGTGGGTGCTGTCGCAGGTGGCTCTGCTCCTGATCATGTACACCCTCCGGGTTACGGGACTGGAGTAAGTGGTGGTGGAAGGGTGCATAGGGCAAGTTTTACAATGGGGGTGGTTACAAGGGTAGGAGCCAGAAGGTAGGGAAGGTCGTTTGGGGATTTCATAGGGATGGACTAGGAGGTTACAGAGGTTAGGTGGGCGGCAGAAAGACACTCTCGGTGGACTGGGGAGGATGTCATGAAGGATGGATCTCATTTCGGGGTAGGATTTACGTTAGTCTTATGCTTGCTGGAGAGCCACATTCAGAGTCCGCTCCAGTCCCGGAAAGTATCTGGTGACAAGAGGGGCACTTCTGGGGTTCTGTTGAAGGTTGTGAATTTGAGGCGATGAGGAAGTGGCTCTGGCAATTTGTTTCTGTACCAAATCAGGAGAATAGCTGCGGGATGTGAAAGCTGTTATCAGGTTATTGGTGTATTGGTTCAGGGATACAGGACTGGAGCAGACTCGTTTGCCACGAAGACCTAAGCTGTAGGGAAGGGAACGTTTCATGTGGAATGGATGGCAGCTGTCATAATGCAGGTACTATTGTTTATTTGTAGGTTTGATGTGGACGGATGTGTGAAGTTGGCCGTTGGACAGATAGAAATCGACATCGAGGAAAGTGGCATGGGATTTGGAATAGGACCAGGTGAATTTGATGGGACCAAAGGAGTTGAGGTTGAAGAGGAAATTCTGGAGTTCTTCTTCACTGTGAGTTCAGATCATGAAGATGTCATCAATGAATCTGTACCAAACTTTGGGTTGACAGGCTTGGTTACCCAGGAAGGCTTCCTCTAAGCATCCCATGAATAAGTTTGCGTACGAGGGGGCCATCCTGGTTCCCATGGCTGTTCCCTTTAGTTGTTGGTATGTCTGGCCCTCAAAAGTGAAGAAGTTGTGGGTTAGGATGAAGCTGGCTAGGGTATTAAGGAAAGAGGTTTTAGGTAGGGAAGTGGGTGGTCGGTGTGAAAGGAAATACTCCATCGCAGCAAGGCCCTGGGCATGTGGGATATTTGTGTATAAGGAAGTGGCATCAATGGTTACAAGGATGGTTTCTGGAGGTAACAGGCTGGGTAAGGATTTCAGGCGATCGAGGAAGTGGTTGGTGTCTTTGATGAAGGATGGGAGACTGCACATAATGAGGATATTTGTGTATAAGGAAGTGGCATCAATGGTTACAAGGATGGTTTCTCCACCCACTTCCCTGCCTAAAACCTCTTTCCTTTATACCCTAGCCAGCTTCATCCTAACCCACAACTTCTTCACTTTTTGAGGGCCGGGACATACCAACAACTAAAGGGAACAACCGTGGGAACCAGGATAGCCCCCCCCCCCCCCATACGCAAACATATTCATGGGACGCTTAGAGGAAGCCTTCCTGGATACCCAAGCCTGTCAACCCAAAGTTTGGTACAGATTCATTGATGATATCTTCATGATCTGGACTCACAGTGAGAAGAACTCCAGAATTTCCTCTTCAAACTCAACTCCTTTGGTCCCATCAAATTCATCTGGTCCTATTCCAAATACCATGCCACTTTCCTCGATGTCGACCTCCATCTGTCCAACGGGCAACTTCACACATCCATCCACATCAAACCTACAAATAAACAACAGTACCTGGATTATGACAGCTGCCATCCATTCCACATCAAACATTCCCTTCCCTACAGCTTAGGTCTTCGTGGCAAACAAGTCTGCTCCAGTCCTGAATTCCTGAACCAATACAACAATAACCTGATAACAGCTTTCACATCCCACAGCTATCCTCCTGATCTGGTACAGAAGCCAATTGCCAGAGCCACTTCCTCATCGCCTCAAATTCACAACTTTCAACAGAACCCCAGAAGTGCCCCTCTTGTCACCAGATACTTTCCGGGACTGGAGCGGACTCTGAATGTGGCTCTCCAGCAAGCATAAGACTTCCGTAAATCCTGCCCCGAAATGAGATCCATCCTTCATAACATCGTCCCCACTCTACCGAGAGTGTCTTCCCAACGCCCACCTAACCTCCGTAACCTCTTAAGTCCATCTCTATGAAATCCCCAAACCACCTTCCCTACCTTCTCGCTCCTACCCTTGTAACCGGCCCCGTTGTAAAAACTGCCCTATGCACCCTTCCACCACCACTTATTCCAATCCCGTAACCCGGAGGGTGTACATGATCAAGGGCAGAGCCACTTGCGACAGCACCCATGTGATTTACCAACTGACATGCCAGCACTGTGAAGCGTTCTATGTGGGAATGACCAGCAACAAACTGTCCATTCGCATAAATGGTCACAGGCAGAGAGTGTTTGTTGGTAATGAGGATCACCCTGTGGTTAAACATGCCTTGGGGCACAGCCAGCACATCTTGGTACAGTGTTACACCGCCCGGGTTATCTGGATACTTCCTACCGACACCAATCTTTCAGAACTCCGGAGATGGGAACTAGCCCTTCAGCATATTCTCTCTTCCCGTTGCCCACCTGGTCTCAACCTCCACTAAATTCGAATTCCCACCCACCATCTTAACATCTCTGCCTCGGTTCTCTGGAGAGAGCCTCTGCCTCAAGTGGTATCTCTCTCTAACTTCTTAACTTCTTTGCTTTCTACAGTATGTCTGCCTAGGTGTACTGCCTAGGCGTCTGTGTAAATGTGTGGGTGGGTGTGTATTTGTTTACCCTCCTTTTTTTCCCCTCAAGGTAAGTATTTCCTTTCCCGGGATTGGAATGACTGCTTACCCACTCCTCTAAACCCTCATCATTTCCTTTTCCCTCTCCTTCCCTTCTGCCTGACGAAGCAGCTAGGCTGCGAAAGCTAGCATTTTTGTGTGAGTGTGTGTGTTCTATTTATTTGTGCTGCTGTCACACCTTCGCCTGGTGAGTAATCTTCGTCTTTTTTTTATATATAATTTTTCCTGCTAGGAATTTTTCGTCTTAATATATATAAAAAGATTTTTGACTTACCTAAAGTACAGGCTCGTCGACAGAAACATAAAACACACACAAAAACACACAAACATTCGAGCTTTCGCCACCACTGGTAGCTTCTTCGGGAAAAAGAGGAAGGAAGGAAGGAGAGGAGAAAGGGAAGGATTCGGGTTTCTCCTCTCTTTCCTTCCTCTTTTTCCCGAAGAAGCTACCAGTGGTGGTGAAAGCTCGAATGTTTGTGTGTTTTTGTGTGTGTTTTATGTTTAGGTAAGTCAAAAATCTTTATTTTATACATATTTTTCCCACTAGGAAAGTCTCCTTCCAGAATATTGTATGAATCATTAATGTATGCATCTTAACCTGTTTTAAATTCACTGATGCACATTAGAACATACAGCTTTCATTACAGTGACAACCTACACTCATGAAAAGAACGGAAATGTTTGGGATATGACATGTTATATAAAGCTAAAGTGATGCCATAGTTCAGTGTGCACAAAATAATAGTCATCAGTTATGACTGACATAACAAATTACATTTAAATTTGTTTTCCTCATGAAAGGCTGGAACCTACGTTATGGAGGCTTTTGTAAATGCCAGATGATTTGGTAACTACATCAAATGGTTTTAGGTAGTATTATTATTTTGTTATTCATACGACATCTGTGTAACTATCTGATCACATTCATGTGAGATATATGTAGAAACATGTATTGCATATATGAAAAATATTTGTTAAGCATTATGTAATGATCAATTATAAATATATATTGTACTTATTCCTTTGTTAATGCCATAAAGTTGTAAGAACTATAAGGAAATAGAGAAAAGATTAGCTGCAACCAAGCAAGCAGCCAGTGGAAATAAGGTAATGTATATTAACCATGAGAAATCAAGGTATATGGCTGATGGGAGGCATGCAAGGAACATGTCATTCTAAACAATGGGCAATTGGCCTTATCAGTAGGGCCATTTAAATAAAAAGCACCAACAGGTAACTACTCAAATGACATCTTATTAAATTAAAACAAATAAAAGACCTATTTTGCTCACAGCTCTTATCAGCAAATTAAGAACACTTAAGATTAGTGCTCGAAAATTGTTGTCATCTTTCTGAAAAAGACTAATTTGATGTATCTCTCCACACTACTCTGTCCTGTGCAAGCCTCCTCATATATAAACAACAATGGCAACAAACCACATCCATTTACACCTGCTTGCTGCTCTCCTCTCTTGGTCTCCCTCCAAGATTTTTACACCAAACACTTCCCTCCAAAAGTGAAAAATCATTGATTCCTTGAAATTTCAGAATGTCAAGATATGCTAGAAATTTATTATTCCTAATTGTGTTCAGTACAGCCATATTAGTTGCATGTTCCACTCATCTATCTTTAGCATTCTTCCATAGCATCAAATTTCAAAAGCTTCTATCCTCTTCTTGTCTGAACTGTCACTCCCACACGAGGCTACATTCCACCCAAATGACTTCAGAAAATACACATATATTAACATTCAATGTTAACAAATTTTTCACCTTCAGAAATACTTTTCTTTCCATTACAATTATACATTTTATACCTGTTCTAATTTGACGATAAGCAGCTATTTTACTGATATTTTGGGTTGTTGGGTGTTCTGTCTGATAACAGTGCTGAACTTTCACAAAATTTTCATGTGACCCAAGAAGGCTCCAAGTGGATTTGGTCCAGGATTTATGTCTGTGGCCTTTCCCTTCTCCTTGTGAGGTCCGCACCCATTCACAGTGAAATGTTGCATCTCTAGGATTCCCTTTGTGGTCCATTTCCATCAGACCCACTCTTGAGTTCTCCAACTTCGGACTGACACCTATGTGGTCCACACTGTTGTTGTATAATTACCGTTTATTATGAAGTAATTGTTCAAAAACCTATTTAGATGTACCGTATTTGAATGTGAGGCAATATTAATTCAACAGAAATTATATATCAATTTACTCAGTATTATGTATGCTATCCTTTACTATAGCCAGTTGTATGTAATTGGTTACCTTTTCATTATAATTAATGTAATGAACTCTATTAACAATACATAACTTTCAGTGACATTGTATGGATGATATAAATAGTTCGTGAGTCGAGGCTCAATCCATGCCAGTAGGGAATCTAATTTGAATAGCATGTTAAAAGTTCATCAATGTTACTCATGTAGAAAGTGTATCTACTGTGATTAATTCATATTTGTGCCACACTGTACACCTTGAATGAACTGTGTAAATTCGTATTGTTGATGTGCGGAATGTACATACCTGGTCCTAATGGTTGTAATTAATGAGATTTGTACGCTGGCCGTAAATGGGGACAATTGGACACTAATAATGAATTAAAATGTCAATGAACTGCAATCCTACATATTGCCTACATTATTTGTAGTGGATTAGTTTAGTTTTACCCCATGAAATTTCAGCCAACCACTAGCAAGAACAACGATCAAAAAGAACATCAAGAAACAGCAATCTACAAACAGCTGTACTACACACTAAGTTGGAAAGCCCAGAAGCGGCTCTGATGGGCACAGTCACATAGGAAACATTCAGAACCACAGTGGGTGCCAAATGAGTCAACACAGCAAGCAGGCATACCACATAGGCGTCAATCTGAAGTTGGACAACACAGGAACGAGTCTGATAAAAGTGGACCACAAAGGGAACATCTAGGACCACAGAAGACAACAGCAAATGGGCACAGACCACCGTGGGAGCAGCAGGAAGGGCACAGACAGAAATACTGCACCAGTTCTACTCAAGGAGCAGTCTCATGTCACATCTGAAGGAGGTTATGAGCTATGTAACCAAAATATTGAGCAATTTTGACACTTATCTGACAGAAAACCCAACAACCCAAGATGTCGTTAGATCGCCAGGAATTTTACTGCTCAAAAAACAAAACTCATCTAGTGCCTTTATTATCTTTGTTCCCAATCTAATTCCTTCAGGACAGACCGATTTTATTCAACTACATTTGATTTCCCTTGTTTTGCTCTTACTGATGATCATTGTATCCCCTTTTCAGGAGCTGTCTATTTTATGCAACTGCTCCTCCATGACCTTCGCTGTCTCTGACAGAATTGGGCTGTGGTGGTGTGATGAGTGCTCTAGGCACCTTGCTGCAGAGCGCGCAATTGCTCGGCCAATCGGAGTTTTGAGTCCTCGCACAGGCATGTGGGTGTGCGAGATCCTTAGGTTGGTTTCACTTTGTTTAAGGCTAGGGACTGTTGGGCGAAAAAGTTGAGTCCCATAGATTTACAAAAATTTGAACAGAATTAGGTCTACAATGTCATTGTGAAATACAATGTCTGTCTCACTCCCATCCCAACCAGTGCACCCCTTCATGCTCTTTGACCCTGATAACAGCTGCATGTGAAATTTGCATACAACGTTTTGTCCCCTATATTTTACCCCTGCTACCTTTAGAATTTGAAATATTATAGTTCAATCAATACAGTCAAAAGCTTTCTCAAAATGTACAAAAGCTTTAAATGTAAGTTTGGTGTTTCTTATCTTCTAAGATTAGCTGCTAATTGAATATTGCCTGAAGAGTTCCTGCATTTCATCTAAATCCAAGCTGATTTTTCCCTTAAATCAGATTCTATCACTTTTTCCATTATTCTGTAAATAATTTGTGCTTCACAAACTTCACATTGAAAACATTTTATAAACTAAAATGTTTGATGCCTTAATGAAAAGGGTACTTCGAAGAATCATCAGTCTAATAAATGAAAGAGGAAAGTTGAGGAGGCCATTGACAGACCCTCTTCAAAGCTTCTCTCGTCTCCTACAGTCTACTATTTAGCACTTCTTCCCACTGCAGACCTCTTCGGTTTACATCTTCTTTCACTTGGTCTCTTGCTTGTGGCCTTCCAATTGGTCTCTGACCGGATTCTGTTCATTCTAAGGCTCTTCTAGGAAGTATTTCTCGTTCCATTCTTTTAATGTGTCCACACTATCTCAACCTACTACTTTTCATAATTTTTTTAGAGGCTTGATCTTTAATGTGCTTTGTATTATCTGATTTCTTATCTTGTCCCTTCTTGTCTTACCAAGGATCTCTTACAGAAACCACATTTCTGTTATTTCTATCTTGCTTTGATTGATTATTATCTGTCTAAGTCCAACATTCTGTTCGATAGGTTAAAATTGGCAGGTAATATAACTTTGTAAAACATGATTTTCACTTTAGCAGATATCTAATTATGTCCAATACACAATAACGAAATACTGAACACTTTGTTATTATTTCTGAAATTTCCTCCCTGATGTCTCCTTTCTTGATTAATTTACTTCTTAAATACTTGAAGGCTCTATTTCCTTAATAACTTCTCCATTGCAAATTGCATCTCTCTCTCTCTCTCTCTCTTTTCACTACTTTTTGTTAAGCTTATTTCAACACCGGTTTCTTTGATTATTTTGTGCCAGGTGTTCACCTGTTCTTCCAGTCTCTGTTCATTTCCTTCCCAAATCATCACATCTGCTTATATTATGATTGTCATATCATCTTTTGACCTATGGCAAACTTTCCTTATAAAGTTGTCCACGACTATATCAACACATTGGAGCCTAATGGGTTGGCAATCCAGTTAACACCTGGGTATCCTGAGGAAATTTACAATTTTTAAATAAAGTTACTAATCCACTTACCTCTTTATGCCCAGTATCTGCTTAACCTTCCACCTTTCCTCTCCCAGAATACATATACATGTATGATGGAGTGGACAAAATTTTTGTCAGTCATAGGCAATGGTAGACCATTGATATAATATCATGTGTCAGCAGGAAATACAAAATGCTTCATTTATAAGTTTCTACAAACAGAGGTAATTCAGAGAGGGCATCAAAATGATACCATTCATTATGAAGGGCCGGGTTGTTTAACTAAATGAGAAACCAGACTAATAGAAACTTCTCTATCAGTTCTTCATACTCACTATCATATTTTTTTTATCAGCAGCTAAGGTTTTGCTCTCCAGTTCACACGAGTTATGGTCTAGAAAGTCGCTCATGTCGTCCAAAAGATTGTGAAGTTCTGACCATTGTTTAAGAGCTCTTCAATCTCCAAGTTTGACAAGCAATATCTGTTAGCCAGATTCAATATGTTTTCACACATGGGAAGGATGCACATATTATGGCAGCCGACATAAAACAAAACAACCTTGAGTAATAATTCGAGCGCACGCACAGTTCACATAACACTGGTACCATTCATTAGAGACTGGTGCACGTCTAACGAAAACAACTAATAGCAAAGAAAAAAAAAAAACATCACTTCTGCAGAGCCTCTAGCCATCAACAATGCTCTTACGACAAGCCAAATAATTAGTCTCACCACTTACAAATGTAAACAGGTGTTTAAATCAAGAATGGATAAGTCAGAAGAGAAGAACATATCACATACGCCCATCTGATTTTACAATTAAATCGTAGTGAACATATCAAGTTCGTCTGTCAGTTCCAATGTATTAAAAAGCATTACAGACAGCACACTTCCTTGCTGAACCCATCTGACTGTTACAAGCCATTCTCAGATTTTTTGTCACCTATTAAAACACTATGAAGGCACTTTGCGTACAAGTTCGTGACTCTCAGTTGTATTTTTGTTGACAGTTTCAGTCTATTCAAACCCTGCTGTATGTCTTCCCTTCTAACAGTGCCACAACCCTTTCTTTTATAACTATGAATGCAAATACCTTGATTTTCCCAATTCCTTTCTATAACCTATCTGGTGAGAGTGAGAGTAATCAAGAAATCTCTTTATTTCAGTAAAAATAAAAAAAGTGGGAGAGTGAGTAGTGGCACTTACATCAGTTTTATAATATGCTTGCAGTGCAAAGTGCATCAGTAAAAGGAGAGGAAGAAGGAATGACAATTAGAGCTGCGTATATTGTTGACATTTGTCATTAGGAAAAGAACATTAGGTATGGAGAGGAGACAGCTGAGTTATCACTTTAAATGATGCAATGAAGCCATAGAAAATCTGATTTAGACAGTATGAAATTCCTTAATCAACTTTGCTGCACCTCTTGTCTCAAGACTCAAACTTGTTTTAAGGCAGACAAATCAGCCAAGATAAGAGTTAAGAAGGAAATTGAAAACTTGAGTTAACCTCCTCTGACTACAGTGACATAAGTTCAAAAAATTCTGGTACTCCATCCACAAAATTTTTCTATGCTTATCTCCTAAATAGTCTCCTCCAAAATTGATACACCATAGTTTCCACTTGCGGGTGTAGCCTTGGTTTGCCTTTTGCTGGTTTGTGAGAAGGTATGTCAGTGAATTTTCTTTTATCTTGTATATCATTGCAAATCTTCATCTTTTCAACAGTTTTCAACTTTGGGGGGGGGGGGGGGGGGAATGTGTAGGGCCAGGTCTACTAGTGAGCAGGACGAGGCAGTACAGTGATTTCATTCTTTGCAAAACAGTCACACCAAAATGGATGACTGAATAAGGGCCTTGATGTGTATTGCCAAATTTCAGGCCCTTCCCTTCTCACATTACTTCCAAGCATCTAACACGTCCTGACAGTACAACTGATTAACAGTTCCCCTTGAGGCATAATAATCCTTCAAAGTCAAAGAATACTTTCAATATGACTTTGACAGTTGTCCTAACCTGATGACTTTTGTCTTTGAGAATCTTCCCTCACCTACTGTGAAGATTAAATGTTAAGTCTGCAGTTATGATGCTGAGACCAAATTTGTTCCATCATCTTTGTACCGGTAAAGGTTTTCTCAAGTTCCATGGCAAAATTTAATGCAAAAGCATTACTCCACTAGCTATGTCATCTTGAAATTTACAAACTGTGTAAGATCATTCTACTCAATACACAATGAACAATAATCAACAGATCTACAATAATGAAACTTCTAGCAGTTACACATCAATACTTTGAGGACTGGTCAAAATATGTATCATTCAACTGCCTGGTACTGAGCACTTTCACTGCTATTATAAATGTTGTAAAGTAGATTATACAGCATAGAAAATAGATCACTATTTTTTTAAAGCATATCTTTTCTCTGCAGAAGACTGTAGACAAAAAACATTTACTCCAAAGAGAAAGATTTTATATTACAATGAAAATGTGTGTTAAAAAAAAAAACTTCGATTAGAGATTTCGTCAAGTTCTGAACCACTATTGTTCCTCAGAAACTCTGCTTCTTCATCCCGTAAGGCCATGACAAAAATCAAGCATAATTTTTACTGCCAAAAAGCTTTGCACTGTCACAGTGTGTGAAACAGGTGAACATGAGCACGGGAAAGCAAGTGACACACAATATATTTTATCCAAGCCCCAAAGAGTGACAGATGTTGCTATTTGTAGTTTTTCTTGTTGCTACGATAACGAGAGAGAAATATTATATCAACAAGAGACTTGAGTCACCCGCTGGAAGTCATTAACAAAACAGAAAAATCAGCTGATGTAGATACTATGTTGCTCGTATTTTTGGCATAGATTCTGGCCAACATAGAAGCTACGTCACTCCTCTCCAAAATGATGCACACAGGCATGTGCAAGGATGGCAATAACAATTTGCTGCAACACTCCAGTGGCACAAAATTTTGAATGTTTTGGAATTTTTTGAGTGGTCCTCATAATTATAAACTGTCAGCAAAACAAAATCTGACTTATGCACAAACATGAGGTACTTCGGGAGAGGGGGGGGGGGGGGGGGGGAGAAGAAGAACAAGAAGCAGTCAGTGTTTCATGTTTTAAACTTCGAACAATTGACTAATATCTTATAAATGTCAATGTCAAAAGTTTATTACAAACTACCATATATTAATTGTCTTTAATTTCAAGGAAGAATAAAAACAAAATTCAAGTTTTTGTATCATATCAGAAATAATGTTAAGCCTTACCTTGAGGAGGGCGAACCACAGGAGGAATTGGGCTGGCTGTGGGAGGAACTGGACTGCTACCTGCCAGCTGATTCATCGAAGGTGTTGTCTTGGAAGAATTTCGGAAGCCCGAGATTGTCAAGTTATCTATGTCTATGTTCAATTTGCCAGAGTTGGTCCATGTACTGCCAATCTATTTGGAACAATTTTTTGTTGCATTTTAAAAATAGATCACACAACTGCTGCTTAAAAGAGATTCAAAATATATTTGATATCACAAATATAAACTTAATCACAGCAAAACTTTTTTCTAGATTTTTCAATGAGAAATATAAAGCATATTTGAAATATTTCTCAAAACTAAGGTCCAATTATATCATAAGAAAGAAACTTCACGAGGAAAGGATTTTACTGACAATATTTTAGCACATACTTATCTTACTTTTCCACATGATCATAGTTTGCATTCAGAAAGTGACTGCATCACTAACCCATTTCTTAAAAACCACTACATATATGTCTGCCACATGGAAAATGAACTAGTTGATAACATTGTGAGTTCTTCATCCACCCAGCTATTATTTAAAATGGAAGAAGATGAAATAGTGACCTGATGTAAGGTCAGGACTTTATGACGGAGGGGTTAAGAAAGTTCTCAATGAAAAGATTTAATCTTCACTTTGGTTTTGACAGTGGTGCATTTTCATGAAGGAGAATGAGAGATGACAGTCGCCCATTTTTTTTTTTTATCACAGCATATCTCACTTCGGTTAATGTGTCATACTATATTACAGCTGTAATTGCTGAACCATGAAATCAAATGAAACCATCTGTGTCCCAAAAAACAATAGCCATTATTTTTTTATTTGAAAACAAAGATGGCTAAAAAGTATTTGGCTTAGATGAAATTCAATGATGGCACTGCATTGACTTTTGATTCTGAAATTCTGCACTAGTGTCTGCTATGCACGTTATCTCACTTATAAAAATGTGGGAAAATGTATTATCTCCACCTTGTCCATAGTGCTATAGAACTTGTATTACACATTCTTTGTTCTTTGTGCTCAACATTAAGCATTTTTGGAACTGATCTCTCACACAGTTTTCAATATCCAAGCTGTCCTGTGACAATCCCATAATTTGATGCCAGAGTAATATTTGGGAATTCTTTATTAAGACCACTAATTGTCAATCACTGAATACTTTCAAATTTTTGCTTCACTTGATAAACAATTTCATCGATCTGAAGACTAAATCAGTTACTACTCTGATTATTATAAACATTTGTGCAGCTTTTTTCAAATTATTTAGACTATTTTTGAACTTTTGAGTCACTCATTACTTTACATTCAAAGCTCAGGATGGATTTCAGTAGCTAAAGATCTCTTTCTACGTAAAAATCTACTGGTATTGTGTCCTAGATGTGTCCTACAATTGCTTCTAGAATTATTGCAATCTACTCTCACCGTCTGACAAATTACTACTTAATCAGAAGTTTACTAAAGAGTCGGCACACAGTTTAAAATTCATAACACTTAATCTGTTAAATACTTGTGACTGTATCTTAGTTTTGGAATACCTTTGTATAATTAAACTGTAATATATTATTTTATGATACAAAACAATGCAAAGTCCATAATAGAATACTGTAAAAGGCTGAATGTGTCAACATTTACAATAGACTTGGGTAGCAATATGCTGGAAAGGTGAGGGGGTGGCAGTAAGGAGTAAGCATGGGATGGGGAGGAAACAGAGATTTGGGGGATGAGGGCAGTGGGGCAGCTGCTGTGCTGCTGGTGACAGCATGCAGTTAGGTGGAGGGAAGATTATAGGGCTGTTAGAGGTGATAGAGGAGAAAAATAAAAAAGGGGAAACAGCTTTTAGGTGCAATGCACTGTTTCAGAAGAACAACTCTATTCAAAAGGTGAAATATTTTAGCATTCTTTTGTACTGGGTGTGTGTTAATAGCAATTTGTTCCTGTACCTTTTTAGTTTACCAAATACAATCCATTGTTGTAACGAGAAAATCAACAGGACAAACAGTCTACATCTTTACCTTCATTTGTTTTGTAGTTGCCTAAGTCTTATAAGCCATATGTACAAAAGCATTTTAATTTTGTTCTCACTAGTGGTGAGGTATCACAAGTTGTGCATATTACTCAGTCGACTTTATCCACTTTGCTGACTAAATCTGCTCTGTCGAATTTTAGTGCATAACATAATTATGTTGGTGTGAGAGAAACAGCATGCTGTAATCTAGTTTCTAAGTTCAGAAAACTTTCCTCCAATTTTCTAATGTGAAATTCGGTTTTATGATTCCTGTGCACTGCTTTGATGGTTTCATTTCTCCACATTGCATTATAGTGACTATCAGCAATTAGATAAATGCCTTAATCAAGAAGAATTATGGAAATCATTAGACTGCAGTTTACAATCAGCTATCCTCCTGAGAATCTCATCTGAAAACTGAAGCTTCCTTTCTATTTTCATTGTATTAGTGAACATTATATAGGAATGTAATGAACTGTTTGGGAAACAAACTGTTGGGAGCAGTCATTCGAGTAATTTCCCCACTTACTTCCAAAGCCTATTTGAAATTAGAATCCATATCACAAACTCTCTTCTGTTGATACTGATTACACCCCACGTTCAGGAGTTAAGCATTGCTAATTCTGAACTCCTGGCTGAACTGTGCAAACTGTGTGGCTGGATAACCAAAATCATTCCATTAGATCACGTAGTTCAATTTACTCTCCCATTCAAATTCTCCCCTTCTTTTACCATGAGTATACCCCTACCACTTCCTTGTTGTAACAAGTTTTGTCAGGTCAGATAGATTGGCAGCACCTTCATAGCCTGCTTCTATACATGAAAGTACACTGGTAAATTACACTTCAGAATTTATTCTGTTCTCCAAGTATGGCAACCGGAGATGACACTTGTGTGACTGAAGAGTACCTGTGTGAATGCTCTTTACTATGCAGAGAGCCATTGACTGTGTGTGTGTGTGTGTGTGTGTGTGTGTGTGTGTGTGTGTGTGTGTGTGTGCGTGCGCGCGCGCGCTATAAGACTGAATTGTAGGGAGTAACTTGGCAGAGTTTAACATAACTATGTCCATTGTGACTTATGTGATCATGTGTTAACCACACTAGGCTGTATTGGCCAAACAACCTACATGTATTGGTATATACTGTACTGTCAAATGGGCGCTTTCGGACACGTGTATTTTCAATCTTTGTTCAGTGTTTCGAAGTGTACACTTGAATTTAATGATGGAAATTCTTAAAATATGTTAAGTCAATAAAATCAAACAGAAAGAAAGAAGAATTAAAAAAAGGGTCAAATGCTGGTGACTCCAACCACATCCTCTTCTTCCAGCAATTTAGTACGCCTAATGAAACCATTCTCCCCAGTTTTTGAAACTTTCATGGAAGTCCCAACAGTGGGAGAGAGAGAGAACTTTAAGTGACAGTGGAGTTCTTAAAACTTTAATTGTACAACCTAACTGCCCCCCCTCCCTTTTAAGAAATCATCTTTATTTTTTCCAGTAGTAATGAATTCATTGTTGAAGTGCTAAGAGTTTGGCAGAATTCTGTTTTGGTTTTATGCAGAATGCTAAAAACTCTTTCAGAGTCTGAATTACTTTAGGACACCACTATGGTTGTCGTAACTTTGGACGATACTGCAAAATGTGAAATCTGCTGGTTTCTGAAAAACATCTTTCGAAGAATAAAACAGAAAATTATTGAATCTACTTTTAGTCCTTCAATTTCACTTGAAGATAAGACACTTTGAAACTGAGCCAAGAAGTATTCCACAGATGCGAAGTTCTTCATCTTACTTTTCAATATATCAGCTATCTCAACACAGGCTTCAAGTTTGCTGAAGTTACTCTCAATACCACCCTCATGACCCTCAGACATTGCCGAGTTGGGGTGACTTGTGTGCCTCAATGATAATTCTGTATTTTCAAACACACAACTACACTAACTCAAAGAGTCTTCATCGGCTGCTAACTCGTTGTATCTAGCAGATATCAAACATAACTGAACAACTCCTGTTCTCCCCGCCTCATGTGAGGCACTACTTGCACTTGTCCTGATCACACCTCTAGTGGCAGGCGTCGTAAGTACGCGGACAGCACGCACTACTTTAATGTGCCCTTGCTACCTCACAACACATCGCCCTTCCTTGCAGAGAAAGAGACCACCACACACACAACACACCCATTGGGTTCTCACCACAAAAATGCTGGTGTGGCAACAGAGTACGGTCGTGGGCACTGGAAGCTTCATGCAGTTCGGCGTGCTCTCTGACGGTGGCCAGTGCGATATGATGAGTGGGGAGGGTTCGAAATTCTGGTGCTGTCCTCTCTCATGTTCAGTACTCTCAAGTGGAGAGGGAAGTGGAGAAGGAGGAAGCAGTAGTGATGGAGTGGTTGTGCCTGCCGCTATCTAGGGTGTTGGGTGTCGTGGGCCACAGCTCCCTGGTGTCCATGGGCGGTTGGCCTGGATGAAGCTGCGCTCGGCGGTTATTTGTGACATTGATGTAAGCCCCGAGAGAGGCTGCTGCGTGTCCTCCCACTCTTGGCCTGCCACTCGTGGTTGCAGTTGGTCCACACATCGGGTTGTGAGACCATCCTCCGTGCGGATCTTGCAGAGACGGTGGCTGGAAGTGCGCATGACAACCGCTGGAATCCATTCCGGGCGACTGCCAAACCCACGTGCCCATACTGCCACTCCTAGCTGGATATAGGTTGATGTTGACTTGCAGACGTGGCCCGGTAGGGACTGCAGATGGTGACTCAGTGTCCGCAGCTGCTGGCCATGTAGAAGCTCAGCTGGACTCTTGTCACCGATGCTGTAGATAGGTAGGATGCCAAGAACTTCTCTAACGCAGCATTGGGGGATATCTGAAGCACATATTTCTTCATTTGGGTCTCTAACGTTCTGATCAGCCACTCCACATCCCTGTTGGAGCCAAAACTTGGTGGATACCCCGGTGGGCACAGCAGTCTGGAAACTCTTGAGAACTGGGGGACATTATCTGTAACCAATGTGACTGGCAAGCCTTCTAAAGCAAAGATTTTTCCGAAGCACTGTGACTTACAGCAGTTGAAGTAGAACTACAACAAACCACATATGGAAACTTTAGTATACACCTACCACTAACAACCAAAAAGAATGCAAAAAGGGACCTGCATTCCATTACCCTTGTTTTGCTCTTGTTAATGTTAATGCAATTTTCAACACACTGTCCATCCTGTTCAACTGCTCTTCCAGGGCCTTTGCCATCTCTGACAAAATTACAATGTCATCAGCAAAACAAGGTTTTTCTCTCTTCACCCTGAACTTTAATTCCTTCTCCAAATTTCTCCTTGCTTTCCTTCATAGCTTGCTCAGTGTACAAATTGAATAACATTGGAGAAAGGCTACAACCCTGTCTTACTTCCTTCCCAACCTCTGTATCCCTTTAATGCCCTTCAACCCTGATAACTACTGTCTGGTTTTTGCACAAGTTGTACATAACCCTCCGTTCCCTATATTTTACTCCTGCCGATTTCAGAATTTGAAAGAGTCCATTCCAATCAACATTGTCAAAAGCTTTCTCCAAATCTACAGACACTAGAAATGTAGGTTTGCCTTTCCTTAATCTATCTTCTAGTATAAGCCATAAAGTGAGGATTGCCTCCAGTGTTCCTACATTTCTCCTGCATCCAAACTGGTCTTCCCCAAGGTCAGATTCTACCAGCTTTTCCATCCTTTTGTAAGTAATTCGTTTAAGAACTTCAGGTTCCTTCAATTTATCCAAGTCCTATCTTCTTATTTTCCTACCATTCTGCAGTTTTTTTCCCCCTTCAGTTTCAGCCTACAATTCATAAGATATGGTCACAGTCTATAACTGTCCCTGGGTATGTCTTACAGTTTAATACCTGGTTCCGAAATCTATGTGTTACCATTATAATATCTGATACCTTCCAGTGTTTCCTGGTTTCTTCCACGTAGACAACCTTCTTTTGTGATTCTTAAACTAGGTGTTTGTTATGATTAAATTGTGTTCCATGCAAAATTCTACCAGGCAGCTACCTCTTTCATATTCACCTACCATTTTTCCTACCCTTCATTTTCCTACTACCCAATTTCAGTCTCCCATCACAATTAAGTTTTCCTCTCAATTTCCTTTACCTCCTCACACATTTCTTCAATCTCATCAACGGCAGAGCTAGTTGGCATACAAACCTGTACTATCATGGTCGATGTTGGCTTCACATCTTTCTTGACTATGATAATGTGATCACTGCACTGCTCATAGTAGTGTACCCGCATTCCTATTTTCTTGTTATCAGACTAACTCCTGTAATACCCCCAACTGATTTTGTATTTATAATCCTGTACTCACCTGACCAGAAATCTTATTCCTCTTTCCATCTAACTTCACTAATCCTCACTAAATGTAACTTCAACCTATCCATTTCTCTGTTTAAATTTTCTAACTTCCCTACCCGATTAAGGGATGTAACATTCCACACTCCGATACATAGAATGCCAGTGTTGTTATTCCTGAGTAGTCCCTGCCCGGAGATCCGAATGGGGGACTATTTTACCTCCGGAATATTTTACTCGAGAGGATGCCATCATCATATATTCATACAGTAGGGCTGCATGTCCTCGGGAAAAGTAACAGCTATAGTTTCCCCTTGCTTTCAGCCGTTCACAGTAACTGTATGACATAGCCACATTAGCTGATGTTACAGGACCATCTCAGTCAATTTTCCAGACTGTTGCCCCTGTAACTACTGAAAAGGCTGATGGCCCCTCTTCAAGAACCACATGTTTGTCTGGCCTCTCCACAGATACCCCTCCGCTATGGTTGCACCTATGGTACAGCTGTTTGTATTGTTAGGCATGCAAGCCACCTCACCTCGTCAATGTCTGGTTCTGGGGGTGGCGTCTTCATTGGTTGTTTTCATTTCATTTGTACCTGTTTTCCTCAAAAAAATTAACTATTACTCGTCTTCATTTACAATAGTTAATTTCTTTCAGGAAAAGAGCTACGAATGAAATGAAAACAAGGCGCAGTTCATTAAGACTGAAGAAATATCTAGCATCACCGTTTTCTAGGATCATCAGCTTTTGAGCCTTTGCTAGTGACGTCTCTCAACACAGAGAACTATGAAGAAAGACTCTTCCCACTCATTTAAGTAGCTTTGGTAGTCATCAGACACATCCGCCACACTGCCCCTTCCCCCACCTCGCTGTACTTGAATGCAATGCGGTGCTGTGGCAGCTGCCTCAAACATGCAGCTCTGCTCTCTGCTCTGTTATGCCTCTCCACTACAATCCCATAGCATAAGTGTGTACAGCTACTGAGGAATATTCACAGTCAGGAAGGTGCACTTTGGAGATAACTGATTGTATACCTCAAATCCTCACTCCTGTCAGAAATTGCAATAGCATATTTAGTTTAAGGTACTGGATTACTTTACAACATTTAGTTCACTATTTTGACCCTGAAAATAAGAGCAGAAATGAAATTCTACCAAAAAAGAACCTCCAAAAACCATTCTTCTATGGACTGCAATGAAGTCACACTTGCTGTTGTTAGAAACTATTACAGCATACATTTTCTCATTCACCAACATAGTTATGTTACACGGTATCATGTTACACAATTATTCAGTTCCCTCTGGTAGCAGAGGTTTTTTTATGTGTATCAGCAAAGTGGAAAATCAACCAAGTGGTATGCACGATATGCAATAACTCAACCAATACTAATCCCATGGAAATAATAATAATAAATGTTAAAAACGAGATAGAATGGCTGGCCAGTACTTACCATTGTGCTGTACCGCTGATAGTAACACAAATGAAGAATCAGAAAAAAGGGGACAAAAAGGACAAGCTTTCGGAACACAGTTCCTTCGTCAGGTGGGAGAGAAGGGAAGAAGAAAGGATGGGAACAGAAGGGAAAGGTAGTTCACGACCTAGGTTATGAAGGTGGTGTTTCAGGAGTGTGGACATCAGAGATACTGCATGTATGCACTGAGCCAAGCCAGAGAGGATAAATATAACCAAAGAGGAAAGATCAAGTAGTAAAGAGAAGAGAAGATGAGTGAAATGAATGATGCCGAGGGGTGTAGGAGGGGCGGGGGTGTCTAAAACGTTTCCATTAACTGGGAAATATGGATGGACACACACACACACACACACACACACACACACACACACACACACACACACACACACACACGAAGAGAGATAGAGAGAATGACAGAGAAAGCGAGAGGGCGGTAGAGAGAGAGAGAGAGAGAGAGAGAGAGAGAGAGAGAGAGAGAGAGAGAGAGAGAGAGATAAGGAACGGATAATGAATAGGTGAGCTGAGGATGGAGGAAGGGGAGGGGTTAGCGTAGATTTAGGCCAGGGGGGTGGCGGGAGGATGTTGGAGTGCAAGTTCCCACCTCCGTAGCTCTGAGGGACTGGTGTTGATTGGTACTATCCAAATGGCACGTGTGGTGTAACACGTGCCCAGGTCCCTGGAGTTATGCTGGAGGGCATGTTCTGCCACAGGATATTGGGTGTCCCCCAGGCGAACAGTCTGTATGTGCCCATTCATCTGCTCAGCCAATTTGTTAGTAGTCATACCAACATAAAAGGCTGAACAGTGGACACATGTCAGCTGGTATATGACATGTGTTGTTTCACATGTGGCCCTGCCTTGAATCAGGTAGGTTTTTCCTGTGGTGGGGCTGGAGTATGTGGTAGTGGGAGGATGCATTGGACAGGTTTTTTCAGCGGGATCGGTTGCAGGGGTAGGAACCATTAGGTAGGGAGGGTGGTTTTGGGATGTTGTAAGGTTGGACAACGATGTTGCGGAGGTTGGGAGGACGGAGGTAGGCTACTCTGGGTGGTGTGGGAAGAACAGTTTGGAGTGATGCTCTCATCTCAGGGCATGACTTGAGAAAGTCATAGCCCTGTTTGAGGAATTTATTGAGGTATTCCAGGCCAGGATGGTACTGGGTGACTAAGGGGGTGCTTCTGGGTGGTCTGGGGTTAGGAATATTGTTTTTGGAGGGAGAGAAATGGACAGCTCGGGAGATCTGTTTGTGGACGAGGTCTTTCGGGTAGTTGCGGGAGAGGAAAGCATTGGATAGATTGTTGTTGTAGCTGGTGAGGGAGTCGGAACTGGAACAGATATGTTTCCCACGGATGCCCAGGCTGTAGGGAAGGGATCGTTTAATATGGAAGGGATGGCAGCTGTCAAAGTGGAGGTACTGTTGTTTGTTAGTGGGTTTAATATGGACTGAGGTGTGGATGTGAGAATCAGTAAGGTGAAGGTCAACATCAAAGAAGGTGGTTTGAGTTTTGGAGAAGGACCAGGTGAATTTAAGGCTGAAGAAGGAGTTAAGGTCGTGGAGGAAGTTCAGAAGGGTTTCTTCACCGTGAGTCCCGACCACAAAGATATCATCTATGAATCTATACCAAACCAGGGGAGGCAACTTCTGTGTCTTAAGGAATCCACACTCCTGAAACACCACCTTCATGACCTAGGTCGTGAACTACCTTTCCCTTCTGTTCCCATCCTTTCTTCTTCCCTTCTCTCCCACCTGACGAAGGAACTGTGTTCTGAAAGCTTGTCCTTTTTGTCCCCTTTTTTCTGATTCTTCATTTGTGTTACTATCAGCGGTACAGCATAATGGTAAGTACTGGCCAGCCATTCTATCTCGTTTTTAACAATATTTATCATCTCTGAGGAGAATTTTCATCATTAATCGAATAATAATAAATGCTTAAGTAAAGATAAATATTAACATTAATGCAATATGTATACTAAACACTAATACAAATTCTGCAAGGACATGGAAGCTTCTCTGGTACAAATGTTTACACCCTATGTTACGACCAGGAGTATTCTACCAGAAAGAACTTTCTCCTTATAACACAATATATCCAGTAACTTAACATGGTAATTAGCTTTATTTTTTGTGAATATCAATACCAAGACAATGCTCCACTCTTTTTCAGAGTTTGTACCTGCTGTGCACTAGATTGGCTGCTGGAAGACTGAGAAACTTGACCCTTTCCGGCAGATGGTGACATGGGTTGCAAAGGTTGTGGCGACAATGTCAGGGGAATGCCTGCAACAACAGAAAAATTTAATCTCTGTTAAAATTTTATATACTATACTTTTCTTAATTCAAATCCTGCCTTTTAAAAGCTAAAGGAGTGTAAAGACCTTCATTTTGACATGTAACAACATGTCAGGTAATTGGTTTGTCACAAAAATTAAAATTGGGATCAATAGCTACACTGTACACAGCTAATTAATTTCATGCATGAAAATAACCCAGTCCCTTGGAAATATGGAAAAATTTCTTACTGGGAGGAGGATAGAAATGATCACATTACCTTTTACTTACAATAGGGTCCCCCCCCCCCCCCAAAAAAAGAAAAAAACACATTCTTTCCAATACAGCAGACCGCTCAAACACAAAGCACTGAATTGCTGAAAGATGTGCCTACTGTCCACACACAAAGGGCTAAAAAATTAACCTACTGAAAAAGAGGGCACTACAATTTAATGAGGTATTTGAACTGTGTGTTCTTGGTTAATCTTAACTTCACCAAGAGGTGGAAAATTCCTATTATTTAATCAAAATTTCACCCATAACCTCACAATTTTCAAACATGCACTTTACCCCTACACCACGTCCACTAGTCGGGCAAAGTAGTAGTTTTTACTGAACCATCCCTTCTGAGATATGTCCAATCAAACTAGCTCAATGAACTTGTCCGAACTAAATACTTCATTTTTAATAGTAGAGTCCCAATAAATAAAAGCACTTAGAGAAATAGAACTAATAAATCTGAGGGCAAAGTATTAATACCTACAAAAATTGAAAGACCTTTCAGAATGAATTCAGTGTATGTACTTGTAAGAAGCTTTATTTATACAATCTTTTCGTTAGGTTGGGCTCAGCATGTCCTATCTTTAGCCTATCCTTTACCTAGGAACCTGGGCTGTGACAACCACAAAAGATTAAATCATTCTCATTTTCGCATTGAGCATTAACCTGCTTCTCCATAACCAAATCAACAATAGGTTCACAATGTCTATGGTACGCAATACTGTTACAAAGAAAAAATTGCCATGATCAGAAATAATCCCCTTGTCAGCAAAGTTCATAGACAGTCCTCCCTCCCCCCTCCCCAAATCCAAATTGCACTTACCAAGTAATGATCCTATCCCCCCTTCAAGTAGTCCGCCTTATCTGTACACAATTTACAACGTTTTTGGAAGTCTTGGAAGCAAACAGGGAAATTTTCAACTGTGGTGCTTGTAAACTCAATTCTCAAAGGCTCCTGGACGTCTGCATTATCTTGATGAACCTTTCCTTTCAATCACCTTTTCACTTGCCGAAACAAGAGAAAGAATGTAATGCAAGAGGTCGGGCTAAAATGCAGATTGGCTGACCAAAGACAATTATGCAGTAAAAACTAGTGCTGAAAATGCCACACATCAGAGCAGTGATGTCTAACTGCTTGTTGCAAACATTTCAAGACATCTGTCAAGAATTTGGTTTACTATTTGACCTGGAGGAATGTAATCGTGGTGAACTAATCATGTCTACATACATACTCAGCAATGCACCATAAGGTGTAGGCAGAGAGTACACTTCGTACCAATATTAGTCATTTTATTTTCTGTTACACTCCCAGACAGAGAAAGGGGGGGGGGGGGGGAAATACTTTTATGCCTTTCTATGGACCATAATTTCTTTTATCTTTGTGGTCTTTACACGAAATTTAAGCTGGAGGCAGGGAATCATTATGCAGTAAGCTTTAAATTCCAGCCCTTCCCAAATTTTGTTGGTAGCTTTTCTCAAGAAAGTATGATGCCTTCCTTTCAGTGATTTCCATTTGGGTTGCCAAAGCACCTTTATACCACTCGCACATTAATCAAACCTACCAGTGAGCAACCTAGCAGCCTTTTACTGAATTGCTTCTATGGCTTCCTTAAAACCCATCTGGTAGGAATTCAAAATATTTGAACAACACTGCAGATGTATTACAAAAGCATTTTATATGTGGTCTCTTTTACCAATCACATCTTCCCAAAATTATCTCAAGTCAAAGTCAACCATCCACGTTCGCCGTGGCTGTCCTTAAAAATTCTATCCATCTTATACCACTCTGATACATTATGCTTAGACATTTAATCATTGCAACTGTGTCCAGTAGCACACTATTAACACTGTATTCAAAAATTAGAGGGTTTGTTTCCTACTCATCTGCATCACCTTACATTTTCTACATTTAGAGCTTGTCATCCCTCACACCAACTAGAAATTTTATTCAAGTCATGTTGCATCCTACTACAGTCATTCAATGAAGACAACTTTTTGTACACCAAACCACCATCAGCAAACACATACAGATTGCCCTTTACTAGATATCTGTCATGTCATTTATCTACACTGGTAAAAAAAATTAGAGGATCAGTTGAAATATCTAGGTTCTTAAGTACTGTAACCAGCAGAATGAACTCAATTTGTTCAATGTCTTTCATTTGCCCATGAGTAACATCAGCAAGAGATGACCAGTATCTGCAGTTAACAGCCCATCAAGGCAGGAGCTGAATTCAACTCGGTTGCAATGCATTCTCCAAGCAGCAACAGAAGACACAATATCAACACCATATAGTCCAAAATCACTTGATAATGAGGCCTCCTACACATTGAGACCTATGGTATGTGTTCCATTAAAACCACAACACCATTTCGCCAACAGAAACTGGGAGGAGGAACATCAGGATTGGAGTCTTAATGAATGGTACCAGGTTCTATTCACAGATGAGTCAAGATTGTGTGTTGAGCCAGACAATTGTTGTTCCCTCACCTGGAGAGAACATGGAACTCTGGGCAATCCTGCTTATGTGCAGGAAACATCACAATATCATGGTGGTGGATGAATGGTGTGGTCAGGAGTCTGTATTGGCGGTTGTACAGACCTCTGTGTCGTTCAGAATGGCACTTTGAATGCTCAGAGGTATAGATGTGTCTATCCTTCGACCTTTTGCGTTGCCCTATGCGGCTGCCATAGGAAATGGGTCCTCCTTGTGGACAATAATGCTTATCCTCACAGTGTTGCACTGATGGGCACAAGCTTCAAGCCGAAGAAATTGAACAAATGGAGTGACCAGCTTGTTCACAGGACTTAACTCTGATTGAGCTTACATAGGATGTTTGTGACAGACACATTGCAACCAGACCAGCACCTCCCACAATGGTTGCAAAGCTGAATATTGCACTCATGGAAGAATATCCAAATATTCCTCAAGAGATGATTGATAACCTCACACTGTCCATGCTACGCAGGAGTGCAACTGCACTGGGCCGTCCAATGTGATCACACACACCACATTAGAGGGCAACAAGAAGACTTTTTCGCTATTATGGTAGCCTCATGGTGCATCACTAAGTAAACACCATGTAAACCAAAGTAAAGAGTTGAGACAGCAAAATATTGTACTGTATCACACACAAATTACAATTGTAAGCAATATCTGAATAGTATGTATTACCTTATGTATAGTGTGTATGATATCTCACTTGATCCCCTAATTGTTTTGAGCAGTGATGATAGAAAACCTTATTAAACAGTGTGGAGTACGCATTTTATAAACACCTTTAAGAAATAAGTGAATGCTCTCAACAATGTCCTTGTTCTCAAAGGTTGTCATTTGACTTTTTTCAAGGATGGCAAGCCACGACTTTGCCATTTAACGATTTGACGTTCAGGTGACTGTCATACTGGTAGCACCAACTTCCATCGCCAGGAATAATTTTTGACAAATATGAGCACATGTCTGGCTCTATCTAGTAGTTCAGCAGAAATTCTTCATTTTTCCTATTTCTGGGTGTCCGTTCACATGCAAGTTAAGAGGTTTGTATTAATTTCTAGTTTCCCAAAAGCTTTGTGTGAACTCTGATGCACACATTATAATTCAAATTAAGTACCTTTCATACAGTACTCAAAATTACATGGTAGTCTTCTCTAAATAACTGCCTTACATGCACCGTATCTGCAACAGTGTGTGTATAGATGGGTGACAAGATCTGGGACACTTGGGCTGAATCTTGCCTCCACGAAACCTTCTGTGCCAGTAAAAAATATAACTTCTTGAAAGGTAAGGTTGCTCATGCACTAACATAGTTATCTTACATTGCACAATGTTACAGAATAATCTGAGTCCTCTAGGAGCAAAGTGTTTTTAACATGAGTTGTGAAGTGAAAAATCAACAGTGTGGTATGCACAGTGTGCAATACCTCAACTGGTACTTATGTCAGAATAAAAAAAATTGGAGGAATATACTCCAAACACATTTATCTTTATAACGAAAATCATCTGTGAGCATGACAGCATTTTTAGCATTTGACGTAATTTGGAAGGGGCCTCATTGTGGATTTCATTTGGTCGACTGGTTAATTGATATGTGGATTCAGATGTGACAGTGGGTTCATGTTGCTGCATTGGAAGGTGAAAGCAAGTGCCCTCAAATGGCCAAATAGCACCCAAAACTCTGCAAAATTCAGAATTGTCTTATTGCTGATCTGAGGCTACCAACTATCAGCCTTGGAAATTACTGTCCCTTTTATAAGCTGGTTTAATATCACAACTCAGGTAATCACATTTTGACTGGTGCTGTGATGATAAAAATGGATTGTTGATAAATTGTGTTCAGTAATTGTGGTTCTGCGCCAGCCCAGATGAACATTATCAGTGAGTTTGGCAACAACGTGGAGAGAGGTCTCATTCTTTCCATGTTTTGGAGAGGCACACCAGTACTATTCCAGGTGTTGTGGTTTGAGGAGACATCACATGTCACAGCTTGTAGTGACAGAAGGAACTGATGGTGCAATGTTCTCACAGACATCCTGCATCTTCATTCATTAGCTCTTGTGCAACAATATTGTGCCATTTTTTAAACAGGACAATGTCTGTCCACATGTGAACTTGTTCTATGAACTGTTGAGATGATGTTGAGGCCAATAAGATCCCAATGTCTATCCCTGATAGAACATACGGGACCAACTATAACATCAGCAACAAACCACTGCCAATATCCTGGGGCTTTCAAAGACCAGTTACAATAATTGTGAACCAGCTTGCCTAATGAACAGATACAACAGTTTTTCAGTAACCTTCCCAAGCAAATCAGTCTATGTATCCATTTCACAGAGGTTGCAACAACATGCTGATGAGTGGGCCTCATACATGTTGTTGAATTTGACACAATACTGTATTTACCCAAATCCACAGTGCACGTCATATCACAGTTTTAGAATCAGGAGCAAAGCAAACAGAAGTTCTGCAAAATGGAGCTTGGAAATATCTATAATTGGCAATTCACATGGTGGCTGTTGGGAGTGATGCATGCCTTGCCCTAGCATTATTGTTGTAAGAGGATTGGAGAGGTGAGAGGCTGCTTGCTGCAGTGCTGGAACTGTGTGTATAGTAACACTTAGTATCTCAGGTTGTTTAATTTGGTTAGTTGGGTTGGGGTTTTAAAGCGCCCAAACTAATATGGTCATCAGTCCCTTTCCCAGTCGCAGATATTACATAAAATACCGCTTAAATGGGACATAAGTGTTAAAATACATCAAACCGTAGATGGGAGATGTCAGAAATAAAAGATGCAAATAAAAGGGGAGAGAGATTTAAAAGAATACCAGAATGTCTAGGCTGCAAGTTCACAGAAATAAAAGAACGTCCAGCCACTCTGTAACACATTAAAATCACCCGAATAAAAAGAATTAAGCATTTGCAGATCAAATAGAAAAATCACAGACAAGAAACATCAGATGGAATTATATAATCCACTGAAACAAATAAAATTTAAAACAGAATCAGCCACAGCGGCATTGTCACCTAAAACAAGGTTTAGGGACTCAGGGAGATTAAAAGTCTGCCTTGCAGCGGTGAAAGAAGGGCATTCCATTATTATGTGGGAGACTGTCAAATGCTCACCACATTGACACTGAGGGGGGTCCACACAACACAGAAGGTAACCATCCCTCAGACAAGTATGGCCGACATGGAGTCTGCAGAGGACGACGAAATCTCTGCATGACAGACATCCACACTTTCATGATCTCCTTTATCACTCTTAACTTATTAGGTGTTTGCAGGGAATGCCAGTCTGCATTCCACAGCCCAAGAACTCTACTGTGTAACTTCAAACTGAGGTCATTAGCTGGGATACCTATATCCAGTGTTCCAGTGTAGGTTTATGGATAGCATCCTTTGCTAACCTATCAGCGAGCTCATTTCCATTTATCTCAATGTGTCCCAGAGTCCAGAGAAAGACTACTGACCGTCCATACTGATCAATGGTATATAGGGACTCTTGGATGGCCTGAGCAAAAGGATAGCGAGGGAAGCACTAATGACGGCCTGTAGACCGCTCAGGGAGTCGCTGCAGATGAGGAAGGACTCCCCAGGACAGACAGGAATATGCTCGAGTGCACAAATGATGGCTACCAACTCTGCAGTGAACACACTGCAGCCTTCCGGTAGGTGGTTCTTTATGTCCTCCATGCATATAAGCGAAACCAACACGACCTTCCGCTATCGAACCATCCATGTAGATCACTGTGGAGCCCCGGTATCGGTCAAGAATTGACAGAAATTGACTGCAAAGGGTCTCAGGGTGTGTTTGGAGTGCAATGACAATTCCAGTTGAATAAGGTGCTGAGGTATACACCATGGTGGTGTACAGGATTGGAATTTGAACAGAGATGGTAGCGGATAAGACTCCAAGCCACTAAGAAGTGATCTGACACTAACATCGTCATACCTGACCTTGGGCGCCATTCAGGAATGTGGAGCATTGAATTTGGGAAAAATAGACGGTGGTTTGGAAGCCCTGGCAAACCATGGGCGTTGTCATTGTCTTTGGCCAACAGTTGTTGCCGCCTGATCTGTAGTGGAGGAACCCCAACTTCCACAAGGAGACTGTCCGCGGGACTGGTCCTGAATGCCCCAGTCACGAGTGTAACTCCACAGTGGTGGATTGGATCCAGCCTCTACAGCACCGAGAGAGATGCATATGCTATGCTCTCATAACCAAGTCGCAATAGGACAAGAACTTTGTAGCATTGTAACAGGTTATTCTGGTCTGCACCCCAAGTGGTACTGCTAAGGCAGTGAAGGGTATTGAGGTGCTGCCAGCACTTCTGTTTAAGTTGGCGAACTACATTAAATAGTTCGCCGTCAAGGTACAACTCTGGGTGCGGGTGGATTGGACATCGTCAACAGAAGTGCATAACACACGTTTTGGAGGCAGGAAACAAACTCGTGGAGAGAGCCCACATCTGCGCCATGCGTATGGCTCCCTGTAGCTGTATTTCTGCAACACACATGCTAAACGAGCTAAAATATATGCAGAAGTCGTCAGCATACAATGACGGGGATTCTGACGACCCAACTGCTGTTGCTAAGCCGTTAATGGCCACTAAGAACAATGGAATGCTTAAAACAGAGCCCTGAGATACCCCATTCTCCTGGACATGAGGTGTGCTACATGATGCACCAACTTTAACATGAAAGGTACGGACAACTAAAAAGTTTTGAATAAAAAGTGGAAGTGAGCCACGGAGACCCCCACCCATGTAACATAGTTAAAATGTGGCGTCACCACATTGTGTCATATGCCTTTGACAAGTCAAAAAATTCGGTTACCAGGTGGTGACATTGAGAAAATGCTGTCCGGATGGCAGACTCAAGAGACCAAGGTCAAGCGCCCCTTGCGGAAACCACCTTGGCATGCAGCTAGCAGGCCCAGAGATTCAAGGAGCCAATACAACCGCCGGCTCACCAGGCAGAGAACGTTGTAATGCTGATGGGCCGATAGCTGTCCACATCTAGCGGATCTTTACCTGGCTTAAGCATCGGAATGACTGTACTCTCTTGCCACTGTGATGGGCAGATACCATCATTCCAGATGCGATTAAACAATGCAAAGACATGTCGTTTGGAGATAATAGACTGTCCAGCCCCGAGGGCCGTGTCAGGGCAGTGGGCAAGGGCACTGAGGAGCTCCCACTCGCTAAATGGAGCGTTATATACCTCAGAGTTGTGTAAGGGAAATGAGAGCTTTTTGTCTTCTTTCCACTGTTTTAATATACGAAAGACAGGCTGATAATTGTGGGATGCAGCAGCGTGGGCGTAATGCTCGGCAAAGGCCTCAGAAATTGTGCCTTGATCCATACAGACAGCTCCAGGGGGAGAGATCCAAAGGAATTGCTGTCTGGGCGTGGTAGCCATAAAGGTGCCGCATCTTCGTCCAGACTTGGGAAGGGCTGGTATTTAACCTTGTGATTGAGACGTACCTCTCCCAACATTTCCGTTTGCGCCTCTGTATTACCTGGCAAGCACGAGCTCGGAGTCGCTTGAACACGATTAGATTGTCTGGCGATGGGTGGCGCTTATGACACTGAAGATCACGCCTACGGTCGTGGATGGCTTCCACAACTTCAGACGACCACCAAGGCACTGTCTTTCACTGTGGGCATCCAGATGAACGAGGGATTGTGTGCTCTGCAGCAGCTAAAACCTTTTGGGTGACACTCTAACCACAATGTCGATAGTGTCGTCCAATAGTGGCAGCAGGAACGATGTCATCCTAGTTTGCCTTATTTAAAGCCCACCGGGGAGGTCGTGCAGGGCAGTGACAATGAGGTAGTGATAGAAAGACACTATCACACAAATCATTATGTGGCCTCCAATGGACAGATGGTAAAACCAGGACTGCAAACTGACAGGTCAATAGCCGAGAAAGTACCACGCGCCACACTGAAATGTGTGGTGGCTATGATGTTTAAAAGACAGAGGTCGAGCTGGGACAGTAAGTTCTCAACAACTCTGCCACGGCGATCGACTATTGCGCCACCCCACATGGTATTATGGGTGTTAAAATTGCCCAGTCGCAGAAAAGGCGGCAGGAGTTGGGAGATCAGTGCGGCCAGTGTGTGTGGTGGTACATCACCATCTGGTGGAAGATACAGGCTGCAGATGATTATGTCTTGTGGTATCTTTACCCTGACAGCCATAGCTTCTAAAGGTGTCTGAAGGGCACGGGATCACTATAAACAGGGTTAAGGATATACACACAAGACACCACCTGAAACTCTGTTATACAGACTCCGATTACAATAATAACCCCTGTAGCCATGAAGGGTAGGGGTCCGCATTGCTGGAAACTAGGTCTCCTGGAGAGAGATGCAGAAAACAGGTGTTGTGGAATTGGTGTTATTCAGCCATGTGTCGGAAAAATCCACCGCAGTTCCAATGAAGAATAGTCTGGGAAGACATGAGGTACTAATGAGGGCTTTTTATACCTCAGGATCACTTGCAGGCACTGCTGGAGAGGCCGTTGCATTGATATCCATCGTTTCTGAGGTACGGTCGAGAGCTAGGTCCTCGAGGGGGGGGGGAGGGGGGGGGGTGCGCTAGAATCTCCACCTCGTCCTTTGAGGTGGAGGGATGGTGTGACAACCACCGTGGTCTCTTTCTTTTTCTCACTGTCTTTATTTTTCGTTTGAGCCTCTCTTTGTTCCTTTGGCTTCTCTGCCTCAATCTCTGGGAATGAAAAGGACCTCTACGCCCGGCGACCAGCATTCGTTGGGCAATCGCTGGTGTCCGCTTTTCCAGCAGAAGCAGCCAACGAAGGATGGGATACAAGCGATCCCTTCCTTGCGAGAGGAGCCAGAGAAGGCTGCTCCTTCTCTGGCTCAGGGTTTTGGGAACAACACAGGAGGTGGTGCCCCCAATCATCTGGGGGGCGGGTGAAGATGGGAGGGTCTGTTGGCCCACTACAACTGGCTGAACATTTTGCGGCCTTGTTGCCGTAGATAGTGAGGAAGTGGCACGAAGTGAGCATGCTTACTGGGTGGACCTTAAGGTACTTGCGTTTAACCTCCGAGTATGTCAGCCCGTCCAAGGTCTTACATTCCATAATTTTCCTCTCTTAATGCAAAATTGGGCAATGTGGTGAGCAGGGCGTGTGATGTTGGTTGCAGTTGACGCAGACTTGAGGAGAGGCACACGGGACACCAGGATGAGATGCACGTCCGCATTCCCGGAGGTTGGATTGGCATCACACCGGGAAGACATGTACCCAAACCGCCAGCATTTTAAACAACGCATAGGGGGAGGAAGATAGGGTTTAACGTCGCACCGGTAGATTATCACCTTGACATCTTGGGTAATGAATCACCCTCAAAAGCCAAGATGAAGGCACCGGTGGCAACCCTGGTTTCCTTCGGACCCCTATAAAAACGTCAAAAAAATGAACGCCTCGCCACTCCAGGTTTGTTCTTAGTTCCTCATCAGATTGCAACAGGATGTCTTTACGGAATATAATGCCTTGGACCACGTTCAGACTCTTGTGAGGTGTTACTGAGACCGGAACATCACCCAGATTGTTACAGGCAAGCAATGTCCCTGACTACACTGGGGATGATGTCGTCATGAGGACTGCCCCTGATCTCATTTTGGACATGCCCTTGACCTCTCCAAATTTGTCCTCGAGGTGCTCCATGACGAATAAAGGCTTCAGCGACAGGAAGGACTCTCCATATGATCTGCTACAGATAAGGTATTTAGTCAGGGGCATAAGCCTCACCTTGTTGACGGGCCCTACATTCCTCCCATAGGGTGGCCAGGGAAGGGAATGAGTGGAGGTCATACATTGATGCATTTAAATCAGGCCTTCCCCACTTAGAGACGACGGTGTACATCTGCTAACATTTCAGGATCACATCATGGTGTTTCCAGGAGCAGCTAGGTATATAAACGGCCACCCAGGCAGAGCCCCACTTGCCTGGGTAAGCCTTATACAACTGAGGTGTGGCAGGTTCCTCAGAGGTTGTTTGCTAGTGACTGTTCAACCTCAACAGCCACACATCTCCTCGGCACGTAGCACACCTTGAGATTAAGGTTTTTTTTATAGGGTTTCGTACCATCCTTGCGACACAGGCGATTAAACCAAGATCTCCCATGATCTGAAACATACAACGTTCCACTGTCACACTGAACGTGAACTCCTGAGGGGGCTGTTTAGGGCCAGCATAATATTGGCAGCACTATAAAAAAAAAATGAATATCTCTGAACTATAAGCAATTTTCTTCACTTCTGGTAGCACCAGTAGAATTGTCAACTTATCATGGGCCAATTTTATTTTATTTGTTTTTACTATTGAATTTTAATACATCATCCAATGAATGAAACAGAAATTTAGTATTGCTCGTCTTTGTATGTAGCAGCATTTAAAATATTCCTAGCAACAAAAATAGATTTATTTACACAAATATCAACAATGCATAAGGCTTTAGGATTCTTGGGTGAGTTGGTAAGCTGTGAATGAGTTACAGTTCAAAAATGTTGTTGGATAGGAACCTAAAAGAACAGCTTTAAAATTCTCAGTTTTAATAGTGAAAAATATTCTTATATGTTTCTATGTAGTTCACACAACCAATGAGAAGTGAGAAAAGAGTTAATGAATTTAAAGTGTCAAAATATAAGTGATTATATTGTCTTATGTTTTCAGCAGTGCTTCCACTTGATTGTGTGCCACAATTTCATAATATTATGGCAAAAATACAAATGATTCATTTAGCTCCATCTATCCACTTACTTGGCCCCAGGATTTAATAATAATAATAATAATAATAATAATAATAATAATAATCATTCGAAATGGAGATTACTTGGCGGAGCAGGGTGCAAAAGCAAAGTTTTCGGGGGCACTGTAAAAATCTCTTATTTCATAGCAATTTTCTTCGAAACATGACATCTGTATCCTGCTGTCTCTTTCTGTTTTTCTTGTCAAATATTTAGAGGTGTTTCTACGAATATTTCACAATTTTCAAATTTGAGGTTAGCTTGAATGTAACAGACACTCAAGTGTGACCTATCTGTTTACATAATGAAAGACTATAATGACATACTCATTGCCCATTTGCACCCAACTCTTAATTGTCCATGCAGGCTTCCCACTATTCATTACACCATTACCAACATCTACACATCAAGCAGTAACTTGACACAAGAAAAAAAGAACCTTTAAACCAAAATAACCTTAATTAAGCTTGAATGCTACCTTTAAGACTACTGCAGCTATATCTTAATCCATTTTACCTAATTTGTTGCTCAAGTTATGTGCAAACTTCATTTCGAGTTGATTGCAACCTACAACCCCCACCCCCCCCCCCTCTCTTCCCCCTCAATTGACCCTCAAGTCTTCATTTTTCAGGTGTAGTTAAGATTTGGGTTAAATAAGATAACATAAGCTAGCCTCTCACTCTATCAGATTTCATTCCATTTCTTTGTCCTTCCCTTGAAGCTGCCACTTTTATTTTTTTAATCAGGCGGAATACTTATCTAAACTGAAAATTACACCAAGATACTTACTTTGTGCAAAAGGAAAATGAAGAAATATCAAGTTATGACCTACAAGAAGTTTTGGACAAAATATATATTTTTCATATTGTATGAGAGCTGTGTGGAAAGAACAGTGAAGATTAAACATCCCACATGCAAGAAAAAATGGAAGTGCGACAAAAATAACTGATGTAAACTCTGTACTTACCAGGAACATATCCAAATCTTTCCCTTGCTGTCATCTAAAGATCCATTTTGTTCTGCTTAGAAAATGTTTTTGCCTGTCTTCAGAACTGTGAACTAGTAATTTTCCATTGCTATACAGCTTCTGTGACTTTAATGCCACAGTCTGGCCACAGCATCCAGGCTGTTTGTGTGTGTGTGTGTGTGTGTGTGTGTGTGTGTGTGTGTGTGTGTAGATTAGGAGTGTAGGTACAAGGTCCATTCAACTCTGGCACTTTTTCCAGGTTAAACATAGACACCTAGACTGCAGGTTGTTTTGCAATAGAAACTGGCACATGTGTCCTGTTATTGATGGATGGCACTTATTTCCCATACTTTTGGATAGACTGTTATTCAAGATGGTAGACAATAGCGTTAACATCTACAAGGAACAGCATGTTGTGGTCATGATTTTAGTGGATGTGGGCATAAAAACCTAAAATTTCCAAAAGACTTCCGTTTCAGTATGATGACGAGACACTCAGTCACAGTTAGACATTTGAATGGTGTAAGCACTTTGAAGATGGCCATGTTTTATCACTAATGATCCTGACTGTGTTGGACCACCATCCACAGTAGTTATTCCCGAGAACATTCATTGCTTGGAGTAGCTTATCTTGGACAATCATCACATAACCTGAAATTGTAAGAGTGTGTACTCTGCCATTACCAACAGTGAACACAAAAATTCATGAGTATTTGTTGTTCCAAAAAGTGAGTGCACACTGGGCGCCAAAGCAGCCTTCTGCTTTTGACAGACAGAAGAGTTGAAATCTGTAGAGAACTGAAGGGACACTATGAAATGGAAGAACAGGATTTTCTGAATGACTTCATTACATGTGACTAAACATGGGTTCACCATTTCACCCAGGACTCCAAAAGAGCATTTTGCAGTGGAAGCATATGGGATAATCACGTCACAAGAAATTTCAAACAGTTGTGGCTGCTTGTAAAGTAATAGCAAATATATTATGGGAGAAACAGTTGATTTTAGCCCAAGGTATTACTGCTATGTTCTGTGTAATGCACACAAGAGTTTACAGAAGAAATGTCCAGGTTTAATAACGAGGGATGTTCTCTTTTTGCAAGACAATGCTTACACTTATACTGCTCAACACACATTACAAACAATCCAGGAACTCAGCTGGGAGATATTACCACACCTCTCCCTTATAGACCTGACTTTTGCCAAGCAATCTCCATCCCTGAAGAAATTCCTTGGAAGGAAAACATTTCAAACACTGATGATAAACTGAAGAAAGATGTCCTACAATGGTTCCATCATACTACTAAAATCTTTCTATACTGGAGCATTCCAGGTGTTAGTTAAACTCTAGTATAAGTATATAACTGAAGCTCAAAGTTATGTATAAAAAAATCCACTTTTCACACTACGAAATTTGCTCTTCTATTTGCTTTTTAAAAGAGTTCCGGACTGACTTGGTTAGGGAACCTTATCACTACAGATATGGATCACCATGCTGTATGGATAGCATGTATTTGAGAATTCCCTTGTCCAGTACCCTGAAGGTTTCAACCCAAACCTTGAAAGAGAGGCATTAGCCCGAAGATCTAGCCCAGAAAGAATTATCTCATGCTGTATCCCCCCCCCCCCCCCCACCACCACCCAAATATCATCCTGACTAGAAATCTGAACCACGTACTTCCTCAAATCTATGTCACTATGCCCTGATTTGAGGGATAGATCCTTCCCACTTCTCCAAAAGTTGTATATCAATTACACGGCATCTTAACCCGCAAGTCATCCAAATCCATCCCTATGCTACTGCTACCTCAGACTCCTTGGTACATGGATGGTATTTCTGTGGAGGACTCGTGTGCAACACCCGCGCCATCAACTCACCCAGCACTTCTTATTCCAGACCTGTCACAGGCTGTTTAAATTTTCTCGAGCTTGCATCTGGGTAGCTGCGATAACATTCCAGGATGTTTCGACGAGTCATTATCATCATCCTCTGGTGAAGTGTCGATGACGGGCAAGCATTCCCTATATATATACGCAAGCGGCAGCTGTCTCTCCCCCTCCCCTCTCCCCGACATAGTTGCTGATGGTGGGGGAGCACCCTCTGCTACATGCGATGAGCTGGACATAAGTCATCTTCAGTCTTGCCCCAACTCCGGTAGCGTCAACAGCTGGCCAGTCTCGGCATATGGATGCTAATGCAGGGTTCCATGCTGAACTTAACTGGTAGCCCTCATACCTACTGACACCCTGTGTCTTAGTCTGAACGACTAACAGTCTCTCAAATTTTCCATGCTGACTAGCATTAGAAAGCTAACTTTTTACTTCACTGTCCGCAATAGATAAGCACTCTGCTGCAAGATCGATGAACAAAAAGCTGAAGGAGAATCCAATACTTAAGATTTCATGAAAACCAATAGCTTTGCTCCACAAGTCAGATATAGAAAAAGAAGGTGTGAGGCAGCTCTATGCAAAAGCTACAGCACCCCCAACACTTGTATGAACTACCCAAGGTCCACAAAGAAGGGGTCCCCACTTCGCCTAATAGTGAGAAATATTAATGCACCAACTTATGGAGTAGCCAAATATCTAGCATCACTCGTAAAACTAATAGTGGGACACTGCAGCCATCACATGAAGAATTCTGCCGAATTCGTGACCACACTGTAGCAGATGTGGTTACAGAAAGATGATCTGCTTGTCAGCTTTAGTGTTACATCTCTTTTTATGCGAGTACCATTATGGGACACTTAGGTACTCCTAACAGAGCATTTTGAGCCCAAAACGATGGAACTGTTTGACAACTTGTACACACCACAATCTACTTCAAATGTAGTGGTGAGAGTTCTATGAGCAGGTCGATGGAGTAACCATAGGCCCACCGCTTGCGCCAGGAATTGTCAATCTCTATACGGAGCACTTCGAGGAGTTGGCACTAAAACTTACAAAGCTCAAACCAAAACACTTCTACTGTTACGTTAAAGATACCTTCATTGTTTGGGAACATGACAGAGAAACTCTGGAACCATCTGAACAGCAGCCATCCAAACACACAGTTCACAATGAAGGTAGAACGAGAGGGATGCCTCCTATTTTAACACAGACAGCACAGTGTATAGACATTCAGTGTATAGAAAGAAGACTCTCACATATCAGTATCCCCATGCATCCATTGGCCATCATCCAGCACAGCAGTACACCGTTCTTACCACCCAAATTCACAGAGCATGTACTATCTGTGAGAAAGGCAGCCTTCCAACTGAGCTACAACACCTCAAACAGGTGTTTCGTTCAAATGATTACAGTGAAGTGCAGATAAGACGTGCACTGAAGAAAAATAATGACACTGCCACCCACAAAGAAGAAGAAGTGAAGCTCACCTTCATACCCTTTATCGGGCCTCCCTCCACCCAAATTGGGAGAATCCTGAGGAAAAACAACATCAAGGCAGTCTTGCGACCACCACCAAAAACGAAAGATTTACTTGGCTTAGTGAAAGACAAGCTACATCTACAGATGCCTGGTGTGTAAAGCATCCCCTGTGAGTGTGGCCTTCAGTACATCGGGCAAAGGCAGCACTGCATCTCGCAGCACTGTCAAGAGCATATCATATGCTTACGTCTGGATCATAAGGACAGTTGGATGTGGCTGAACACAGCCTCTGTGAAGGACACATCTTTAATTTTGAGAAAACAAAAATTCTTTGGTGAGCAAATGATTTCTGCAAAAGCAAAATTAAAGAATCGGTGGAGATAGGGCTACGCAACAATCTCGTCTATAGGGATGAGGGCTACCAGCTGAGTTCAGCATGGAACCCTGCATTAGCATCCATATGCCAGACTGGCTAGCAGTTGATGCTACAGGAGTCTGGGTAAGACTGAAGACACCATATGCACAGCTGACGGCAAGCAGCAGAGGGCACTCCCCCACAACCGGCCACTACGCCAGGGGAAGGAGACGGGAGGGTAGGGGACACAAGGCAGACCCTAGGTTATATATAGGGCACACCCACCCATCATTGACACTTCAACTGAAGATGATGACAATGACATCAAAATGTTGCGGAATTTTATCGCAGCTACCTGGATGGAAGCCCGAGAAGATTTCATCAACTGTATACGCCGGGAAAGACTACTATCACTGTTACAGGCTTATCCTACCTCATTGGAGGTCAGGTCACCTGTGAAAATAGCCACGTGGTACACAAGCTCTGCTGCAACTATTGTTCAATTTACTTCCTCACGATGACTACCAATCAGCTGTTCATCTCAATGAAGGGCCACCACCAAACTGTGGCCAAGGTCAGAGTGGGCTACCCATGTCGCAATATGTAGTTGAGCTTGACACATCTGGATGGCTGCTTCACAACTGGGGCTACTTTTATCCTACTTTTCATCAGTTTTTCTCAACTGTGCAGATTGAAGTTATTCTTACACCACAATGTGCACTTCAAAATTGACCAGGCCTCAATTAATGGTAAGGTACTGTTCCTATGCATCTCTACAACAGTTTCTCACTTCCTTGCTATTACCTCCTCGCACTTTATGTCCCCTCAGGCCTCATTTTGCTCCTCTTTCTGCCTGGACATCCACTTGTCTTTTCCTGTTTCTCCCCTTTCCACTCCTCCCCGCCTGCACGTCCCCCCTCACAGCTTGTCATTGATACACTTAACAGTCTTAGTGTAGCCTACTTGTTCTGCTAATAGTTCTGTTTTCACCCCGATTTATCTCCTGCTGTTTTAACTTGCCCTCCTTCACTACAGATTGCTCTCTGGCAAGAGAGAAAGATGTAGCAATTGGGTGTGTGAAGTGTGTTTTCCCCCCTTTTTAAAGTCTTAAGTGAACAGTCTTTTCATCATGCGTGTCTGCTGCTTGGTGCATTGTCTTTATAGTGAGCAGCTATTTACCCTACTCATATTGATATTCCAAACCTGGATTTTCCAGTGTTCAGTATTTCATGTCTTTTGTTGGATAGGTTCATATCAGTTTTGCAAATACAAAAATATTCACTAACAGGAAGTAATTTTTATTCAACAATAGTCTGGTACTTACAGCATTTGAAATAAATAAAAACATAGTATGAAAAACTGAAATTGCTTTGTTCAAGTAGCTTAACACACACACACACACACACACACACACACACACACACACACACAAAATTACAAGTTTGGTGCCAACCATAAATGAAATTTTCTAACATTTTACTTTGAGATACTTTTGTGTCACTAACTCCTTCGTCATTCTAATTCATTAAATATTAATTTATGATAGGAAGCAAGTTAGTCCAAGCAGTTGCACTAGTTTTAGTTTCAAATTTTGACAACAATAAGCAAAGTAACTTCTGCTGCAAGCTTTCTACATCTTGAGTCTGGATCATTCTTTCCCATTTCATTCAACCAAATACAAGCTGTAGTTAAAGCACTCTCAAGTTCATCCACACCTTCAACAGTGTGAACACAGACTACTGCAGCACCAACACATCTCACAACAGCAAGACGCACGCTGGATTGAGGATGTTTATGAAGACTGGTTGCTAGTGCTAGAAGTTCAACACTCACGCGAGGAGCAATTGGACAGTTGGTAGTGCACAACGTAATTGATGCCAGACAATGCAGTATATGTTCTAACATAATGCTGTCACTATAGGGAGATGATAAAATATTTGCTGCTTTGATATTACGTACAAGTGGAAAAAAGAATGATCCTGCTACAGCTGAAAACTCATTTTTCTGCTCAATGGGGTTACGTCTTCCTGATGTAAATCTTCTGGTTTTTCCAGATTGATCTAAAGCTTGTTTCAAGACGAGATTCACATCATCATTACCCAACTTTCTTTTTAATTCAGAAAGTGTTGTTGCTGAGCCTGTCAACACTTTGAGAATAAAAGTAAGCCTATCAAATGAATACCGACCTTGTTGTATACCAAACTGACAGCCTAGAAACTCAGCCAAAGGAGCTGGGTGAGCGACTACAGCAGCTACACAGGCCATGTATCTCAACTGATCAAAATCAGTCATAGAATATTTGTCCTCCATATTTATTAAAATTTCAAGAAGATCTATTCCCAAGGATATGTCATCTCCAGGCAACTGCTCTTTTATTAACACAGCTGCAGCTTTCAGAGCTTCCGTATAGCTTTCAATATCATCACTTTCTCTTAATATATCTAAGAGATCTCTTAAGTACTTTGGACATTTTTTCTCAGATTGCTTCAAATCATCAGACATTTCATATGGAATCAAATCATCATCACTGTCTAATACACTTTCTTCGCTGTCACATGCTACATTATCATTTATTTCATCTACGTTACTGTCCTGTCGAGAGAAATCCTGGTTCTCCTTTGACACTAAACCTTCACTAAAAACTTCATTTTTTTCTGTCACTTGTTCAATTTCACAGTCTACAGCAAGCTGACTTAAAATATGATCACCCAAACATTTGCAATGAAATGATTTTTGTTTCTGGTCAATGTCCGTATCTGGTGTGTGTGTTTTGCACTCTTTTCTTAAAGCAGCTACATCATTTTTTTGTCTGCAAACTTCTGCTTTCAACACAACATTTTGTAGCTCCTTAAGAGTTTCAGTAGCAGAATTTCCCAAGCCAGAGTAATCAAACTCTAATTCAAATTGTCTATCATCATTACTTCCCTTTGCAAGGTTTTTAACAGCAGTTTCAGCAACGAACATACCAAGCATTCTAATAACTTCATTTGAAGACTCTAAACGTGCCGGAATACAGTGAATCATTTTCATTTCTATACCTGTTGCCTGCAGATCACTTGAGTCCAGATTCAATATACAAGCTAATAATACCTTAGTCATTGCTATCTGAGATTCAAGGGGCATTTGGAGCACGTAAGTACGATCACCCCATGTGCTTAGGACATCTAAGGTTACAGTTTTAAGAAGAGATACATCTGACAGTTTCAGATATCCTGCAAGGTTAATACCCATTCTTTCACAATTTACATTAAAATAACTGGTACCCATTGGTGCTTTACATGCTAAAACATAGTTCCAATCAGCAGAAATTCTAACCACACGACTCAAAACTCTGTAGATTGTTAGTGGTGACTGACACTGTGTAAGTAACATTGCTCCACATAACTCACATGCCTGCCTGCTTAAGTGACTCATTAGTTGCTCTGAAACCAAAGAAAAGGTAGTATCCTCACACCACGTTTCTAGAATAGTAAGTAACGAAAGTAGTGCAGGTGACTTTCTCTGGTTATTAAAGTGTACAAAAATTTTTGAAAGTAATTCTGACAATCCTTCTATCCTAAAATTAAGAAATCTATTTTCAACGGCATCCACAAAAAACTTCAGTGTATGAGCTATATGTACTACCAGAATCATGCAATAATTATCTGGATAAAAGCATTTCGATGTGTTGTCCTGCAACTTATTAGCAACTCTGTTTGGTAATGATACCAACAACTGAAGTGTTTCCTCCCACATAATTATGTCTTCTTTATCCAAAAAGGAATCTGTTCCTTTACTTGTACCTACAGCAGTTGCTTCCACTTTACAATAATCCAATATTGCACTTCTCAGAGAAGTGCATTTAAGCAATTTCTCCAACAAACTAACTATGAATTCTGATTTCCTACTGGGTCCCTTAACATCATTCAATTTACTGACAAGAACTGAAAGTGCACTATGAAACATTGACAAATTTGCTCCGTCAACACAAAATATTTTTGAACATACATTATTTAAGTCCTTAGCAGTAGACCAATCAGATAATACTAAATCTAAAAGTTTCTGCAAAAGTGATTTATACCACACATTTCTGAATATATAAAATGACTGTGTTTCTGTGTCAATGCCACAAAATTTCTGCGGTGTGAACTGCCCAGGAAAATATTTCAGGAGTTCTTCAAAGTTGTTTTTCAATATCTTCAATTCCTTTTCATTTCTTATTGGCAAGGAATTCAGTCTAATTAGTAAAAGTTCAACCACTTCCATGAATGAAAATGATTCTGCACCATGTCCTTGCTTCATCGACTCCATTGCTTGTCTGTTCATGCAAGGTGTTTGTTCCACTTCTAGTTCTGTAGACACTCGATGATGAGCACATGCAGGCACAGCTGGAATGTTAAAGTTCATTTGCTGTTCTACACCAAGAGAATGTATTTAATATTTGTGTATCACTACTGTATGCAAAAAAGAAAAAAATTATATCTTTCTATTTTTTTTAAAAAAGTGTGGTTTTGTTTGTTTTACACAACAAGTAAATGGTAACAGCAAAACGTGTGTGTGTGTGTGTGTGTGTGTGTGTGTGTGTGTGTGTGTGTGTGTGTGTGAGTAGGGGGAGACAGACTTAATGCATGGATTAAAATTTTACACATTTGTTTACCAGATGTTACAGTCATATCAATGCAATGAAAAGTTTGTTGGGAAAAATTATCAGTTGTATAGATTAATCACTCAGGGTGGTGTAGTACAAGAGTGTCTAGTAGAAAAGAAAGGACTTAGACGACAACACAAAGGTCAATGTATGAAGGTGAACTTCCAATCCACAACAAAGACTGAAAGTGCCTCATAAATGTTACATTATAAAATGGAAAATATACTTTTACCTACAGTGGGTATGGAGAAAGCAAATATTTAAAAAAAAGGAGAGAGAGAGAGAGATAATATTCTCTCTTCCCACCCTTACAGCAAGTGGGTAACTATTTTTATGTTCCTAGATTTTACGTTTTGCCACCATTTACACTTTTTTTTTTTTTTTTTTTTTTTTTTTTTTTTTTTTTTTTTTTTTCCTCCGGCTCCATGAAATTCCGATGCTGACAATGTTAATTCACCCCTGTTTTTGCGTCAACATATTTACATTGTTCCCGCATTTTATACTTTATGAAAACAGGTTTGTGAGGGGGGGGGGGGATATGTAACTGACAAATTGATGCTGGCAGGGCTTTCATTTTCAAGTATAGTGCTTATAAATGGTACACAGTCAAGTTTCTTGACAATTTCCATTTATTCAAATGTATATTTTGTGTTTCATTGTTTGCAGTACGTGCTAAGTTGACTACCAATGTGAAAGCTGATGGGAACATCCCATAAGTCACTGTGCCGAATGTTGACTTATTTTATGTAAATGCTCTGCACGGTGCATTACGAGAATTTATTCTTATTGTGATATGCAAATATTTATGGAAGTATTTTTTGTGACATTTTATACAAAATGAGAATGATGGTTTGCTTGTGCGTGTTTTTCTGCACATTGGAGGTGACACAGTATGTTATAACCTCAAATAGACAATTACTGTGTGAGATGCCAACTCAGTGCAAATGTCTAAAAAATTATTTATGTACATATTTGCGCTTGAGAATGCGAATAAATTCCCGAATGTCGTCTGTGAAACATCAACAAATATGCAACTAGTGCAATGTTTCATTACTTAAATAATGAACACCAATTGAAAGGCTTTCTGACAACATTGTTTGTGAGAAATGAAATTATGTAAAAAAATCTACTGCCTGTAAGATACCAGTTCCAGTTCTGCTTAGCACTTAAAATAGTATTCAATTCCAATAACCTTTATGACATAATAAACTTCCTAGTGAGTATTTTGATGCCTATTATTTACATTTATCATACATAACCTATGAAAATGAGAGTGTGATCCAGTAAGCAAATATTATTGTTTAAAACATTATTTACTGAATTTTACACCATTTTCTTTAAAGTCCCTTGAAAAGTGTAAAGTTGGGGTTCTACTGTATTAGTTTGGAATTTAATGAATGTCATAATTATCGAATTATATAAAGTTACTGAGATGTTCTAGAACAAGATAGTATAAAACCAAAATTACAAATAATTAATTCAATTTATGCATTACTCAATTCAGACTAAATTAATTTAAGAGAGAAATGGTATTTCTGTGAATTAGTAAAATCTTATTTGCATAAACAAAACAGAACATTTCTGCCTGTTCATTTCAAATGCAGTTTATGTTCCCATATACAAGCAAAACAGATACAGCATTTCCTAAATCCATTTTTACAAAGTAACAAATCTGCTGCCTCTTCACACTTTAATTATTCTCTTCCTCCCATTCCTACCCGCTGCCTTTTAAAATGCATGCATGCATGCTTCCCCCCCCCCCCCCACCACCCACCCACACACACACACACACACACACACACACACACACACACACACACACACAGAGAGAGAGAAGCTGAACAATATAGCAAAACATATATAACAATCAGTTAAAATATACACAAGTTAGCCCCTTGACGTACAAACTTGCCCCAAAACTGAATATCATGAGTCAGATTTGTCTAAAGAAATGCAGCCCAAACACAAGTCACGACAGGCTCATGGGAACAACTGCGGGCCACACTCAAGAAACACGATTATGACTCCTGGAATTAAGTATCACAGATAGCTAGCTGCCTGTCAATTTTTATTGTAACTGTCTCGCACATTACACTGCCCATCGTCCTCAACTGTTTGGACAAAGATTTCATTGAGATAAATGGTAAGGCAAATGATTAAGCTACTCAACAATTCATATTGATCAGTCCTTACCAGAAATCGTTAGTCCAGTGTCCAAAGGATTGACAGAAGGTACACTATTTGTATTAGGAGCTCCTAAATTACTGGCAAAGGCTGGTGAGTTGAGTCCACTTAAATCCGTCAGGAGATCAGTATTGGACTGTTGAGCACCTGTAAATATAGTATAACAAATATTTGTGCTGAATACAAATGGCATACAACTGGGCGCGCGCGCACACACACACACGCACGCACGCAGAGAGAGAGAGAGAGAGAGAGAGAGAGAGAGAGAGAGAGAGAGAGAGAGAGAGAGAGAGACTACCCATTATTTAGGTGTACTTTTTATGCATAATATATGTAATCAATAATATTCTTCAATAACTTATGTGATACAACTTTATCAGCTGCATGTTGCAACTATTAACAACATAATACACCCAACCACATCAACCAATAATTTTCTTTTAGCCTTTAAAAAAATATTTGTGTAGCCTCCAATTATGGCAACTGAAAGAAGAGAGACAGACACTAGTCTCAAATTATCTACAAACTATTGTATCTACAAATTGTCACACTTCAACCCAGATATGAAATAAATGGTAAAGTAAATAAAAATATTCTTGTGAACATAAACTATCCAAGAAAACCTATCATTCAATTCAGTACCTGTCTTGTGTTGATATGGCTATGTGGAATGAAAGGAGAGGAGGAAGAAAAGATTTTCACACATAATCTTTACTTATAGGAAAGCCAATGTATTGACAATATTTTTGTTTGTCAATTTTCTGTATAAAGGTCAGTCAGTTTACTGAATCTGTAGCATGTGACAATTGTATAATTGTTATTAATATTATAGAGGAAAAATTCTTAACAGGAAAAAAATATACGTAAAAAATAGATGAAGAACACTTACCAGGCGAAGGGGCACAGGCAGAAATAGCAGCAAATAAACACACAGACACACACACACTCAAAAATGCTAGCTTTCGCAGCCTAGCTGCTTCATCAGGCAGAAGGGAAGGAGAGGGAAAAGGAAATGATGAGGGATTTAAGGAAGGGGGTAAGGAGCCATTCCAATCCCGGGACAGGAAAGACTTACCTTGGGGGAAAAAATGGAAGGTAAATAAATGCACATACACCCACACATTTACACAGGCGCAAGTACACTTAGGCAGACATACTGTAGAACAGTTCTACAGTATGTCTGCCTAAGTGTACTTGTGTCTGTGTAAATGTGTGGGTGTATGTGCATTTATTTACCTTCCATTTTTCCCCAAGGTAAGTCTTTCCTGTCCCGGGATTGGAATGGCTCCTTACCCCCTTCCTTAAATCCCTCATCATTTCCTTTTCCCTCTCCTTCCCTTCTGCCTGATGAAGCAGCTAGGCTGCGAAAGCTAGCATTTTTGAGTGTGAGTGTGTCTGTGTGTTTATTTGCTGCTATTTCTGCCTGTGCCCCTTCGCCTGGTAAGTGTTCTTCATCTATTTTTTACGTATATTGTATAATTGTTATTGAGAGAAGCAATTGTTTCATATATTGTCCCTGAGTGCCTCCCTCTTGTTCATCTCCTCCACCTTCCGTATCAACCACCTCAGTTGCGTCTTATGATTTAGAACTGATGAGAGCTGTCTTGAGTGCATTTGTTCAAGACACACTGATCCCACCCTAGGGCTTCAGGTCTGGGGTATGATAAGCTACAACTTTAGATCCCATTTGCTGTTTGTGGAGGAATTGCTGAGAATGCTCTGTACATGCAGAATCAGGGTGGCCACCAAATCTTCATTTTCAAATTCAAAGTTTTTTCCAGGTTTTCCAGGTTAAAAATAATTATTTTCCACGTTTTCACGAAATGTAATTTTGCTCAAAGGAGTTAGCAAACATCTATTTCATAAAGAAACTAGTTACATATTTTTAAAACACATTGCATTCAAGATGAACCATATAACGTTGTAATAGGCACCAAGCAGTGGCGAATACAGAATTTGTGTTGGGGCGGGGGGGGGGGGGGGGGGGGGGGGCAGAGCTCACAAACATTGTGGCATTGTACCTCAAACTTATCTAAAAAGAACCAGCTCATATTATGAGGTTTTCCCCATGGTTTTGGGGATCTTCATACCCATGTACCCCCTCCCCCACCCCAGATTCGACACTGACACAATGTATAGTACAGAATGTACATTTTAAGTTGACAAACCAGAATAACAAGGGGGGGGGGGGAAATCACAGACTATTCATGATGTGGGCCTTAGAATCCGAATCTGCAATAAAAAAATCGGGGTTCCCATTTAAAATTTTACACTTGACACTACCTCCCCCCCCCCACCCCCCCCCACACACACAAATACAAACGGTTCCGGTTGAGTATTACTTCCTAAGCCTCTGCCATCCGCACATGCTGGTGAAAACCATTTTTGAAAATATACTGTTTTTCCGAGTTATTTCTGTTTGTCAACTTAAAATTTACACCCTGTATAATGGACAACTAAGTTGAGTTCAAGTAGTTGGAGGATACTGTACGTTTTACGTTTTAATGTTAATTGCATTTGTTTATGCAACATATCCCGTTAATTTATACTAGACTTCCTGATACATTAAAATACAGTCACATCTCATGAACTAGTGATCGAGAACCCAATACATAGGTAGGAATCTGGACTCGTCTTTCCAACATAAGCATTTTATTTCATCAAAGTTACTTAAATTAAAGCAACAGAGATAAACTGAAACAAAGAAAAAACTCTTCCTACTTGTGTTTATTCCGTGATCAGCAAAGTACTGTCCAATATTTAGCTTGTCTAGCATGTCTTCAGTTTCGTCAGCAGGAAATCCTTTAAATCCCCCATCCGAATCCCACATTCGGTCATCCTGACAGACTCGGATGATGAGTAGTCACTTGGCCAAGGTTGCATAAATTCAGCACATGTTGTTGTAGTTCTGGGACCCTCATGGTTATCACCTTCTCGGCACCCATCATAGGTGTCATTGTTTTTTTTTTATTATTATTATTATTTTTGTGTCTCCATAAGGACCTAGATTCTTGGCCTTCAGCTTCAAATGTGGTCCAGTTTGTGTTCAATTGCTATCAGATCACCAAAATTGAATTTGTAGGCTTTCTTCCGATGACGGTTGAAGTTAACACGGTTTTCTTCTTGTACCTTGCCGATTTGTAGCTTAGCATCTTCCCTCAGTGCACTGCGTTTTTCTTCAAACAAGTTAATAATTTCTTCATCCAATAACTTTGTGATCTGAAGATCAGACTGTGCGTGCATCTTGACTCCCATCAGTAGTTCAAATGGTGTCTTCTGTGAAATGTTGAATTCATAGCATGTTGAACTGATGGTAACCTTATACCATTCCTCTGGGTTATCAATATCAGCACGACTGGCAATTTCTTTCATTGCAAAGAAATATTCTTGAAGAGACTCCTCTTTTTTCTTCTTTCACCGATACAACAGCTGATGAATATCTGCAAATCCTTCCAGCAAAGCTTTCTCCAATGCAGACCACGATGTAAGACCCTTCTCACCTTGAACAAAAACCTTTGCTAAACATCCGAAATTTGCGAAAATAAGCATTTGCAGTTGACTCCAGTCCATCTTCGAAGTCAAAGATCTATTTTTTTACTGGATATCCGTCACTGCCGTTAAATGATTTAAGAGCACCATCTACGTCAAGAAACGAAATAGAAAATTTACACTGATCTTGTAATAATTGCGTTTCGCATTTATCTTCTGTTTCTATATTGGAATCTGTCTTCTTTTCGAGTAAACCCAGTCTTTTATCGCTTGCCATTTGCAGAGCATCCTTTTCTTCATCATGAGTGTCATCAAAATCCTCTTCACATTCTACATTGCAAGTTTGTCAATGTTAGATAAGTAACAAATTTCGGTAATCATTTCACTTTTCGTCCCACTATCTATGCTCAATATATTGCAGATAGCTCCCAACTCCGCATTAGTAATGATGTTTCGATTACGAACTTCTTAGCTTCAAGTTCACCATTCCCTGTTTGAAAAGTAAAACCAGAAAATTCTCTCAAGCATTTTCGATTTCTTCTGTCGTCTGGAACTGTTCCGTAAATTAACTTGTGAAGGGATCTGATGGTTTTAACCGGCACAGAAGTTATATTTTTATTTACTTTTTCAATAGCGCCTATCGTTGCCATTTCAAGATTTTTTTTTCTTTTCGTCTACTACGTCTCAGTTCTTCAAAACGATTAGAATTTCTCCTTGCGTCGTTCTGTTTTCCGTAAATCGTCGCTGAAATGTGAATCCTCGTCGTAGTTTCAAAGTCAACAGTATTGCACGTCGTCACAGGCAAAACAGCACTAGGAAAAATTCGTCGTAATAACGCGGCAAATTCATGTCGTTACTCGTTCATTTAATTCCGAAACAGGCCCTCAAAATTTGTAGGAATGAGGACTCGTCTTTCCAACATAAGCATTTTATTTAATCAAAGTTACTTAAATTAAAACAACAGGGATAAACCGAAACAAAGAAAAAACTCTTCCTACTTGTATTTATTCTGTGATCAGCAAACTACTGTCCAATATTTGGCTTCTCTGGCGTATCTTCAGTTTCGTCAGCAGGAAATCCTTTAAATCCCCTATCCGAATCCCACACATATTATGATTTACTTTGCCTTCAGGATATGAACAAACTTTTCGCCTCTTTCAAGTTTTCATTTAGATTGTTCCCATTGATGGTTTTCAGTTTCCAGAGCCCATACAGTCAAATAAGTTTTGCCCTGGAAAACTCTAGCTAAAAGATCAATGAATGTTAATGACCCAGCATGCGTAATAATGCACAATGTTGTGTGCGAGTTCTTGAACTTCGAGGAGATGAAATGGGGAATGCAAAAACCTATCTGGAGCAACAGCTGTGTGGTATTTGCATTCAAGTGTCATCTGGTTATTTTGTTCTAATGAATTTGTTTCATTTTTTAAATTCATTTAGTACTAAACAGACAGCGAAATATATATTGTGGAAAGCAACAGACTTCCGTTTGCTTATGGAAAGTTTATGTTTCTTCCTTCTTGCGTGGCTGTTCAAAGCACTCTTCCCCATTGAGTTGCACCATGAGCATAAAGCATTCGTTTGTGATTTGGGATCACATGTAACCCACGGATACACTGACTCGTCTGAGCTCTGATTTCGAGTTATTCTATGTTTTGACATGACGGACAAACACGTTGAATTACTTCATCTGTGCAGGCACAGGTGAGGTCGATTCACACTTGGATTCACTCTATCGTTCTTTGCAACGATTGTTTCACTCTGTTCCATCTCAGAAAGATGTAGATGGCGTTAGTCTCGAAATATATTTAACGATATTTTGAATGTATTGTTATAAGACAGCTGTTAAAGCAATAAAGTACAAATGAAAGAAATTGCCTTTCCGCAGAAGTCGCGTACCGTATTACAGAGTTATACTTACATCTTTTTGGAGGGCAATTAGCATGTCAAAAAGTCGCAATCAACAATGTTAGAACTGTATTTCTTACGGGCCCGGCTAGCGCTCACTAGATGGCGTTGCATGTACGTGTGCTTTTTGAAAACCCATTTACATGTAACGAGGGGAATAATCTTTTGTGTTGACGATAAAATAAATAATTAATGCTGTTCCTGTCTATGGTTGACAGGTTCTCGATGGACCCTTGTCCGCTAAGTAAATTAATTATCCTCGCAATTGTTACCGTGACTCCTCATTGGCTCTAGTCAGGTCCGCATGAAAAAAGTTCAGCCATCAACAATACGTACATGATAACTGTGTTTACTATTTATATATTATCAATTTTCCGTCAGTCACAGGAATCTTTCATAATTATTACTAACAAACATAGGCGCCGACTTTTGAAAATCTTGGGGTATGCTCAGTGGCGTTCCCCGGCATTTCTAAAGAAAAATATAAAAAGCAAAGCCAAAAACTTATGCAAAATATACACGCCACTATCGATTCCATATCACTGTCACCATCATGATTATAAGTCGAAGTCTTTTGTATTTCACTATATACTTATCCATTTTTAACGATTTTCACATGCAAGACATTAACCCTTTTAACCCCAAATTTTATTGATTTATGAACAACAAAATTTCTTTGCATATAACTATAAATAATAATTGTATTAATGTATATTTGACAGAATTTTTTATTATTTTTAGTTTTTGGAAGGAAATTTGGGATGATTACAGATGGCATGCAGGATATGTTTCCTTTATCGTAACTAATAACATTTCAAACTGTTGACTACTAATTTAGACATTGGGCAATTATTTAGTAATAAAGTTTTTAAATTATTTTGTTTCCTTTACTTTGATACAATTATTTGAAAGTATTGTTGCACTTACTCCAACTTAGACATCTAACAACGAGATATGTTTTGACAATGCTTTGTAGCCTAATGCTTTTTGTTTCCTCGAGGTAGTGGTAGATAGTCTAGTCACAATGAATTATTGGAAGCCCTGAAATGTTATTTACAATTTTTGAACAAATGGTTCTGGCTAGACGGACAGATAACGATGAGGGGAGTGAAAGGGTTAAGACGTAATTCCATGCACATGTGAGTCAGGTCAAAAAGAGCAGAAACTAAGGTCCGACTACTACGTTCAATTGTTGACAAATAGTTGAAGCCTGAAAATTCAAAATCAGAAAAAAAATCTATCACTGGCTGTTGCGTTTCAAGAATTTTGTACAACTGCCAATTAAAACACAAAGACCTTCGCAAATTGTTATGAGGACTGTCTGTTTACAGAATGTTTTAGCTAGAAGGGATAGGGCAGTCTTCGCAGCAAGTATGTCGGCCCACTTGTAACGTATGCGGTTGTCAAAAGATTATCTCAAAAGATACCGGGAATTAAATTCGTTTTGTAAACATTTTCAATATCTCCTACCAAACCCACTTCATTTATAGTTATTTAATACAATTAAAGGTTGCCGCCTTCAGTTAAAGTCAATATAGACTTGACAAGCGGAATTCCATTAACATTCAGACTATTTAGAAAACTCACATGTGAACGTGGATTTTAATGCCTACGAATTCAATTACCTGTTTAAAATAATCCTTTTAGAGCGGTGTCTTACAAAAGCCAGCCGGCCATCAATGGGAGGAGAGAGTCGATTTTAATTACAGTCAAGAAATATAACGTAAAAAAAAAAATACCAAAATTTTCAGTGGGGTACACCTACCCTATAACGAAGCATCACAATACCAACTTTTACGGAGTTTATAGTTAAAATCAACAACATGCTTCCGTGAAGAGATTTTTCAACACAGAATCAGAAAAACGAGATATGTGTTGATGAGTATCTCTGAGGGGGGGTCAATTACAAAAACTGCTAAAATTTGAGTACAAATAAATAACGTCTTTCATTCTAACTGCGCTTTCATAGTCGCGCCCTACGATAACATCGCGTCTCTTCAACGTACATCGTGTGGTTGAACAACACTTCGAGATACAGAAATAGATAACGGAATACGTAACCTATAATTATAAAACTTTTTAAACCGCCCAGAAATATATTTGAAAATGTTTTTGTGCACAAAAATGAAGCGGTGAATATTATTTAACCCGCGGGCACTAGCGATCTGAGCATTTTGCTCACCGTAATTTTAAAGCGACTGGCATTTTGTTACTTGTAAATATTAAACTTTGAGGTTTTTTCTTACTATAACTACAGGGATTACATATTTACACTTATTAAGTACATTTCGAACTGGTTGTGTAATCTGAGCAATAGGCTATACACGTGAACGATCGTTTAACTCTTAAAGCCGCGAGATCTCATGGGTTAAAAATCCCGGTTTCTGGCTGAAATTCAAGGTTTTTTCCCGGTTTTCCCCGTTTTTTTCAAATTCAAGGTTTTTTCCCGGTTTCAAGGTTCGGTGGCCACCCTGAGAATGATGTAAGACCTATTCTTCTGCCATTCTTGCAACAGGAAGGTGACATGTTTTTTTTAACAGGATAATGCTCACCCACCCAGTGTGTGAAACTCCATGTGCTCTGCAATATATGTACCAAGTTACCTGGCCAGCACACTCTTCGTAATCTCCAATCAAGCACTTGCAGGATATGATGGGACAACAAGTGACGCGCGACTCATTAACCCACAACTCTTTCGGAATTATGTCAACTGGTTGAGCATTTTCTTGCTTCAATTTACTTATTCATCCCATGTGTGTTCACCTTTTTAATTAGGCATTCTCAGTAGAATTTATAAATTACATTTTTGTTTTCAAATGCAGTATTTATAGAATATAAAAAGTTGACATTTTTTCTAATGTAAGTGGTTGGTTACTTTTTTTTATCTTTTGGGTTTGGATTATGTGACTCTTCCCATACAGTCACAGTCTGACATGTCACACTTGTTCCACTTATTTAATTTTTGTACACTGTTGATGTTTTCTTTATCTGCTTATTAGAGCAACAACCAAGTTTGTGTGTTTTCATACTTCATTCTCTCTCTCTCTCTCTCTCTCTCTCTCTCTCTCTCTCTCTCTCTCAGGAGTGGCATAGGGATGGACTGGGATGTTGTGGAGGTTGGGTGGGCAGCGGAACACCACTTTAGGGGAGATTGGGAGGATCTTAGGTAGGATGTGTGTCATTTCAGGGCATGTTGACTGATAATCAAAGCCCTGACGTAAGATATGGTTAAGTTGTTCCAGTCCAGGACTGTTGGTGTGTGAAGATATGACACAGGAAATCTGTTTATGGACTAGGTCTGGTGGGTAATTTCTGTCTGAAGGCCTATGTGAGGTTTTCAGCATACTGGTTAACAGTGTTATCACCGCTTTGAATAACGTTTATGTTTTCCACATCAACTCTTGCATTATTTCTGTGACACTCTTCCCTTAATCACAATAATATGAAATGAGCTGCTCTTCTCTGAACTTTCTCTATGCCCTCTAAGTCCCACCTGCTGAGGACAGCACAGTGCACAACAATACTCAAAAATAGGACAGACAAAGTGTAAGCAGTTTCTTTAGTATGACTGTTAGCTCTTCGAAGTGTTCTGCCAATGAAACACGCCCTTTGGCTTACCTTCCTCATAATATTTTCTGCGTGTTCTTTCAAATTTAAGTCATTTTTAATTCTGGGCTGTTCGCACATCAGAAATTTTATGCTCAAAAGCCCATCTTTAGCTTTGAATTGTCAGAAGTTGCATTCTACTGAATAAGTTTAATCCACAAACTTACACATACTCTCTAATGCTAGCAATATTTGTATATTTTCATGAGCTTGTGTATGGCCTCTATTACTTTATGACCTGTGAGACCTATTTTTATTAGCTCAAGGCATTTCAAAAAGGCCTGGAAAGATGTGGATTAACAGTAGAAGGTGTACCTCTTAAAGGTTCATCAGCTTTTAGTGCACTCATACATTTGTAAATTAAGTTTGTTTCTAAATTTGTAACATTTAATGCAATTTTAAGAGTTTCCACATTATGTGCATTAAACAACGAAACTCACTTCTAATTTCAGCTTTTGACTTCCCTGTTACATTCATTGTCAAGTAAAAGTGCCCCATGTTTGGGTACAGAAAAATCATAAAACAGTCCCAGTATGCCCATTAGTTCCTATTTCCAAAATGAATAAAAGTTGACTGCCAATGAAATGTAGATCGACACCAAGAGTAACAGGGACCCCAGTATTGATTGGCGTCCTACCTAGTACTCGAAGGCGCAACTTCCCCTCTTACTTCACAGGTTACATAGCCATCTTCAAATGCCTTGTGCTAATAAAAGCAATATTTGATAGGCCATAAAAGAATTCACTACAAGCTTCATATAATGTTACAACTCAGACAGTGACAGCTGTTGGCTTCTTTTTCAGCCTACTGTTAACACTGACGAGACCTGTTGTTATACCCCTTGACTCTTGTATTATTTTACAATTTCAGAGAAGACTAGTGCCAGTCTCTCTCAGTTAAAGCATCTCCCTGGGGTTGTTTTATTCATGAGAGCATTTACAAGATACTGACATGTAGTGGTTCAGAGTTTCAGAAATTTGACAAGTCTGGTGTTTATAGCATATAGTATGTTATTTATCCAACAAGATATCTTGGCCAGATGGAGGTCATTTGAAAGATTAATTCATGAAAAATCTTCATTTGGCCAACTAAGTCGGCTCTAAGTGCCCATTAAACAAAATGCAACATACTATTAAAAACTATTATCTTTTAGGCACCATCAAGAAAGACCCAATTTTTAAAATCTCTAGAGACTAAAATTGCTTGGAAACTTCAAATTACCTGTTGGAACTTGGACACAGCAGTATTTTAAGCAATTCTACCTGCCTGGAAAGTGGAATTTAATTTCCTCTTTCTTATTACTTTTTGTATGTATTTTGTCCCCTAGTGTCTCAATATACACTGTGGCCTTTCCACTTTTACAGTGAGTTCTTGTAATAACGATCACACCTCACTTATTAGGTTTGCTAGTTGTTGGATAAAATGTTTTATTGCTGATCCACTTACCAGTATTTGCAGTTTTGAAATCTCACGTCATCTATCAAAAGACATATCCCACATATTTGTAGAAATTTTTTTCAGCAATCAATCGTAAATATAAATTTATTCACAGATCTAGATTTCGACCACTGTGTGGTCATTATCAATGCTTAAAACAATTAAAACACACAAAACATTTTAAAATGTTTTGTGTGTTTTAATCCTTTCATTTTAAGTACCGATAATGAACATACAATGGTCGAAATCTAGATTTGTGAATAAATTAATATTTATGAGTGACTGCTGAAAAAATTTTCTACAATCAAATAAACAGTTGTTGAGCACAAGTTCCACCATGGAATCAAGCCTGACCTATCCTTCCCTCACTTACTACCATTACCGGTCACATGGGGGTTCTACTACTTTAGTATACACCTATCCATATCTTTTACTGAGTCTTTCTATACCGAGCTACAGGGTATGTAAAAATTTCATGCAATTTTCTGTTGTAGACATTAATAAATTACCCATTTAAAATCAACAACTTACCCATAATCATTGCAGGATTGTTCATTCCCGTAGATACTGCAGATTTATCCGAGAGTGGAAGCTGTAGCGGAGCACTTTGCTGCAACACAGTCTGGGACTGGTTGCTAGGAGCACCAATGAATGCACTAGCGAAATCTGCAAAATCATCCTGATTGTCCCTGAAACATGTGCTTTATCTGTAGAAAACAATACTTTCATTACACAGCCAATTGAGTTTTTGGTAATTTTTAGTCAGTGAATGTCTCTTATAAGTGAGCATTTACTCTTAAATTATTTAATTTTGCAATTATACAGTCCCTTAAGGCACATTACATAAACATTCACAGATGAAATATAATATAAATTGTAGTTTATAAAAAGCAAATTACCAAGATTTGTGTGAAGTTCAAATAGCGACAAAATCAATTTCAAAATGTTATGACCTGTTAGCACAAGGAAATCTGCACATGATTATTTCTTGATACATTTTATTACAATTAGGAAAGGATATTAAGTCTAATTGTCACACATTGGGGAGCATTATCAAACAATGCAATGAAACCCCAAACACTCCAAGGTGATTCAATATATCAATATATTTGAACCTCTATTATATACATATTTTTCCTTCCTGGAATGTGTCCCTCTATAATATTCGTGATACGAATATTATAGAGGAAAAATTCCTAACAGGAAAAATATACGTAAAAAATAGATAAGGTACACTTACCAGGCGAAGGGGCATAGGCAGTAATAGCTACAAATAAACACACAGACACACACACACACACACACACACACACACACACACACACACAAATGCAAGCTTTCACAGCCTAGCTGCTTCGTCAGGCAGAAGGGAAGGAGAGGGAAAAGGAAATGATGAGGGATTTAAGGAAGGGGGTAAGGAGCCATTCCAATCCCGGGACAGGAAAGACTTACCTTGGGGGAAAAATTGGAAGGTAAATAAATGCACATACACCCACACATTTACACAGACACAAGTACACTTAGGCAGACATACTGTACTACAGGATGAAGGATGCCGGGTAAAAGTGGGGATGGAAAGATCCGTGTTGCATGATGGAAAGGTTCTGATAGGTGGGAATCTGAATTGCAGCAATGAATACAGTTGAGAGAAGGAGTGGGAAAGGATAAAAGGGAAGTTTAGAGAAGTGTGGGGGATTTGAAATGATAATAATAATAAGGAAAAATAAAAATTGGAAGAAAAGGAAAAAATAATGAAGTTAGGAAATAATAATAATAAATAAGTAAAAATAGAAAGTAATTAATAAGGGGATATTTTAAGTGGCGACATACAGTTGCAAAGAAGACATGAGATACAGGAAATGAGTAAGGAAGGAAAGGAGGGGGGGGGGGAGATGTTAGGTGTAGGGTGCAGGGTGCAGTGATGGGAAGCTATTTTATGTTGTTGCTAGGATGGTTGTGGAACTGTAGAATGTGTTGAAAGGGCAACAACTCCCAATGTCACAGTTCAGAAGAGCTGGTGGAGGGGAAGATCCAGATGGCTCGGGTAATGAAGCAGCCATTGAAATCCAGAGTCCTGTGATCAGCTGCACAGTATGCCAATGGGTGGTCCATCTTGCTTTTTGCCACAGTTTGGCAGTGGCCATTCATCCTGATGGACAGCTAGTTCATCATCATACCAAAATAAACCCCTGTGCAATGATTGGAGCAGAATTGGTGTATCACATGACTGCTTTCCACAGGTGGCCTGACCTCTGATGGGATAGGATAAGCCTGTGATGGAACTGGAATAGGAATTGCTGGGTGGGTGGATTGGGCATGTTTTGCATCGGGGTCTTCCACAGGATTATGATACCTGTGGTAAGGGGTTGGGGTTAGGCGTGGCACAGGGATGGACTAGGATGGGGTGGAGGTTGGGTGGGCGAAAGAACTTCAGAAGGGGTCGGAAGAATCTTGGGTAGGATGTCTCGTTTCAGGGTGTGATGACAGATGAAGCCCCAACGAAGGATGTGCTTTAGTTGTTCCAATCCAGGGTGGTACTGGGTGACAAGGAGGACACTCAGTTGTGACTGGTTACTGACGTTGGAGGGAGAATTGGTGGTGTGTGGGGATATGGTATGGGAAATCTGTTTGCGGACTAGTTCAGGAGGGTAATGTCTGTCTAGGAAGGCCTTTGGCATAACGGGTAAGGTAGTTATCACTGCAAATTAGTTGTCCATGGGTGACAAGGCTGTATGGAAGGTATTTTTTGATGTGGAATGAATGGCAGCTATCAAAGTGCAAGTACTGTTGGTAGTTAGTAGGTTTAATGTGGACAGAGGTGTGGATGGAGCCATCAGTAAGGTGGAGGTTGACATCCAGGAAGATGACTTGCCGGGTTGAGAAGGACCAAGAGAAAATGATGGGGGAGAAGAAATTGAGGTTGTGAAGGAATGAGGATTGCGTGTCCTGGCCCTAAGTCCAAATCATGAAAATATCATCAATTAACCTGAACCAGACCAAGGGTTTGGGAAGCTAGGAAGGCTTCTTCTAGATGGCCCATAATTGGGTTGGCATAGAAGGGTGTCATACAGGTGCCCAGGGCTGTGTCATGGATTTGATTGTATACTTTTTCTTCAAAGGAAAAGCAACTGTTTGTTAGGATGTAATTAGTAAGGGTTGTAAGGAATGAGGTATTGGGCTTGAATTCTGAAGGACATTGAGAAAGGTAGTGTTCGAGAGCAGCAAGACCATGGGTACGTAAGATATTTGTGTACAGTGAAGTGGCATGAACAGTAACAAAGAAGGATCCAGGAGGTAAAGGGGTGGGTATGGTGGAGGGCCTGAAGGTATTTGTTGGTATCTTGGATGTGGAAGGCTAGGTTTCCAACAATTAGTTGTAGGTGCTGGTTAACAAGAGCTGAAATTCCTTCTGTAGGAGCACAGTAACCAGCCACATTTGGGTGTCCAGTATTGTTAGGTTTATGGGAGTATGAAAAATATAGGTGTGCAGGGTGTTGTCGGGGTAAGGAGGGATATAGATTCGGGGGAGAGGTTCTGGGAAGGGTCATAATATTTTAGCAGGTATTGTAAGTCATTTTGGACTTTTGGGATGGGGTCATCTTGGCACAACTTGTAGGTTGGGAATCAGATAACTGACATAGGCCTTCTGTCACGTAATCACTGTGATTCATTACAACAGTGGTGGAACCCTTGTCTGTAGGGAGGATGATTAGGTTGGGATCTGTTTTGAAGTTGCATAAGGGTGTCCTTTCTTCTGCTGAAAGTTTGGTGTGCTTAGGGAGGAACTTTGGGAAGGATGGTGATGCCAAGTTGGATGTGAGGAATTCCTGGTATGTGACTTGAGGGTGGTTGGGGGGAACGAAGGAGGATCACGATTGGATGGTGGTATGAATTGGGAGAGGCAAGGTTCAATATTGGCTGTGATTGGAGAGGTTAGTGGCAAAGAATTTTTTCCACTGTAGGGATCGGCAGAAGAATACAATTATAATATCCAGTATTCAACGTTATTTATTACAAACGAGAATGAACTTTGTCCGAGAGAATTTGTTGAGTTTTTTGAGCTAGGGCACAAGAACCACTAAATTTCAAGACATACCCTATGTCACTCTATTCTCCATGTTTGAATTCTGTTCAGTACAGAATAGTTAGTTTCACTGTGCAAAGAAAACATGGCTAGCATGTGATTACGGAAGCAGATTCAGCAAAGGAGGAACAGAGTTTACGTACCATACGAAAATCAAAAAATATCACAATGAACATTATCAAGTACAGGCGTTGCCCTGCATGTATTAATATGTTAAATGCATCAGACAGAATCTGTTACCTCTGAAGGAATGCCAAAGTAAATTTCTGACTCTGCAGAATATGTACAATGTAGAAAAGAAAGGGGAAAAGTAAGACAAGTGGAGCTGGTGCAGATGATGTACTTCACCATTAATAGTTTATGGTTTTTTGCAAAAGTGAATTTGGTCTTGCATTTTGTTATTATCAACTGCTTTAAGATGTGTGTACCACCTATGTGATGCTTGGAAAAGAAACTAAATAAATTAAAAATTGGAAAAAAAGAAAAGAAGATGTGCATAATTTCTGCCAAATGCAAGCAAATGTACAGCTCTACCAGCCACATAACAAAGCTACAGTATTTGGTTTCTTTTTCAACAATCACTAACAGAGATATTGTGCAATTTTATGCACATCCGTATTTGTGAACGAAATGATCTAAGCATCAGCCTGCAACAGGCACTAGAGAGTGCTTCAGTCAAATCCCGATGAGCAGCACGCACCGTGGGATGTTCCGGGTCTTTTCAGAGCTCGTAGTAGCTAGATAGATAACACGACTGGCATGTGGCACATAGAACATTACGTCCTACGAGAGGATGGCTTTAGTATTAACCCTTAACCAGAATCATGTGTCAATTTGGATCCACCTACAACAATAAAATTGTCTAACAATCAAAACACATGGAATATATGTAAAAGTTTACATGTGGCCCAGCCCATGGAATGACAGTAACACCCCTAATGCAGAAAGGGTCAACTGTAGCAGCACTGTTAATATGAAGAGTCATGGAAGCGACACTAGGACTTCAAACAGCAGCACTACAGTTACAAATGGTTGGTTCTACACACACACACACACACACACACACACACACACACACACACACACTTTCATAGATATGGATAATCTCTGACAGCAATGCCCTACATACATTTCACAACACAGATCTCAAGTAGCAGAACAACCTAAAAAAGATATGGCAAGATTCCTTTTTGTTTCACGACAGACACACTATGTGAGGAATTCTTGTTGTGATAGAAATTCACCAAGTCATTTTGTAAGTCAAATTCAGAGACAGAATAAAGCAATATCTTTCCTTTTCAAGTAGGGAAGTCTGTCTGTGTATTAGATGGGGCATAGTTTCCTTGATTGTCAACTACCTTGCCATTTCTTCAGGATGTAGTGTTGAATGTGTGCCCTGAAATCAGTAGGAATCCTGTTGCTTCTATCACCCTTTAAAATAAGTTATCTTGTCGCCTTTTTTAAAGTAAGTAATAATCCTTTGTATGTTACTTACAGAGTATGAATTATTAAAGGTTTGACCATGTCCATCAGACTAATTGTTTACTAACACATGTAAACACCAGCCAATACATCTGAACTACTCAAAACTGTCAATTTTTTTGGTCGACTATTCTTTTTATTGTTCTTGAAGAATAGCTTAAACTTTCATTTTCGTAATACACTGAACAAAATCTACTTCAATTGCATATGATCATTTGTGCATCTTGTGTTATTTATTTTAATAATTAAAGTTCTCTCAAGTACAATATTATAACATTCCTCTTACTTCAACGAGTGACAGACTACTTATGGGCTCTGTTACAGAGACCCTGATATTCTTTCTTTGGTTCAAGTCGCTGGCTGCTCGAACGAACAGCTGACACAGCAGCGACGCATGCAGTCGGTTATTTCTTAATACAGACCGGCGATTAATTTGTGTGCCGATAGCGGCGTCATACCGGGGCGACTCGTTACATCAGCAAAGCGAAATGAAACCTAATATATTCATCACGTAATACATCAATCATTTATAAATCTGAATTTAAGTGAATCATCATCATCAAAATAATTATTTAATCTTATTCCTGCAAAACTGGGCGGAATGAGGCTGAAGGTAATGTTCAAATTCCATCCCACTACACCTTCTCCTAATATTGATGGTAAAAAGATTTGTAAGGAGAAAGGGAAATTCCTCAAAAACAGCACTTGGCTACTGTAGATAAAATTTGACATTGCAACATTGTATAGTCTGTATAGTGTCAATAAATCCTACAATTGTGATCAGTGGAGCACAAAGTCCTCTCTAATTGCTAAGGACATGAAATATTTGCATTTTGCATCTAAACATGTGTTAACTACATAATACACAGTTTTTCATAGCATATTATGGCCAGATGAACAAATATTATCAGAGATAGCTTTATTTTCTGCATGTAAGTATTTACAACAAACAGTTTTTGGTTACTAGTATCTCACAAAATATGGCAAAGTCCCATTTGGAAAGACCTGTGAGTAAGAATATGTTTGCAACATAATCTATGAATGCCATAGAATAAGGAGTATCTTCTATTTTGTGTCAGATTTTGTATGCCACACCACTTATAGGGCACAGAATGGTTTGTACAAGATGCTTACCATGTAGTATGCCAATGGACCTAGAATCTTATATATAAAAAAAAAAAAAAAAAAAAAAAAAAAAAAAAAAAAAAAAAAAAAAAAAAAAATTTGCATACATTTGTCTGCAAGTTAATCGAGATAGTGCTGACGTCCTTCCAGAAGGACAAAAACTGCAGCTTACTTTTTTATTCTCTATAAGAATTTGTGCAGAGTCATATTTTAATTCTTTGAATCACCTGCTCCCATTGCAGATCAATTTTATCTTGTATTATCGATTGCAAAGTTGTTGCATACAGCTGCAAAGTTGAGGCTCATACAGAAGATACTGAAGACTTCCTTGTAGCTGGATTTATATTTCTTGAACTTTCTTCAATTTTTGAAACATTTGCGTGTATATACTTCATCTTAAATGTTGTTTTCATAACAATTATTCATCAGACTAAAATTATAAAACATTCATTTTGGCATCATTCCAGAAAGAACGGCAGTATTGCAAAACTAATGGTGTGATTGTAAAAACATTGCTGAGGTGGGGTGGCTTGCGTGCCTCAATGATACAGATAGCCGTACCGTAGGTGCAACCACAGCGGAGAGGTATTTGTGGAGAGGCCAGACAAATGTGTGGTTCCTGAAGAGGGGCAGCAGCCAATGGAATCCCTGAACCAGTACACCAATAACCTAATAACAGCTTTCACATCCTGCAGCTATCCTCCTGATCTGGTTCAGAAGCAAAGTACCAGAGCCAGCTCCTCATCCCCCCAAATCCAGAACCTTCCACCAAAGAACCCCAGAAGTGCCCCTTTTGTCACAGGATACTTTCCGGGACTGGAGTAGACTCTGAATGTGGCTCTCCAGCAAGGATACGACTTCCTTAAATCCTGCCTCGAAATGAGATCCATCCTTCATGACATCCTTCTCACTCCACCAAGAGTGTCTTTCCGCCGACCACCTAACCTCCGTAACCTCCTTGTCCATCCCTATGAAATCCCCAAACCACCTTCCCTACCTTTTGGCTCCTACCCTTGTAAATGCCCCCATTGTAAAACCTGCCCTATGCACCATTCCACTTACTCCAGTCCAGTATCCCGGAAGGTGTACACGATCAAGGGCAGAGCCACTTGCGATAGCACCCACGTGATTTACCAACTGACATGCCTGCACTGTGAAGCGTTCTATGTGGGAATGACCAGCAACAAACTGTCCATTCGCATGAATGGTCACAGGCAGACAGTGTTTGTTGGTAATGAAGATCACCCTGTGGCTAAACACGCCTTGGTGCACAGCCAGCACATCTTGGCACAGTATTACACTGTTCGGGTTATCTGGCTACTTCCCACCGACACCAACCTTTCAGAACTCTGGAGATGGGAACTTGCCCTTCAGCTTATTCTCTCCTCCCATTGCCCACCTGGTCTCAACCTCCGCTAAATTCAAATTCCCACCCACCATCTTTAGCATCTTTGCATCGGTTCTGTGGAGAGAGCCTCTGCCTCAAGTGGTATCTCTGTCCAACATCTTTGTTTTTTACAAATGTCTGTCTAGGTGTGTTTGCGTTTGTATGTGTGTGAGTGTGTGTGTATTTGTTTACCTTCCTTTTTTTCCCCCTTAAGGTAAGTCTTTCCACTCCTGGGATTGGAATGACTCCTTCTCCACTTCCTTAAAACCCATATCCTTACCTTTCTCCTCTCCTTTCTTCCTCTTTTCCTGAAGAAGCGACTAACAGTTGCGAAAGCTTGTGTGTGTGTGTGTGTGTGTGTGTGTGTGTGTGATTCTATTTGTGTCTGTCGACGAGCCTGTCCTTTGGGTAAGTCATTCATTTTCTATTTTTCATATTTATTTATCCAACCAGGAAAGTTTCCTTCTATAATTTCAGATAACTGAATGTTCAGACAGCGAGTATATCATAATGAATAACCGATTAACAGCAGTGCACTTAATTATATATTTTACCATTTTTAGTAGTTTTCCTAAGTTTTTTACAATGTTCCTCATTTTTATATTTTTTTATTAGTTTTAGAATTTTATGTACATAATTTTTACTTTCAATATCATTTTGTGACCCCACTAAATTGTATATCTCAAGTCTTGCGCTTGCGGGGATATCCAAGGTTATATAATATGACAGTTTACAACTCGCCACAAAGACGTGATGAGGAGCTGTGACAAACAAAAAAAGACACACACATACAACACTTTCAGCTATCAGCCATGGCCTTCTTCAGAAACAGAGACTTTCACACAATTACACATGCACACAACACAGTCACACAACCATCATCTCCAGCTGCCACACTTCACATCTTTGTAGCGAGTCAAACTGTCCTATTATATTTTGTTAATTCCAACTTGGGATTTCCATTATAAAGTTACATAATATTATCTGATAATAGTGTCAGTATCTGTCACTGGTGCATGGCATTAGCAGTCTACAGACAGCGAGACATTCAGTTGGAGTGGAGAGCAAGCAGTTGTGGGAGGCAGTAGCTCTTGATACTTGGGCAGACTAATTTATGTAAAGATAAGCCTGCACATTTTGTTATAAACTAAAAACAGACAAGAAAAAATGGAGTGAATTTATAACATTGAAATTTAAGGTTTTGCATTTCTGGTTGTGTGCATTTGTGATTGTGTCAATTTAGTGTGATTACGGCTACAATACAAACAGATCCAATTACGTTTGACCTTCAACTTGCACTGTCCGTATGATTTCAAATGGAAGGAAGGAAGGGAAAGAAAGTAAGGAAGGGGAAGGAAGGAAGGAAGGGGAAGGAAGGAAGGAAGGAAGCTTAGGGTGTAACAACCCATCAACAGCATAGTCATTACAGAGCTAAAGATCAGATTTTTGGATAACGATGGGGAACGAAATCAGCTGTGCATTTATCTGGAACCATCACAGTATCTGCCTGGTGTGATTTAATGAAATCAGAGGAAACTTAAATCCGGATGGCCAGAGATGGATGTGAACCACCATCCTCCTGAATGTGAGACTAGTGTGTTACCACTGTACCACACAGCTCAGTATTTGAAATGGAGATTTCTTGGCTGAGAACTGTGTCAAAAGAAATATTTCTTCATGCATAAACATTACCTCACATTTAGTCACATTTTTCTGCATATCACAGCACCTGTCTCCAGCTGTCTTATTTTCTGTGCATACAATAAACAGTTGAAATTTTTACACTCTTCCTTGCTAGAAATATTTAGATGTGTTTCCACAAAGTTCTCACTATTTTCAAGTTCCTAGTTGGGCCAATGTCATAGCACTGATAAGTATGCTGAAAATGCAAATTTGTTTACATAATAAGACTCAAAAAAGACATACTCATTGGGAGTCTGCATCCAACTCATGGTTGGCCATGCTCATTTCCCACGATTCATTGCACATTCATGCAGAACCATAGTAAACTAAAGGGCATTTTTACCAAAATAACCTTGCTTACTCTCTGCTGGTAAGCTTACAAATCAAACCCAACTACTGTAGCAGTATTTTAATTCATTGTTTTGTCATATTCTTGAAGTTTCCCTCTCCTCCTCCTTTTTACTGTCCTCCTTTGTAAATTTTTTTCAGGTTACATCTGGTTAAGAAGATTATTAGAAATTTCTACAACCGAATATCAGAGGCTCTTTAGCACCAACACGTGAAGGTCTCATGTAGCATCTACTTAGAAGCTCTTGTTGGTCCTCTAAGACAGGAAGTCAACCTCAGTGGTGGACTAAAGCTGTTTGAGGCACAGGGTGGCGACGAAACAAAGTAATGCCCCCCCCCCCCCCCGCCCCAGGCCACTTGGAAATACATGCATTACAATAAAAAGAATTGGAGCCCCCTCCCCAGTTAAGAGACATAGAACAGTCTAAAAACAAATAACTTTCGATATTTTGGAGCCCCAGCAGAACAAGATGCCAAGTGCACTCTGGGGGGGGGGGGGGGGAGAAAGAAAAAAGCCCCTTGCTTTTGAAGTATTTGGAGCCCCCTCCCCCCCCCCCCCCAAGACCGGAGGCACAGAGTGGTTCGCCCCATCCCCCCCAGTCCACCACTGGTCCACCTTCCACATATTTTTATAGCAGGAAGCAGGGTAGACAACTGCTAGCAAGTATAACCTTCGTAGAATGAGGTTCCATTTTTTGCATTTTTGGTCTGCTGTGTGCCCAAAACATAAAAAAAATCACATGGGTGGTGGAATGGAAGTATTAACTTTATATTTTCTGGGATAACATTTTCTTCAAATGATAGTAGAACCCTGTTTTTACACTTTCCAAGGGTCTGCAAAGAAAATGGTGTAAAATTGTAATGTTTAAAACAGTAAATTCTGTTTACTGGATCAACCTTGCATTTTCATTGTTTATGTAAAATAGTCATCAAAATACTTGCCAGGAATTTCCTTTATCATGTAATAAAGTTTATCTGAATTTTGTACTATTTTAAGCTGCAAGCGGAGCTGGAACTGGTAAGTTTCTATAAAGTAGAATTTTTTTAACGTATTTCCAAAGATCATAATTGATGTTGTCAGGAAGCCTTTAACTGGCATTCATTATTTAAGTAATGGAACACTGCACTGAACATTTTTTATTCTTTTTTTTTTTTTGTTATGTTTTGCACAGCGATATTCGAGAATTTTTTCCGCATTCTGAAGCGCAAATATATATACATACATTTTTGTGACATTTGCACAGGGTCAGCATCTCTTACACTGTAAATCTCTTTTTGAGGTTATAAGATACTGTGTCCCCTTCAATATGCAGAAAAACACACACGAGCAAAGTGTAAGAAGTGAGAAAAATGTAAATATGTTGACACAAAAACAGGAGCGAATTAACATTATCAACATAGGAAATTTGACAGCAATGACAAAAAAGGTCTGAAAGGTGGGAAAACATACAATCCAGGAACGTAAAGCAAGGTTATACTGTAATTATCTTTTGTTCATTTTCATACCTATCAGCCAAAACATAAGCCTCGACTTCAAAGATTAGATCGAAGACTCTATTCTGCCTGGCATACAAAGTCCCTGTTAAAGAAGTATCTGCAATATATTGTAACACACAATAACCAGAATTTCACGACTGCTCAATATTGTGTGTCATAGGAGGCTTTAATCAATGTGTGTACTCTTCCATAAAAATTAATGACTTTGGCACTGTAAAAGTATCTCCCCTGTTCCAGTGCACATCAGGTATTGAATAAATTGTTTCAGTTGCAGTTACTCACTTGACCCTCTTCCCATGGGACAGCCAGAGTAAGGATAGTACACTGGTCAAAACAATTAGGCGATCAGTTGAGACTTCTAGGTTCTGAAGTATTGTCATCAACAAAACAAACTCAAATGGTTCAATGTTTTTGTCTATTCTACAGAGTGAAGACGACAACATTAGGCAACCAAGATGGTGGTAATAACAGATAGCTGCTGCAAAAGGGGTTGGTGTTAACTTGTGTTTACTCTACCGAATGAGTTATATAAGCAGTTGGGCTCCATAGTGTAGTGAGCAGGCACTGCAAGGCAACAAAGTGACTTACCTGAAGCTATGACATGGGGAGCTGTAGGAAGGCTGAAAGCAGCACAGAGGGAGGTGGCTGCAGCTATTGAGTCCAAAACTGTTATTTTCAGGCCCTGGATGTGATTTCAGATAGCAGGAACTGTTAAAAGAAGGCAAGCCAAGGACAGCAAGAGAAGACTTATCTCTGGTTAACAGCCTGTTAAGACAGGCGCTGAATGCAACTCAGCTGCAACGCACTCTCCTTGGTAGCAACAAGAGAGACAATGCAGACGGCCAGGCAATGCTGTCAGTGGGGGGAGGGGGGAGATTTTATGCATCGGCATCACTTAGTAAGACGTTGAGGAAATATGTCATTACATAAATCTAACACACAATTAAAAATGCAATATAACAAAGACTGATATGTACAGAGCTTCTTTTTCTTACCTGCAGATTGACATCATCTCAGAGTTGCGCTACCATTGTTGAAGTATGATCATTGTTTGAGCTGAACACTAGTTGCCCCCTTAGCTGCTCGTTTGTACATATGCCGCTTCTGCACTAACAGCACATAACAGTTCTGTTTTATATTAGCACTAATTCTTATCTAAATCTGCACAAATTTGTTAACTAAAACTTCAAGAATCATTGTATCTGTATGAATTTTTCTACCCACGTGTGTGCGGCAATTGTCTCTTCCACTATGTGCAACATAAAAGTCCCGACTACATACAACACAAAACACGTGTGAATCAGATTTTGAGAAGCGCAATAAACAAGGCCATTCTTTTGAGTATTCCTCCCTAAATTTTTGAGTAATTCTGTGTTTCTTGAAAGAGTAATTAGACTCACTACTATCACCATACACATTTGGCTGAACCAGAAGTCGCTTCATTTTTTCAAAATCTTGAATTATCTCGACACATGCTGCTTATCATAGATGTAATAAATGTTTGTTAAAAACACACACACATCCACATTATTCGCTACACAGAGCTTCACTACTATTCATCTTTCACAGAAAAACGAAGACCACAGGCACAGAACACTAATACAAAAAGACAGGAAATCTCCTCGAACAGTCATCACGTATCAAGCAAAGATACTTCACTTCATACTGATGAGAAGTCATTTAGCATACATTTATGATATTTAGCATAATAAAATTCTACAAGGGCAGAAAAATACAAGTACACAAATTGTTTACGAAAAATGTCAAAATAAATAACAGTGAAAATTCAGATTGTAATGAATTATTTTGCATTGTGCATCCTTTTGAGAAATTCCTATAAATCAACAAAAATTAGAAAAATCACAATGTCATAATTATTTGAGGAGATTCATAATCATTACGATCAATTCGTAATGTTTGGCATCTCTGACAATGTCAACCCAAACAGTCCAAAATTGCCTTTGGGAATGTTGCATCTATGCACAGAGGCCAATAGTGTGTGTCCCATTAAAACCACAATGATAATTTAGCCCACGAAAACTAGATGGAGGGACATCAGGATTGGAATCTTAACGAATGGCGCCAGTTTCTGTTCACAGACGAGTCAAGATTTTGTGTTCAGCTGGACAATTTTCACTCCATCTACAGAGAAAGTGGAACTTGGATAAATCCAGCTTATGTGCAGGAAACATCACCATATCATGGTGGTGGACAAACAGCGTGAGCAGGAGTCAGGATTGGCAGACATAGGGACCTCTATGTCATTCAGAATGGCATTTTCACTGCTCTATGGCATAGAGACAAGATCCTTCAACCTTTTGTTGTGCCCTAAGTTGGTGCCATGCAAGTTGAGTACCTTCTGGTGGACGATAACGCTCGTCCCCACAAAGCTGATCCGGTGGACAACATACTTAAAGCCATGTGAATTGAATGAATGGTGTGACTCGACTTAAGCCTGATTGAGCATGTCTGGGATGCACTTGGAAGATGCATTGTAGCACCTCCCACAACAGTTACAGAGCTGGCTAATTCATTTATGGAAAAATAACCAATTATCCCTCAAGAGGCTATTGATGACCTCGTACTGTCCCGTGTCACTCAAATGTGTTACTGCACTGCCCATCCAAGGTGATCATATACCTTATTGCAGGGCAACAAGAATGACTCATTATTATGGTAGCCCAATGGTGCCTCGCTCTAAATAAATGCCCTGTAAACGTCAAGTAAAGTGTTGAGACAGCAAAACATATTCAAGTATTACACACAAATTACAATTGTAACCAATATCTGAATAAAATCCGTTACCATATGTATGTTGTGTATATCTCACCTGATCCGCTAATTGTTTTGACCAGTGTAGTTGGTCAACTTTCCACAAAGCAGTTTTTATGGTATGTTGAGGAAGCCAGATTAGTATGAACATTATGCTGGTGTAGTCTGATGCTCTTCATGTACAAAACTTCTGTTCTTATGCCATCAACTCCAATAAAGGGTACCTTCCAATTGCAGCAAATATCACGTGGCACTACATATGTTTCAGCGATTCCTAATGCCGAAAATGACTAACATCTATCCCTTGGCATGCATGGGGCACTAGCAGCTGAAGCATCAGAAATGTGATTTACATTTTTATAGGGAGCTCAACCAAGAAAGTACTTCACCAAGTTGGGATAGCTGCCAAGTTTATCTTTATACACAAATTCGAGTTAATGTAGTAATTGTTGGAAGGACATCTTTTACATAATTTAATGCATTCTTCCTCAACTAAGGCAAATTTGAAAACATGGATGTTAAACACAAAAAAGGGGGCCCCAAAATTACAACAGTTGAAATATTTGATGCAAAGTAAATGGGTGAAGATGTAAATGAAAGAAACCAAAATTTTCAGACATAGGTGGGTCAACAGACATGAAATGAAAGAAGTTTAAACAATTAATGGCACAAATCGGAAAATGCATAAATTAAATATAATGCTGTACCATCACTTAAAAGATCTAGTGAAGACAGCAAACTTAGTGCCTGAACCCTAACTACAATAACATAAAATAACAATATCTATTAAAATTGTGCTGGCTTGCAGTATGCTACTTACCGGGCATTGTTAGTGGGTGCAGGTGCAACAAAGGCTTTGGAAAAATCCCCAAATTCGGTGTTTGTGCTCAACTCTTCTCCACTGCGAGGATTAAAATCATCATCACCAGTAATAAGTGAACCATTATTACTGATTACAGTCCCACCTAGTATATCATTCAGTAATTCACTATTTTTGTTTATGTTATTGTTGTTTTGGTGTGAAACGGTAGAATTGCTTTTCACAGGACTGACACTCTGGAAAAAAAGAAAAAGAAAAAAAAAATTATTCTAAATTGTGGGTGAACAATACTTGATATAAACATATGAAAAACTGAAATATGGTGCCTTTCCTTCAATGGAAAGGCAACTTCAACACAAGACATCTTTATTTCAAAGTCTATTTTCTTTTTTAAAACTCTGTTCGCCAGCTTCCAAATGGAGCTTCACTATCAAATGTCCTGGTGATGGTAGAAAGAATCCATATGGCTGTGTAGCCATACCACTTAGGACTAGGTAGTCAAGCACAGCTGTCTCCTAGTAACAGTTTCTCAATGGCCATTCACACAGACTGACAGCTTGTTAGCTGACATGCTCAAGTAAAAAGCTATACAGTGGTGACAGCTCAGTTTGTAGGTCATGTGACTTCTCTCTCAGGTTAGCCTGCCTATCATGAGATAGAAGATACATGTGACAGAATGAACTTGTTAGAGATGTGGGGTAATTGATAGGATGGGACTTACATCTAGATCTAATTACTGTGTGAGGGGGTGGGAATGATTATGGTTGTTCAGAAGTGCAGATGCAGGGGGGAGGGGGGGGGGGGAAGAAAAACCACAGGTGGCAGGACTATATGGAAGGAAATTCTAGATCTAGAATGGGGAGCAGCTGTTTATAGGTGGTGTTAGTGGTTCATAGGCTTGATATGGACAGAGATACTGATGTAGTCACCCTTGAGATGGAGGCCAATGTTGAGGAAGGTGGGCTGCTGGGTAGCGGAGGACCAGGTGATATGACTAGGGGAGAAAGTGTTAAGGTTTTTGCAGGAATATTGATAGTTTTTCCTCAGCTTTGGTCTACATTGTGATGATGTCACAATGAATCTGAATTAGGAGGAGGAGTTTGGGATTCCGGGTAGTTAAGGAGGATCCCTACAGATGACCCACAAGTAAGTGGGTGTTCCTGACTGTACCGTGGATTTGTTTATACATGATGCCTTCAAAGGAGAAGTAATAATGTATGAGGATGTAGTTGAGCATGGCAAAAAGGTGGGATGTTACAGATTTGAAGTTGGTGAGGTGTTGTGAAAGTTCAAATTCAACAGTGCAAGGCCACATGCATTGGATATGTTAGTGTAGAGGGAGGTGGCATGAAAAGTGATGGGCAGGGTACCATATAGTACAGAGAAAGGAACTGTGTAGAGTCTGAAGAAAAGGCTGGTTTCTTTTATACAGCAGGATATGTAATAGTTAATAGGCTGAAAAAGGAGAGGGTGGTGGTTGTTGGTTTTTGGAAGGGACTAAACAGTGACGGTTATCAGTCCCTTGTTCCAGTCATAGAGATAAAACATTGTTAAGCGTTCCTAAGTAAATGTGTTAACAAGTCAAAGTTCAAAACTCACAGGCAAATATAAAGAAAGGATACAAGTAAAAACGAAGAAGGGATAAAAGAGCAGAAACAGTACAAGAGTGTTTTTGCTGGCTGATCACAGAAATATAACTAACACATCCAGCCTCTCTGGGACACTTTAAAACCACCTATCTAAAAGGCTTAGGCAGGTGGAGGACAGAGCAATAACTGACACACACAAACTTTAAATGGATTTGCAAAATCCACACTCTCATATAAAATTTAAAACAGAGTCAACCATGGAGTTATTGTCAGCTAAAGCAAGCTGCAAAGCGTCAGGGATATTAAAATTTCGTCGCTTTGCGGCATTCAAGTAAGATGTGGGCGACTGTCAAAGGCGCACCACATCGACACTGAGGAGGGTCCTCGCGATGCAGAAGGTGACCATGCGTGAGCCAAGTATGGCCTATACGAAGCCAGCAAAGAACAACCAACTCCCTGCGAGAAGCCCTCAGGGAGGTCTTCCATGCAGTGGTAGACGGCTTAACAACACAGAGCTTATTTGGTTCAGTCAAGTCTGCCCATTCAGAATTCCAAACCCCAAAGACGGGTCAACTGGGTTTGGAGGTTGGAGACTGGGAGGCCAATATCTAGGGACCATGAAGCGGTGGCCTGCTTGGCCAGCTGATCAACACATTCATTGACCGGTATACCTATGTGCCCTGGCGTCCAGACAAAAGCAACAGAACGGCCTGACTCGCCAAGGGCGAATACAGCATCTTTAATTGCTCGCACCACAGTGTGTTTGGGTAGAAACTGGTCGAGGACCTGTAAGCCACTCAGGGAGTCGCTGCAGATAACAAATGACCTCCTGGTGCGAGCTCGGAGGTGTTCAAGAGCCCTCAAAATACCGACCAGTTCGGAAGTGAAGATGTTCTTTCCACAAGGCAATGACCGCTGTTCGCTGTGGTCACTATAGACAAAGGCATATCCAGCATGCCCATCGACCAAAGAACTGTCCGTGTGAAGAATGTTTGCACCATGAAATGTGTCAAGCAATGCTTGGAACCAGCAACGGAGAATCAGTGGTGGAATAGAGGCTTTCTAATTCCAGGACAAATCCAACCGAAGCTCCAGGCGAGGAATTGTCCAGGGGGGGGGGGGATGCGGGGGGAGTAATGGAAAGGTGGAGGAAGGTGGTAAAGAATCAAGTGAGGAGAGAAGGGAACGGACACGGACCGCAATCTGAAGACCCGACCTGGGTTGACGTCGCGGAGAAGGAAGTGCAAAAAGTGGGAAGAGAAGCCTGTGGTTCGGATGGCGGGGAGAAGCATGAACCCGGGCAATATAAGTCACCAACAACCATTGCCGGTAATACCGCAGAGGGGGAACACCAGCTTCAGCTAGAAGGCTTGGTATTGGACTGGTGCGAAAAGCCCCCGTTGCAAGATGCACATCAGTGTGGTGGAAGGGGTCTAGGACCTGCAAGGCAGAAGGGGCTGCTGAGTCATAAACCAAGCTCCTGTAATCAAGCCGTGACTGAATAAGGGCATTGCAGAGCTGAAGAAGGGTGGAACAGGTGCTCCCCAACCAGTATGGCTGAGGCATCTAAGAATATTTAAATGCCTCCAACACTTCTGTCTCAGCTGACGTAGGTGTGGCACCTAAGTCAGCCGGGCATCGAAAACCATGTGCAGGAAGCGATGCGTTTCCTCAACCTGAAGTATTCACCACCCAGGTAGAGCTCTGGGTCAAGGTGAACTACCCGACAGCGACAGAAGAGCATCACGCGGGTTTTCTACGCAGAGAACCGAAATCTGTGAGTAGAGGCCCATGAGTGGGCCTTTCAGATGGCACCCTGCAGCCGCTGTTCAGCTACGCAGATGCTATCGGAGCTGAAATACAAGCAGAAGTCATTGGCGAACAGGGAGCAATTGACCAATGACCCCACAGCCGCAGCAAGACCGTTGATTGCCACTAAAAACAATGGGGCGCTGAGGACGGAGCCCTGTGGGACACCATTCTCTTGAATACGGGGGGAGCTAAAAGATGCCCCAATCCTCACCCGAAACGAGCGTTGGGAGAGGAAATTGCGAATAAAAATAGGAAGGGTGCCACGTAAGCCCAGGTCATACAGAGTAGTCAATATATGGTGGCGCCAGGTGGTATAGTACGCCTTTCAAGGCCAAGGTCAAAAAATACAGCAACCAAATGCTCACGCCTAGTGAAGCCAGTGCGAATGAAGGATCCACATAAGCCGCCGACTCGCCACACGTTCTAAGAGCTTGCAGAGAATGTTGGTGAGGCTGATCGGACGGTAATTGTCAGCCACATAGGGATGTGCACCAGGTTTCAGCACTGGGATGATAGTGCTTTCCCGCCATCGCGCCGGGAAAACCACCCCCTCTGCCCATAGATGGTTAAACAGGGCGAGAATAAGGCGTTTAAACTCTGGCGAAAGGTGTCGGAGGAATTGGCTGTGAATCCTATCTGGTCCTGGAGTGGTATCAGGGCACGCAGCAAGGGCAGTTCGGAACTCCCACTCACTAAACGGGTCGTTATATAGTTCCCGATGATGAGTGCGGAAGGATAACTGTTTCTTCTCAGCACGCTCTTTGAGGGAGTGGAAGCCAGCACTGTATGTGGTAGTCACAGAGCATCGTGCATAGTGCTCCACCATATGCTTGGTGATAGGTGTCTGGAGTGTGCAGAGCACACCCTGGATGGTAAGGGATGGGATTCCTGTTGGCGGGCGGTATCCAAAGATGCGTCCATACCTAAGTCAGGGAGGTGTGGGAGCCGATACTGGCTACATACCGCTCCCGGGAGTCCTGCTTGCTTTGCTGTATGAGTCGTTGAGAAAGCGCACGGAGCCGTTTAAAAGGCGATCAAAGTCTCCACGGAAAGGTGGCGCCAATGGCGCTGAAGCACTCGCCAACGTTCCCGGATAGCCTCAGCAATCTCCGGTGTCCACCAAGGCCGGGCCTATGCCTAGTGGAACCGGTGGTTTGTGGAAATGCAGCTTCAGCAGCTACAACAATACCGTCAGTCACCTGCTGGACTGCATTATCGATGTCTTCTGGCAGTGGTGCAGCGATTCCAGCAGCTGAGGCATAAGCAGGCCAGTCAGCCCTACGGAGGCACCAACGGGGCAAGAAGTCTGCAGCTTGGTACTGCGGGAGCAACACAAAGATTGGAAATTGGTCGCTGCCACACAGATCATCATGTACGCGCCAACCGAGGTGTGATCGAAGGCTGGGGCTGCAGACGGAGAGATCGATTGCTGAATACGTGCCCTGTGCCAAGCTAAAATGCTTGGGGGCACCTGAATTCAGGGGGCAAAGGTCTTGTTGCGCCAATAATGTCTCAACATCCCTACCGCGGCCTATGGTCTGGAGTCCACCCCACAAAGGGTTGCGGGCACTGAAGTCGCCCAAAAGGAGGAATGGTAGGGCAAGTTAGGAGACCAGAGCAGAAGGTTGCTGAGACACACGGCCTCATCCGGAGGAAGGTACAAGCTGCAGATAGTTAATTCCTGCGTTGCCCGGATTCTAACAGCCACTGCCTCAAGAGTGGTGTTGAGTAGCACCGGGGCACTGGGGACAGTGTCTAGGACATACAGACAGACACCGCCAGACACCCTGTCGTAAAGGGTCCTGTTGCGGTAGTAGCCCCGATACCCACGAAGGGCAGGGGTCCGCTGTGCTGGAAACCATGTTTCCTGTAGGGCGATACAAAATGCAGGGTTGAGGCACAATAATTGTCGCAGCTTGGCCAGGTCATTGAAGAAGCCGCCGCAATTCCACTGGAGAATAATTCTTTCTCCACATTGTAAGGCCATAAAAGAAAAGGAATAAAAGGAGGAGATCATTCCATAGGAACTTCTGCTGCCTTATGGCCAGGATCTACAGAAACTAAGACCATAGATTCAGGTGATTCTGGTTGTGCAGAGATCCTATGGCCAGGCGAATCAAGAAGTGCGAGATCATCAGGGGAAGCAAGGATCTCGACTTCATCCTCGGAAGCAGAGGATGTGGGAGTGGGTGGCTTGGAAGCCACCAAAGAATCCTTTTTCTTCCTTTCTTTCTTCTTATCCTCTTGCTGGCCCTTCAGTGTTAAGGGCCGTGGGGGCTTCTCAGAAGGGGCAGCAGGAGCTGACAAAGAGCAGGAGGCCCTTTGATCAGTAGCTGGGGATCCTTCAGCCATTTTCTGGGATCCACTTTCCCACAGCGAGAAGCCTCGGAAGGGACTGTCCCGTGGGACCCCTTCCGGGCGAAAGGAGCCGGGGAAGGCTGTTTTTTCTCCGGCAGTGGGGTGGGGACTGACGTCCCCTGTGATGGTTTGTCTGTTGCTCCCAACGTGAAAAGTGTGGGAGCAAACAAAGGAGTAGCGCCCCCTACTGTCAAGGGGGCAGGTGCAGTGGATCGGGCCTGGGAGCCCACTGGCATTGGTGGTACACTTTGTGGTCTGGTGAATGTGGGGATCGACAATAAAGCTACTGTCGAGTATGGTGTCGTCATGGTCACTGGGTGGAGTTTCACGTACTTATGCCTGGCCTCTGCATATGTCAGCCGGTCCAGGGTCTTGTACTCCATGATCTTACGCTCTTTGTGGAGTACAGAGCAGTTGAGTGAAGGAGGAGGATCCTGCTGCTTGCAATTGACGCAGACAAGAAGTGGGGTACAAGGGGCGTCCGGATGGGATGCACGCCCGCACTCCCGACATGTTGAGTTGCCATCACATCAGGAGGACATATGTCCCAAACTCCAGCACTTGAAGCAGCGCATAGGGGGAGGAATGTAGGGTTTGACGTCACAGTGGTAGATCACCACCTTGACTTTCTCAGACAATGAATCGCCCTCGAAAGCCAAGATGAAGGCACCGGTGGCAACCCTGTTGTCCTTCGAACCCCTATAGATACGGCGGATGAAATGCACACCTCGCCGCTCCAAGTTAGCTCTCAATTGGTCGTCTGATTGCAGCAGAAGATCCCTGTGGAAAATGATGCCCTGGGCCATGTTTAAGCTCTTAGGTGGTGTGATGGAAACATCACCCAGCTTGTCGCAGGCTAGCAAAGCCCGTGACTGCGCTGGGGATGATGTTATCAGAACCGACCCAGATCTCATTTTAGACATACCCTCCACCTCTCCATACTTGTCTTCCAAATATTCGACGAAAAACATTGGCTTCGTCGTCATAAATGATTCCCTATCATTTCGTGTGCAGACCAGATATTTTGGGGCATAAGCCTCACCCTGAATTTTCGCCCAACATTCCTCTCATGGTGTGGACAAGGAAGGAAACATTTGAGGGTCATATTGTGCAGCGTTGTAATCGCCTCGACTGCACTTAGAGAGGACTGTTGTACGTCCGCCAACGTTCTGTGGTCTTTTCATGGTGATCCCACGAGCAGCTAGGGAAATAAGGGTCCACCCAGACAGAGCCCCGCTTGCCTGGGTAAGCCTTATACAACTGAGGTTCAGCGGGTTCCTCAGAGGGTGCTCAATAGCGCCTGTTAAAACTCAACAGCCATGCATCTCCTCGGCACGTAGCACACCTTGAGATTGAGGGTTTTTTTTTTTTTTTTTTTTTTATAGACGTTTGTACCGTCCTCGCGACCTGGATGATTAAGCCAAGATCCCCGGGCTCTGAAACGTACAACGTTCCACCGTCGCGCCAAAAGATGGTCGTTGAAGTACGCATAGAGCTCACGGTGTAGCGGACTGTTGGTGCGACACAGCCCACAGCTCAACTATAATCCAAATTTCAGACAATAAATGTAAAACATGACTGCTTTTAGATGAGGGTTAGAATTAACACTTGGTTGGTTGGTTATTGGAGGTTTTAAGGAATACAAGATATAGGTCATCCATCCCCTGAATTTAACACTTCCTTTCTTATTGAAAGCAAAAACACTAATAACACTGCCTCTACATATTTAACCTTTGCAATACCAAGCCATTTTCCGTAACATGTATTACCAAAAGGGGGGGGGGGGGTACTTTGTGCCCATCATAAAAAAAATTTAAAATGAATAATATTAATTAATTTTTCTTGAATTACATTAATAACATACTTCTGAAAGAACTATTTATGCATAATCAGGATTCATAACCTGAATATTTGTTTAAAAACCGTTCTCAATAATGCATTTTGTATCTTTCACATACTCTGTCACTTACGTTTACTAAGTCTAATTACCTTGAGAAAAATTAGTAGTAATTATAGTACTATTGAAGTACACTTTACTATAATTCAAAAATATTACAAAAACTGGAAGTAATACACAGATACCTTAGGTACATGACAGTTTTGTAAGAATAATTATTCACCACTAGTTTCGGAATCTGCTTCACACTTGCTGTGTTTATCACATGTGTATCTCTTGCAAATGTTGCATATTATTGTCATTTTGTTCACTTTGTTGTACTTTTCTGCTTTTGAACGGCTTTCACTGACACACAAATGACATCTTCCTTTACCTCCATGAGCTTCCTTTGCACTGAAGTTCTGTTTGATTTTCCGTTTGAGAATTCCTTCCATACATGAAACTACAGGCTTCGGCAGTCGTACAGTATTTGTAGTCCTTTCATCAATGTATGGTTTCGTGAGCTGTAGTCCCAGTTCTTGAAGAAAAAGTCGTCACTTATTAGGTTTTTTTCTTAATCAGTCTGGGAAGTTAAACATAAATAGTGTATAACTATTTACCGCTGCTATGTCCACGAGAGTATAGAAGATAGACAGCGGCTACCTTCTTGTAGCCTCTTAGTTGAATATTTCCACACCATATGATCCATCGTGTCAACGCCACCTTTAGTCTCATTATAATATAAATTTATAACTGTGTCAGTAGGAGAACCAATTGCAGCGTCAATGTTGAGATGATAGAAACAGCATATTTCTTTTGGGTTTTTCACGGGGAATGTAAGAAACAATTGTGATCGGTACATTTCCAGTACTAGTATCAATGAAAGCTAATTTACTAGAATTCTCATCTTGAAATATCTTTCAGTTCTTGAGGTGTATGTTTCCTATTAGCTTCTAATGTTCCCATCAGTTAGCTTGTGATTCCTCCATAGATCTTCGGCCAAATCAAATCAATTTAAGTGTAATATCAGTCTGTGTGACATTTCGCCCTGAATTATGTATAGGAACCCCAGGTGTTTGACAACCGTTGCAGCGGAATTTGATTGTTGTGTACCATCATTTCTTTTCCCAGCGTAAGGCTCCATGCTGATAACATACCTGGTGTAAAGCATCTGTGAGTATGTAGCATGTGTATAAGTATACCATACCTACCGGTTATTCCTTCATGAAGACCTGCCACAGAACAATGACAACATTTCATCAATAACCGAGTGCATCCCAGCAGAATAATATTTTGGCAGTAATTCATTCATTTTATCAAAAACTTATCGTATTGCAGCAAACTTATCACATTTCCTGCGATCCCTTTGCGATTCTCTGTCATCAAATCTTACTATTTTAGTAAGCTGCTGGAATCTGGTTCGACTCATTGTAGCAGTATAAAGAAACCTTCCTGAAGTGTAGGACCATAAATCTGTAACAGATTACTTACTGTCGTTTTCTTTCCCCATAATAATAAGCAGCCCTATATATGCCATGAATTCAAGTTTGTCTGTCTTGGGTATTTTCTGCCTCAATGCCTCTTCATTGGTATGATTGATTACGATGTTGACAATTTCTGGAAACAAAAACTTTTCAAATGATTCTCTTATTGTTCCTACTTTACCTTCATCTCTTATGCCTTCTCTTTCTGTCACTGTGTTTTATGCTACCCCGTCTTCTAATGTGAGGAGGTTTGGAGCTATAAATTTTCCCAGTGCTTGTAATATACTTGTCACTAACCTCACAAGCTGTGTCTTCATCAGTTTAAGGTGCCCAGAATTTTTCTTCAGCGTCTGTAGATAATCTATCACTGTCCACATCCTCGCGCAAAACACATTCCTCTTCATGTTCACTCACTACACTGTCAGTTTCATCAAATTCAATTTCAGAATCGGTAGATTCTTCCAAAATTTGTGATATTTCTCTGTCAGTAAGCGACTGACGATACATTTTCCCCTCACAGTTGTATCTAACACTGGACTAAGTGCCAATGAACAGGAAACAATCAAGATCAAAAGGGAAATGAATCATTATTGAGACCATTGTTGCTGTCAACCCCGAGAAATATAATGTACATGTGTTCTAAGGTCATGTAATGCTGTTACATGTGGAGTAAGAAGACTGTTGTTGTGGGAAGTCTCATCTACTACCAATAGGAGGCGGGAGTGGGAGACTTTGTGACCACCTCCCTTAAACTTAAATTTTCTGATTAAGCTTAAATAAAAAATGTAAAACACTCATAGAAACTGGAAGAAGACATCATTAAAGACAATAAATATTTCAAAAAAAAAGTACCTGAGTAGATTTCAATATTTTAAAAAGGTGAGCATAAAGTACTCCCCCTCCCTTGATATTGCGAGGATAAATGAATGAAAATATTGCCTGTAAATTCTTAATCACACAATAAAACTAATAAATGCTGAACGAATGTTTAGTACCAACACTAAAGGAAAACAATAATTTTTTAATTAATGCTGTACAGTAAAACCCCTTTTTAACGAATCTCAGGGGACCGAAATATTTATTCCTTAAATAGGGGTTTTCCTTAAATGGGGGTTTTGCCTAGGTACACAGGAGGAGTGACTCAGAGACATAATTCAAGCATGTGTAGGTGTTATAGGAGCTATTTAATTACTAACATACCAGTAATCTGGTTCAATTTTAAATACATCACACTTTCTGCAGAAAAAAATATTTTTTATTAAATCGAAAAGAGATGACCATTTTGTTTTCCCAGCATACTGTAATGACCAAAGTTATCACTATGTGGTTGATGTTTGTTTTTATTGACTCAGCTACTTTAAAAGAGCTGACTACATGTGCAAAACTTGGTGCCATACATCAGACTTAAAAAAACACTATACTTGAGAACAGACTGATACTCAATGTACTTTTTCTAAAGTTCTCCAGCGCTTTCTTTTCTGCAGAATATGCAATCAGTAATTTTTACTAATGCATAAATTTCAAAATTTTTGTCATCGCCTTCCCCCTGGTTCGAGGTATAAATACCTTTTTAACAACCTGTACCTTCTTCAAAATTATTTCCATATTTAATTCGTCAAAAACATTTTCTAAAAATATTGATCTATAGGGAGTTTGGACGCACGACAAACAGGTCTTTAGCGCTTCTACAAATATGTTAAGATTTTCGATTATGTTGTTACGCCGGTAACTATAATAACACAGCTTTTCTTTTAGCAAGCGAAAGGAGTGGCAATAACATTACAGTGTAAATTCATCAAAACGTATCCTCTACAAGTGTGTCACGATTTTGCGATATATTACTCGTAAAAAATAATCCACAACACCAAATTGTTTACAAAGAGAAAAACGTAGCCTAAAGACGTTACTAGCTGTTTGGACGCCTTCACTGCGGGATCATCATTATGCTAACACTTCAATCGGCGGCCACCGACAGTTAATCTGCTTTTTAACCCACCCGTCTTTGGGGCTAAATACTTGACAATTCTCGAAGTCATTCAGGCATTTGATGTATGAGGTAATTTTTTAAACGCATTGCAGTTTTTAATTATGTAGGGGTAACTTAATGCCTGGCCTTATAACATTTTATTAGTCGTAATGTTTTCTCCACTGGTTCAGTTTCCACACTTTGCACTTACTCTGAAACGAGAGATTATTAAGTTTTCTAAGCAGTTCGAAAACAGTGAATTTTCCACACTAATCTAGCAAGGCGATTTTCGAACCTGTTTTGCATAAATTTTCCGCTTACAGGAATGCAGCTATGTAATTCGCACGCCTTCAAAACATTTAATAAGTACAACTGAACATTGTCACACTAATATTCGTCTTTTTGCTACCATAGGTACCGCTAGATTCGGCATTTAACAATGTGCCCTGTTTCTAAAAGTCGCACAAAGAAGAGGCGCCAAATCGTATTCTATGCCATTGTCACACAGCCTGCATGGTCGTCACCTTCTCTCCACTACTACAATTCTGAAAAAGTGAATCTGAAATAAAACACAAGACATTTCACAGCTCGCGCTTCGTAATTTTCGACTGACGTCAGACCACGTGACCATAACACATGGAAGACATGAGGGAAATAGCTAGCTGATTCGTCAAACGCTTTCTCCGGTATCGCTGCACTGGTATTCGATATGTTAACCTATCGACGGAAAGAATCGATTACAGCTGCTTATACCGGTATCGCTGCAAAGATGTTCGATATGCATTGACTTAAAGAATCGATAACCGACGTCACGTAAACACAAATTCCTAATTCTGTGGAAAAAACGAAACTTGACCACAATTAGGAATTGCGTAAAAACAAAATTTTAATTTCCAGAATTTTTCATGTTTGTTCCTTAAAAGCGGACTTTTCCTTAAAGCGAGGTTCGCTAAAAGCGGGGAAAAATAACGTTATTCTAATGGGAGTTTCGCCGGGACCGACGGAAATATTCGTTAAAAGGGGGTTTTCGTTAAATGGGGGTTCGTTAAATCGGGGTTCTACTGTATATCTATTGCAAGATTCTTAGCAAATAAACATAATTATTTAAAAATATGCACACTGATTCTAAACAAAACTTTTTTTACCTGTCAAGATAGATACGAAGCCAACACCGACAACAGTAGTACAGGTTTACATGCCAATTAGCTCTGCCGATGATGAGGAAATCTAAGAAATATATGAGGAGCTAAAGGAAATTATTCAGACAATTAAGGGAGAGGAAAACTTAATTGTTATGGGCGACTGGAATTCAGTAGTAGGACAAGGAAGGAAAGGGAAGATAGTAGGTGAATATGGTCTGGGCAAAAGGAATGAAAGAGGAAGCCGCGTGGTAGAATTTTGCACGGAACATAATTTAGTTATAACAAACACCTGGTTTCAGAATCACAAAAGAAGGTTGTATACATGGAAGAGACCAGGAGACACCGGGAGATACCAGATAGATTTTATAATGGTAAGACATAGATTTCGGGACCAGGTTTTACAGTGTAAGACATACCCAGGGGCAGATATAGACTCTGACCATGACTTGTTGGTTACGAACAGTAGGCTGAAACTGAAGAAACTACAAAAAGGCAGGAAAATGAGGAGATGGGACCTGGATAAATTGAAGGAACCTGAATTTCTTAAGAATTTCAGAGGGCGCTTTAGGCAACAATTGACAGAAATGGGGGGGGGAAATAAAACAGTAGAGGAGGAATGAGTAGCATTGAGAGATGAAATAGTGAAGGCAGCAGAGGACAAAATAGGTAGGAAGGAAAGACCTACAAAAAATCCTTGGATATCACAGGAGATACTAAATTTAATCGATGAAAGGAGAAAATATAAAAATGCAGTAAATGAAACAGGCAAAATGGAGTACAGACGACTAAGAAATGAGATTGACAGGAAGTGCAAAATGACTAACCAGGAGTAGCTAGAAGGCAAACGCAAGGATTTAGAAGAATGTATAAATAGGGGAAAAGTAGATACAGCCTACAGGAAAATAAAAGAAACATTTGGAGATAAGAAAAACAGCTCTATGAATATCAAGGACACTGATGGAAAACCAGTTCTCAGCAAAGAAGGGAAAGCTGAAAGGTGGAAAGAGTATATAGAGGGGCTCTACAAAGAAAATGAACTTCGAGACAATATTGTAGGAAGGGAAGAGGAGGTAGATGAAGATGAAATAGGAGATACTGTACTGAGAGAAGAATTTGACAGAGCCCTGAAAGACCTAAGTCGAAATAAGGCCCCTGGAGTAGATGATATTGCCTCAGAGCTACTGAAGGCTCTTGGAGAACCAGCCATGACAAAATTGTTTCACCTGGTGTGTAAGATGTATGAGACAGGCCAAGTACCCTCAGACTTTAAGAAAAATGTTATAATCCCCATTCCAAAGAAAGCAGGTGCAGACAGGTGTGAAAACTACAGAACCATCATTTTAATAAGTCATGGTTGCTAAATATTAAAACGAATTATATACAGAAGGATGGAAAAGCTGGCACAAGCCGACCTCGGGGAAGATCAGTTTGGGTTCAGGAGAAATGTAGGAATACGGGAGGCAATACTCACTTTACGGCTTATCCTAGAAGATAGACTAAGAAAAGGCAAACCTACATTTCTAGCTTTTGTAGATTTGGAGAAGGCTTTTGACATTGTTGATTGGAATACACTCTTTCAAATTCTGAAGCAAGCAGGAGTAAAATATAGGGAGCGTAAGGTTATTTACAACTTGTATAAAAACCAGACAGCGGTTGTCAGAGTTGAAGGGCATGAAAGGGATGCAGGGGTTGGAAAGGGAGTAAGACAGGGTTGTAGTCTTTCTCCACTGTTATTCAATTTGTACATTGAGCAAGCTATAAAGGAAAGCAAGGAGAAATTTGAAGAAGGAATTAAAGTTCAGGGTGAGGAATTAAAAACATTGCGTTTTGCCAACGACATAGTAATTCTGTCAGATACAGCAAAGGACCTGGAAGAGCAATTGAACGGAATGAACAGTGTGCTGAAAGGTGCATATAAGATGAACATTAACAAGAGCAAAACTAGGGTAATGGAGTGCAGTCTAAGAAAATCAGGTGATGCTGAAGGAATTAGGTTGGGAACGAAGCAATAAAGGTGGTAGATGAGTTTTGTTACTTGTGCAGTAAAATAACAAATGATGGTCGCAGTACAGAGGATATAAAATGCAGAGTGGCAATGGGTAGAAAAGCGTTCTTGAAAAAGAGAAATTTGTTAACATCGAATATTGATTTAAGCCTCAGGAAGTCCTTTCATGAAGGCATTCGTATGGAGTGTTGCTTTGTATGGGAGTGAGACATGGATGATAAACAGTGTGGACAGGAAGAGGATTGAGGCTTTTGAAATATGGTGCTACAGAAGAATGCTGAAGATTAGGTGGGTGGATCGCGTAACTGAGGAGGTACTGAACAGAATTGGGGAGAAAAGAAATTTCTGGCATACCTTGACTAAAAGAAGGGATAGATTGGTAGGACACATTCTTAGACATCAAGGAATTGTGAATTTAGCGTTGGAGGGAAGTGTGTGGGGAAAAAATCGCAGAGGAAGACCAAGAGATGGATACAGTAAGCAGATTCAGGCAGATGTAGGTTGCCGTTCTTATGTGGAGATGAAGAGGCTTGCTCAGGATAGGGTATTGTGGAGAGCTGCATCAAACCAGTCTCCTGACTGAAGACCACAACAACAAGAACAATGTTACCAGAGGCATGCTTTCAGAAAGTGACTAAATTTAGACACACAACATTTGTAAATAATTTGTTCATAACGTCTACACACATATTCAGATGATTTACATCTATATTTAAATTCTAGAACATTAGCAATTATCTTAATCTTGTTAATGATCATTTAATCACTTACCGCTGAGTTTGAATCCTTGCCGTAGTGGGCTGCTGCACCCAAGTCTATCCTCTTAATCGGTTTATTGGAACGGACAGGTGTCCCCGCTGTAGGCGAACTTGCAGGCTTGTTAGACCGTCGCTCACCAGAATCAAGACTGTCACTATCCTTATCACGATATTCGCGGCCTGTCCGTCTACCTTCACCATCCGAATCCTCTCTTTCACCATCATCACTTTAAAAGATGAAACAGAGATTTAGTATTTTATAACCTAATAAATGCAGCGCAAATACAATCAAAAACTGTTTGTGACATTAGACATTCTTTGACACCTCATGTCTCTTCAATTAGATAGTGCCATGTCAGTTACTTTGCTCAATCGTGCCACTTATAAACTGTTAGGCTCACAATGATCAACAAAATCTAATACGCACCTTACTGTGTGTAATGAACAAAACATTCCAGGGCTTGGTGCCTACTACTTGCTACCAACATTCCAGTCTCATACTAGGACAGTGACATTCACAATTTAAAAATAGAGGTCGTTTCACTTACCCAAAGCAAAGGCTCGTTGACAGACACAAAAACACAAATAAAAACACATACAAACACAGATTGGCTACTTCATCTTGAAAAAAAAGGAAGGAAGGAAGGAGGGAGGGAGGGAGGGGAAAAAGAGAAGGATGCGGGTTTTAAAGGAGTGGATGACGAGACATTCCAATCCCGGGAGTGGAAGGACTTACCTTAGGGAAAAAAGAAAAGGTAAACAAACACCCACACACAAACACACCAAGGCAGACATTTGTAGAAAGCAAAGAAGTTGGACAGAGAAACCAGTTGAGGCAGAGGCTCTGTCCAGAGAACCAAGGCAAAGGTGTTATAGAATGATGGGCAGGAATTTGAATATAGCGGAGGTTGAGATCAGGTGGACAACGGGAGGAGAGAATAAGCTTAAGGGCAAGTTCCCATCTCCGGAGTTCTGAAAGATTGGTGTCGTCGGGAAATATCCAAATAACCCGGATGGTGTAACACTGTGCCAAGATGTGCTGACCATGCACCAAGGCATGCTTAGCCACAGGGTGATCTTCATTACCAACAAACACTGTCTGCCTGTGACCGTTCATGCAAATGGGCTGTTTGTTGCTGGAACGCTTCAAAATGCAGGCATGTCAGTTGGTAAATCATGTGGGTGCTATTGCAAGTGGCTCTGCCCTTAATCGTGTACACCTTTCAGGTTACAGTACTGAAATAAGTGGTGGTGAAGGGTTCATTGGGCAGGTTTTAGAATGGGGGCAGTTACATGGGTAGGAACCGGAGGGTAGGGAAGGTGGTTTGGGGATTTTAAGGGGATGGAGTATGAGGTTACGAAGGTTAGGTTGGTGGCGGAAAGACGCTCTTGGTGAAGTGGGAAGGATGTCATGAAGGATGAATCTCACTTCAGGTCTGGATTTAAGGAAGTCTTATCCTTGCTGGAGAGCCACATTCAGAGTTTGATCCAATCCCAGAAAGTATCCGGTTAGAAGAGGGTCACTTTTGGGGTGGTTCTGTGGAAGGTTCTGGATTTGGGGGGATGAGGGAGTGGCCCTGGCAATTTGCTTATGTACTAGATCAGGAGGATAACTGTGGGATGTGAAAGCTGTTATTAGGTTGTTGGTGTACTGGTTCAGGGATTCAGGACTGGAGCAGATTCGTTTGCCGCAAAGACCTAAGCTGTAGGGAAGGGAACATTTGATGTGGAACGGAAGGCAGCTGTCATAATGGAGGTACTGTTGTTTATTGGTGGGTTTGATGTGGATGGATGTATGAAATTGGGCGTTGGATAGATGGAGTCGACATCAAGGAAAATGGCATGGGATTTAGAATAGGACCAGGTGAATTTGAAGGGACCAAAGGAGTTGAGGTTGGAGAGGAAATTCTGGAGTTCTTCTTCACTGTGAGTCCAGACATGAAGATGTCATCAATGAATCTGTACCAAACTTTGGGTTGACAGGCTTGGATATCCAGGAAGGCTTCCTCTAAGCGTCCCATAAATAAGTTTGCGTACGAGGGGGCCATCCTGGTTCCCTTGGCTGTTCCCTTTAGTTGTTGGTATGGCTGGCCCTCAAAGGTGAAGAAGTTGTGGGTTAGGATGAATTTGGTTAGGGTAATAAGGAAAGAGGTTTTATGTAGGGTTGCAGGTGGTCGGCATGAAAGGAAATACCATCAGAGCAAGGCCCTGGCTGTGTGGGGTGTTTGTGTATAAGGAAGTAGCATCAATAGTTACAAGTATTGTTTCCGGAGGTAACAGGTTGGGTAAGGTTTTCAGTCGGTGGAGAAAGTGGTTGGTGTCTTTGATGAAGGACAGGAGATCACACATAATGGGTTGAAGGTGATGGTCTATGTAGGCAGAGCTTCGTTCTGTGGGGGCTTGGTAACTGGCCACAATGGGCCGGCCTGGATGATTAGCTTTGTGAATCTAAGGAAGTAAATAGAAGGTAGGGGTGCAGGATGTCAGTGGGTTCACGAGGTAGATGGACTCAGATGAAAGGTTTTGAGGATTCCATGAAGCTCTGCCTGGACATCAGGAATGGGATTCCCTTGACAAACTTTGTATGTAGTATTGTCTGGAAGCTGACAGAGTCCCTCAGCCACATACTCCCGCCGATCAAGTACTACAGTTGTGGATCCCTTGCTGGCCAGGAGAATGACGATGGAATGGTCAGCCTTCAGATCAGAGATAGCCCGGGATTCAGTTGCAGTAATGTTAGGAGTTGGATTAAGGTTTTTCAGGAAAGACAGAGGTAAGGTTGGAAGTGGGGAATTCCTGAAAGGTTCTGAAGAGGCTGGTTTTGAAGAGGGTTATTTTGAGGATGAGGTGGGTCTTGCTGTGATGGAGGACATAATTGTTCTAGGCAGGGTTCCATTTGAATGATATCTTTGGGAGCTGGATCATTAGGAGAAGTATTATTTTTCTTCATGGCAAAGTGAGATCTCCAGCAAGGACTACGAGTACATGATAGTAGATGTTTGAACAGGGCTGTTTGGTTGAATTTGGGAGTAGGGCAAAAGGTGAGGTCTTTGGATAGGACAGAGGTTTCAGAGTGGGAGAGAGGTTTACCTACTGCATTGAGATGTTGTGGTTCCGGATTGTGCGGATTAGAATTTGGAGGTTTGGGGGGGGGGGGGGGGGAATGGAGCTGGAAATGGGAGATTGAGTAGATGGGAGAGACTGGGTTTCTGTGCAATAAGAGGAGCTTGAGGATTATTGGACAGGTTGTTGAGGGAGAGTTTATTGCCTTTCTAAAGGTGGGTGACCAGGAGTTTGGATAGTTTTTTTGAGGTGGAGAGTGGCATGCTGTTCTAATTTGCGGTCGGCCTGTAAGAGGATTTTGTGAACTGTAGGTGTGGATGTGGGAGTGAAAGGCTGCAAATTTTGATTAGGGATAGGAGTTGACAGGTGTGTTCATTGGAGTTGATGTCTAGGTTAAGAATTAGGCGGGTGAGGGATGTGGATTGTTCTGTTTGGAATTGGTAATAAGGGATGATTAAAGGATGGATTACAGCCGGAGATGGGAACTTTTAGTGTGAGGCCCTTGGAGGTAATGCCAAATGTTAGACAAGCCTGAGTAAATAAAATGTGGGACCGTAATCTGGCTAGAGAGAATGCATACTTTTGAAGGGTATGTAGATAAAACTTGATGGGGTCATTGTAGGGATGTTGTGAGGGTGACAAAGTATGGGATGGAAAAGTGAGAAATAAGTGCTGAATAACAGACTGCAAAGTAATGAAATAAAATTATATATGAAATGAGAAGTATAGAAGGAAACTATCCTGGTAGGATAAACAAATATAAAAAAATAGAAAACGGATGGCTTACCCAAAAGGACCGGCTCGTCGATAGACACAAATAAAAATAAAAATCACACTCAAAACACACTTACAAGCTTTCGCCACCACTGGCAGCTTCTTCAGAAAAAAGAGGAAAAAAGGGGAGGAGAAAGGGAAGGATGTGGGTTTTAAGGAAGTGGAAAAGGAGTCATTCCAATCCCAGGAGTGGAAGGACTTACCTTAGGGGACAAAAAGGATGGTAGACAAATACACACACACTCACACATATCCAAACGCAAACACACCTAGACAGACATTTGTAAAAAGCCAAAATGTCTGTCTAGGTGTGTTTGCGTTTGGATATGTGTGAGTGTGTGTGTATTTGTCTACCATCCTTTTTGTCCCCTAAGGTAAGTCCTTCCACTCCTGGGATTGGAATGACTCTTTTTCCACTTCCTTAAAACCCATATCCTTACCTTTCTCCTCCCCTTTTTTCCTCTTTTTCCTGAAGAAGCTGCCAGTGGTCGTGAAAGCTTGTAAGTGTGTTTTGAGTGTGATTTTTATTTTTATTTGTGTCTATCGACAAGCCCGTCCTTTTGGGTAAGTCATCCGTTATATATAAGGTGAACAGACAGCAAAAGGAATTCAGCTAAGAAAACAAGAAATAGAAAAAGTTGTTCAAGAGAGTTGTTGAGGTTAAACCTTGTTGAAACTGGTCAACTACAGTTAATTCAACAACGTAATGCACAATGGTTTGGTCGTTTTATTAGCTTCCAAAACAGGTTATAGGGTGGAGAAAATCTGAAAAGTTTGAGCAAACCGCATGAGAATGAAAGTGTATTATTAGGAGTGATTATGTAGTGGCAGATTACGACTGAGGGTAACAACAGAGTGACAAAGGAATAGTAAGATTAAAACATATAGAAAGTTGTTGAAAGATGATCGGAAATGTTGGAAGAACGAACGTAAATGTGGAAAAACAGGAACAAGAAATAATCGCGAAATTGCTAGGAAATGCTGAAAATGGTTATTTTTAGGTTAGGCCTCTTGTGAACAAGTTTTGAAATAGTATTAACACAGTAAAATGAGAAATGTGGATGAATGGGGGATATTATAGAGGAGATGCAGTGTTGGAAGCGGTAAATATAATAATAAGAATAAAAATAAAAAAGACATTAGTCATACTTCTAGGTTAAGATTCAGAAATCAATACTAATTGTTGTATGTAGCCTATTTGGTCAGGAGAAAAGTGAATTGTAAACTAAGAAGAGAGGCAAAAATAGAGTGAAAAATCATTATTTACAGTAAGAGATCAGGTTAAGGTATTTCTACAAGTGTGCACATTAAGGAAGTTAAAAGGTCAAATTTCGATCTGTCCATATACACACTCTTCTTCCAGCATATTACTTGGCCTAATGAAATCATTTACTTTTTAACATCCGTGAAAGTTTCAGCACTGGGAGAGAGAGAACCTGAAGTGACAGTGGAGCTCTTAAAACTTTAATTGTACACACTTTGACACAGCACTCCACACAAAATCGCTGTATTAGTAGATGCGATTCAATAAAAAACAAACAACTTTTGATCACAGATTAATAAACTATGATGAACATTGTTTATTATTGCCCACTAACTCCACAAATTCTGCTGTAGGGGCACAGCTAGGAGTCAAGTGACATGCTGTATTTTTACTGGTTGCTGCTAGATTCCACAATGACGTGTCCGTGTGGATTCATCCGATATGCCATATCATGCAGTTTTCGAGTTCAATAGACATTACTGCAAATACTCTTGATTTCCACAAGAACATGCTAGAAGGTGCTACTCGTAACCAATTTACTTTTGTCGTGACATCATACAAACAAACTCTAAAGGAACCGAGTTTCTCTAATGGAAAACAAGAGAAACTGATTTTTTTATTTAAACGTAAAAATCTGAATTCGAACCACTCCAACTGTAAACTTGTAATTTTTAAACAATTTTCATAAAAATTGAGATTAAATCATAATGGTTGGAACCTCTGAAATGTACTTTATGTTTCTGCTTTTGATCAAAAAGACGGTGTTTCTCAAGGGGTTGCAGAGTTTCATGTGCAACCTAAGTTCTCTTGGTCTCGGCCCGTCCCTCATGCACTTAGCAACAAATTTTCAAAAGAACTTAAGGATTTACAGGACAATTATGTGCTTGCTAATGCTTCAGCTAGTCAGTGGGCTCTCCACTTGTGATTTCAGTTAAACCTTCTAGCAGGCTTAGTATTTGAAGTGATCTGAAATCTACTTTTGAATCCAGAAACAACTAGCTTAAACCCGCGGCTCCACTCGTGTGTTGGTTGATTATGATACATAAGCTATCTTTCAGTAGTGTGCTATGAGACTGGTTTTGAAGGATGAAATGAAATACAATACCTTCTTTAGAAACAAACATTTTTAATCAACATTCAAATCTATATCTATAAATGTGAATGTCTGTTCGGTGTATGCTTATGTCCGAACGACAAGACCCAGAGACTTAAATGTTTGTACAGTTACTAATTTATACCTGAGCAAGGTTTAAGGCATGGTTTTATAGTGATACGATAGATTTTTAGTAATTTGAAGAATATAATGCGAAATGCAGACCAATAATTACTCTTTGAAAATTATACTTACTCTTTGAAAATGGTTTTATTGGTTGCATTATTGTTTGAGGGTTGATAATGATAAAAGGGTGGATTATATTGGGATGGAAAGTTATTGGTGTATATAAAATTCTACGTGTGTGTGTTTGTTAATATTTTGTTCTGCAGCAAAAACTACAGAACGCAAACGAATGGGCTGTGTGTAATTGTTGTCCGAAGTGTCCTGTTGTACACCACAGCAGTTCAATGCCGATAGCTATAAGGGGGCGGAAGATATGGTGGTTGAAAGTTGTGAAATTATTAAAAAATTCAGAATGAAGGCCAGCAATGATGTTTGTGACTCTATAGCAAGGAGGTTACATACAGCAAAATGTGACGACACAGACCATATCTTTGGTCTATGCGTGCTACAATGTCTTCATCTCTTTCTCTGTAAGGATAAGCATATGAATAAGAAAATAAGAATAAATAAAATAATGCATAAAAAAGAAATTTCTTTTAACACAAATAATGTAGTACAACAGAATGCCCTAAAATGAAATTAAAATGAATTTGGACATTACTCTCACCATACGTGTTGAGATATTGCAACACAGGCTATAAGGAATAATGTATGTATTATTTATTGTAAATCATTAAGCAATTCACATAATTTTATTTTTTATTTGAATGTTGATTAAAAATAATTGTTTCTAAAGAAGGTATTGTATTTCATTTCATCTTTCAAAACCAGTCTCACGGAGCACTACTGAAATGTAGCTTATCTACTATAATCAACCAACACGCGAGCGGAGCCGTGGGTTCAGCTAGTAAAAAAATGAAATTATGTCAAGTGCTTAATGATTTGCAATAAATAATACTTACATTATTCCTTATAGCCTGTATTGCAATATCTCAACACATATGGTGAGAGTAATGTCCAAATTCATTTTAATTTCATTTTAGGTCATTCTGGTAAACTATGTTATTTGTAATATTGTTTGGAGCGTAAACAGAGATTTTTTGGGTTGCCCACCCTTTAGCAAGCAACGTATTATTGACCATGTAAAAAACATGAGGGCTGTAAAAATATATTCCTATCAGATTGCAGAAGTCTATGCACTTACCGTTTATCAGGAAAGTAAGTAGTGTAGATCAAATCACACGTAAAAATGCACTCATTTCGAAGAATCCAATCACGAAATTCAACAAATAATGATTGTAATATCACAGATCGATGACTTGATGTAATGCGCGAAACATCAAATAGAATTTTTTTTTAAGAGATGTGTTAAAAGAAATTTCTTTTTTACTGCTGTACTTATTTTTTCTTATATTTCCTTATTCGTACGCTTATCCTTACAGAGAAAGAGATGAAGACATTGTAGCACGCATAGACCAAAGATACAGTCTGTGGCATCACGTTTCGCTGTATGTAACCTCCTTGCTATAGACTCGCAAATGTCATTGCTGGCCTTCAGTCTGAATTTTTTTTATAATTTGACGACTTTCAACCACCATATCTTCCAGCCCTTTATAGCTATCGGCATGGAACTGCTATGGTGTACAACGGGACACTTCGGACAACAATTACACACAGACCATTTTTTTGCGTTCTGTAGATTTCGCTGCAGAACGAAATATCAACACACACACACACACACGTAGAATTTTACATACACCGATAACTTTCCATCCCAATATACTCCACCCTTTTATCATTACCAACCATCAAGCAACAATGTAACCAATAAAACCATTTTCAAAGAGTAAAAATAATTACCAAAGACTAATTATTATTCCACATTATATTCTTCAAATTAGTAAATATCTATCAGATAGCTATAAAACCTTCCTCAGGTATAAATTAGTAACTGTACAAATATTCAAGTCTCTGCGTCTTGTTGTTCGGACGTGATAAGCGTACAACGAATAGATATTCACATTAATATATATAGGTAAATAGCTATCCGATCACCATAAAACCGTGCCTAAAGCCTTTCCCGGGTAGACATTAGTAACTGTTCAAATTTTTAGCTCTGTTTGTCCTGTGGTTCAGACGTGATAAACGTAAACCAGACAGACATTCACATTTATAGATATAGATTATTTACACTTATCCATTGCCTCGCCCAGAGGAATTAATGGACAGACACTATGTGGGCAGATATTTTTTCAAAAATTGACTTACGCAACGCGTATCAGCGAAGTCCGTTAGATGAACAGTCTCAATGTGTTTGTGGTTAACACCCATTTACGGTTGCTCAAGTTTTTACATTTACCATTTGGCAGAACTTCCACACCTGCCCTTTTTCAATGCTATTTAGAACAGCTTACCGTAATAGCTCCTTTCTGTTCAAATTGCTTGTGGTATCGGGACATCCGAAAGAGGAACATATCAGCAATCTCCGTGCAATGTATCAAGTGTTTTCGGCTGCAGGTTTGAAGTGTCACCAGGATAAGCATTTCTTTTTTCAGACCAAAATTCAATACTAAGGCCATGCTATTAATAACCAGGTGCCCACCACCTTCAGTTGCATTTGCTGGCAATTCGCAAACTTCCCAGCCCACACAGCTTGAAAAAATTACAGGCCATTCTCATAAAATTGACTTCTTATATGTGGTTTATACCCAACACAGCCACGATTGCGGCTCTGAAGCATCATTTGCGCTGGAAAACTGTACACTTTCTATGGACAGAAGAGTGTCAGGATGCATTTTAGACACAAATGTGCTTTGCTGAGTGACATTTATTGTTCATTTTGATCCTACTAAGCATTTAGTATTGGCTGTAATGTTTCTTATTAAGGGATTGCAGCTGTGCTCCCTCAGAATTGATTCAGGGACAGGGCAATTGTTTTTGCTTCAAAGTTGTTGACAAGTGGAAGGAGTATTTACTCTATGGCGTGAGTAATTTTCATCAGTATGTGTTTGGGTGAAAGTTATACTTAGTCACAGACCATGAGCCACTTCAGTCATTGTTTAATCCATCCAAAAACATTCTTATGTATAAAAATAAAGATTGTTTGACTTACCCAAAGCACAGGCTCACCGATAGACACAAATAACACAAATGAAAACACAAACAATTTCTTTGCTTTCTACAAATGTCTGCCTAGGTTAGTTTGAGTATGGATATGTGTGGGCGCATGTGTATTTGTTCACATTCCCTTTTTTTCCCGTAAGGTTAGTCCTTCCACTTCCGGGATTGGAATGACGCCTCATCCACTCCCTTAAAACCCGCATCCTGTCAGTTTTCCACTCCTTCCTTTCTCTTTTCCTGATGAAGCAACCAACGGTTGCGAAAGCTTGAATGTTATTTTGTATGTGTTTTCATTTGTGTATATCGGCAAGCCTGTGCTTTGGGTAAGTCAAACAATCTTTATTTTAATACATATTTTTCCCACCAGGAAAGTCTCCTTCTAAAATATTCGCAAAACCATTCTTACATGCACTGCTCAGAAAATGCAACGTTTAGCCTAGTTCTTGTCACAGTATCAGTGTACAGTGTATACTGTACTGGCCTACATCAAAGCAAGGAAATGGTGATGCCCTTTCTCGCCTTCCTGTCAGCACTGGTTCACACTTTAATGACACCAAAGTGTCATGTTGTCACATTGATGTGCAAGGCAATGGAATGTTACAGTCTTTTCCACTCGACTATCAAAAGACTGCAGAGGCCACAGTAGTGGATCCCGAGTTTAAACTTTTATTGAATTATATCCAGAATGGTTGGCCTCATTCTCTGAAACATATTCCAAATTCTCTTGTGGGCCATTATATTGCTCAATGGCACAGCCTCTCTGTTCAACACAGTGCAATTTCATTGCAAAACGACAGTGGGCAGTCATGTGAGCATATTCCCACAGTGTTGGGGGGCGGGGGGGGGGGGGGGGGGGGGGAATTCTTCTGCAGAATTTCCATTCTCAGATTCGCATCACAATGACACCCAGCGAGCACCCCCATTGGCGCCACCTCAGCACTGCCCACACAACTAATGAAGCTGCACTCATCGCTGCCGACTTTCGTGAGTGCCCATGGCAGTTCAACTCCCCACACCACTTCCAGTGCCCCCAGTGGACACTTCACAACCACCAGCACATCACTGACAACACCATATGATACCAACTCAGTAAGCGGTCGTACACCTTTCCTGGGGTTATCCAACCGTTGTTTCCCTTGCAGTGCAAGACAGATGCCGAGGCATTGTCTAAGACTCTGTGTCAGTCCCAGTTGTGACTCCCAGCTCCTCCAGATGCCCAGTTTTCTACCCCCCTCCCTATTGTCATACAAATGCTCCCTACATGACAAAGGTGCAACATTTTGGGGGGAGGAGTGTGCAGTTGTAACAAATCGACTTCACACTTAACATCACAGCACCACCAGAATTAGGTTTAGAAGGTATCGCAATACACGTCAATTGCAAAAAGATGTACAGCCACGCCAACAGCTGACACAGATAGCAGCACCCTCTGCAACACTGATTTAACCAGCAGCAGTTGTAAACTGCCGTTACTATTGTCATACAACTTTCTGCACCTAATATGGGCTGGTCAGAGTTCCCTCCACAAACAATAAAGGTAAACAAGAATCTTAGCTTATTGCAACGTGGACCATAAGTTCTTGGTCAGGTCACCGTGTATTGGAGGAATTACCCTACGAGAAAGCACTCACCAGGTCATATTGTACACAGAAATGACCATCACTTGCATGTATTCAGAACCTTCTTTTAGTGCTAAAGTCTACAGACCACCATTCCCTCTTCCAGGTGATCCTCTGGTGGCATCACTAAAACATCCACACTAATGCTGTGGCGTGACTAGAAAACTACATGCCCACAGTCCCAAAACTGCCCTTACAATGCAACAACCTTTAAGACTGACGCAGTACACCCAACTTGTGTGGACATTCTCAGAAAGGACATCCTACCACACTTCAAACTTGTTCCGACAGCATTACTGAACATTAGTGTGTCTCCATAAGATAGTGCTTGTTTGCTTTGCACAGAGCCTTGTGGCTGTAAACATTCTCTATCAAATGGTACTCAAAGATTATACACTGGCAACTACATCATTAAGCTACCTGTTGCCTGACAACATTGAATCTGTTGTAATAATATCAGTTATCAGGTGACATCAGCTCAAAATCAACATTTTATTTCCAGGTGTACTATATTCTCTCTCTCTCTCTCCCTCCCCCCCCTCTCTCTCTCTCTCTCACTCCCTCCCCCCCCCACTCTCTCTCTCTCTCTCTCTCTCTCTTTGTATGTTTGAAATTTTGGTTAGCTTGGGGGGGGGGGGGGGGAGAGGAGGAGGAGGATGGTCAGTGTATTCTTATTTGACATTGGACCAGCACAGTAAGATTTCAAATCATATACAGAGTGGTTAGAAACATTCTGAACTACTTATAAGGATATTACAGGATACCTTTTACCAATATGCCTGTTAAAAAAATTAACACATTATGCTGCTTCAGATTTAATTGTCATTGAATTTAACCAATCAAGTTGTTCATGCAACAGCCTGTCAGTGATAGTGTTACCAAATGGTTTCATTTGATGTCTTCAAACTAAACAAAAAGTGAACTTTGGACTGTCGCAAGGTTTGAACCAAAGCCAACAGCTTCGCAGTGTTTTTCACTGCCAATTTTCTGCTCGATTTCAGGTAACTGAATAAGATTATGTTTTTTTATGAACACCAGATCTGGTGGGCTGGTTGAATTTGCACACTTTGACATGAGTGGCTATATCACATGCTAATTAAATCTGAAATGCGACAACACAGTAATTTTTTTGGCAGATCCTCTTACCTACAACATCCATACAAGTTTTCACACTGTTTCTGACACCTGTATATAACATGCTACATCATGTGATAGGCAATGAATGCCAGAAATTCCTTGAACCAATCAGGGCTACAACAATGAAGGAACATATTCCACAACTCTTAAGCCACAGAACATTTGACTCCAACGAGACAACAATAGTGTCACTCTTCACGCTTTCCCAGTGCTCTAATGACATCTTGGGTTGTTGGGTGTTCTGCCTGATGTAAGTGTCGTCCTTGCCGATATTTCCACTACGTAAATCACAAACCTTCACCAGGTGCGATCTGATACTTTATGCTGGTTTACAAGCTATATATCCGAAATATCATGCATGACACCTGAAAACTCAAGATATCTATGATGATGATAATAATAATGTCCTACAATGTGTTAGTATCATACAATTACATTCAAACAGTATTACGAGAACAGACTGCAACACAGAGACAGGCATGTAGAAAACACACACACACACACACACACACACACACACACACACACACACACACACACACACACTGCCTTTTTTGGTTGTGATGACAATATAGTTATTACAACCTGAACTTCTCACTGTTATACAAACCTATTATTAGAGTCCTCAAAGCTCCGATGCCGTGCTCTTGCGTTTCCACCCGAATCCCAGTCAAGGTCTTCTTTTTTCCATCGAGGTGTATCATCCCAGCCGCTACCTCCTGAGAGCAAAATTATAAGTAAAAACTGAATATACATAACAATGTTTACATTCATATCTGTTTTAATATACTTACCAAATCTCATGCCCATAGCATCACTTGACATGCCCACATATTTATCTTTATTCTTCTTGGCTTTTTTCCTCTCTTCGCGAAGTTTATCATCATCCTGAATAAAGTCTATTAACTCACGAACTTTATGCCTATGAATTGAAGAAAAAAAATTGTGTTAGTACTCTTGGCAGATACTGAAAGTACTTACTGTATTTAACCAAATGCAAGCCGCACCCCAGAAATTAGACTCAGTGAGGTGGTGTAACGATACACTGAAATTTTTATGTATTTTTTATCTTTGATCAGCAATACTTATCGCCTCTGGTTCCCTATGACTCGCAATGCAACTAATTTAATTTTGTTCGTCATTTTTTTACTTAAAAACAAGCGAGAAGACGGAACCGAGATAGCAGTTTTACTCACTCTCTTGTCTACATTCGTTCCGTACGGACATCTTCCATTCATGTATCTATTCAGGTATTGTCATGCAAGTTGTAAAAATATATTACTTAAATTTAAAATCATCCCCTCTCTTTGGCTTTTATTTAAATGAATCCCTCCACGTCCAATACTTATTTTCTATTGTTTTCAGCTCCTCTACGTCCGTAATAGTTTAATGTTCAGACGCCATTACAATCGCTTCGCATTGTCTGCAAAATTTCAATCAATCATCCTTATACTATACTTTGCTTGATTTTAGAACCTGCAGTCATTTTCTTTTGTAATTTCATGAAGTCCGATCATTTTTTTAATTTTTTTTTATCATTACCAGTAGCTTCATGTTCCATCCACGGTCACACAACGATGAAAAGCGAAGTGAACAGTCTGAACATTGATCTCCTACGGAAAGTATCTCGAACATTCATTTATTAAATAAGACATAAAAGTTATCATTTCCAGCTTCTACAATACGAAGTGCACGATCCAGCTAGATGCTTTCCGTAAGTTTTATAACGTTCTGTTGCTTGTATGGTGCCCAACTTTAATATGCAATCCGTGGTTTATTTGCTTTAATGTTCATTTTGTGCTGTACTTTAACTAACTTATTTGAAAATTCAAACATTCGGTACCATCAATTCTTTGTCCAAAAAATATAATCACGGAATCTACTTTTAACAATTATGGCATCATACGAAGCAAGGGCAACGTTATAGTGGGGAAGGGGGAGGGGGGATCTCATTAGAGATAGAGTGATCCTTCCTTTTACAAACAGTGACAGCACTAAGAAAAAATTTCTATCTATTAACCCTTCAATGCGCATTTACTGTAGGTAGCCCCCGCACTGTGCATGTACAGATCTCCTAGTCCAGCCTGATTATGGCCTGTAGCTTACAGTTTTAAAAGAAACACCATGTAATGGTAAAATGTCACAGAACAAACAGAAAATTAAGAATCACTTTATAATGTTTCAGTAATCGAAAACTGGAACTTATATCTACCAAATATGAATATTTTTAAGGGACTTGTTCAGCGGGTGGGGCAATGCTTTCTGCCTCTTTACCATTGCAGCACTAAACAACACACAGAATTACATTCATCACACCACTTTCAATGACAGCCTTCCTTTTTATAAAAAGAGCTGTTTTTGCATGGGGAGTTACTTTAGCAAATAAAGTGGAAGACAATCAGTACCATGAACAAATCAAAAATTCATTCACAATGGGTACAGCCCACAATGTTGTTGGGTAAATAAGGTTGGTAGAGGGCATAAACATTTCTTAGACACACAAACTCAGCCAATGTCGCACTACAAGTACAGAAGTTCAAAAGCAGCCTGCAAACACTGCAACAAAGGGTGAAATCTAGATGTACCATTCACGAAAAATATTTATGGCAGCTTCAAGTGGCATTTTTCAGAACTTCCTGAAGCTCTGCCTCTGAATCTAAGCCAAACATATTTTTAGATCCAGAAAACTGGAAAAGAAAGTGTGGCTAGCATTTGGATAAACACAGTACATGAAATAACAAATTGTAAAGCGGGTTTCTTATGATCAGACAGAACTTCTTTTTCCAGCATTCAAAATTATCACCCAGGGAAAACTAATTCTATTTACAACGTTGTTGTTGTTGTGGTCTTCAGTCAGGAGACTGGTTTGATGCAGCTCTCCACAATACCCTATCCTGAGCAAGCCTCTTCACCTCCACATAAGAACGGCAAGCTACATCTGCCTGAATCTGCTTACTGTATCCATCTCTTTGTCTTCCTCTGCGGTTTTTACCCCACACATTTCCCTCCCACGCTAAATTCACAATTCCTTGATGTCTAAGAATGTGTCCTACCAATCTATCCCTTCTTTTAGTCAAGGTATGCCAGAAATTTCTTTTCTCCCCACTTCTGTTCAGTACCTCCTCATTAGTTACGCGATCCACCCACCTAATCTTCAGCATTCTTCTGTAGCACCATATTTCAAAAGCCTCAATCCTCTTCCTGTCCGCACTGTTTATCATCCATGTCTCACTCCCATACAAGGCAACACTCCATACAAATGCCTTCAGAAAGGACTTCCTTAGGCTTAAATCAATATTCAATGTTAACAAATTTCTCTTTTTCAAGAACACTTTTCTACCCATTGCCATTCTGCATTTTATATCCTCTGTACTGTGACCATCATTTGTTATTTTACTGCCCAAGTAACAAAACTCATTTACCTCCTTTATTGCTTCGTTTCCCAATCTAATTCCTTCAGCATTACCTGATTTTCTTAGGCTGCACTCCATTACCCTTGATTTGCTCTTGTTAATGTTCATCTTATATGCACCTTTCAGCACACTGTCCATTCCGTTCAATTGCTCTTCCAGGTACTTTGCTGTCTCTGACAGAATTACTATGTCAGCAAAACGCAATGTTCTTAATTCTTCACCTTAAACTTTAATTCCTTCTCCAAATTTCTCCTCACTTTCCTTTATAGCTTGCTCAATGTACAAATTGAATAACATTGGAGAAAGACTACAACCCTGTCTTACTCCCTTTCCAACTGCTGCATCCCTTTCATGCCCTTCAACTCTGACAACCGCTGTCTGGTTTTTGTACAAGTTGTAAATAACCTTACGCTCCCTATATTTTACCCCCGTTACCTTCAGAATTTGAAAGAGTTTATTCCAATCAACATTGTCAAAAGCCTTCTCCAAATCTACAAAAGCTAAAAATGTAGGTTTGCCTTTTCTTAATCTATCTTCTAGGATAAGCCGTAAAGTGAGTATTGCCTCCCGTATTCCTATATTTCTCCTGAACGCAAACTGATCTTCCCCGAGGTCGGCTTCTGCCAGCTTTTCCATCCTTCTGTATATAATTCGTTTTAATATTTTGCAACCATGACTTATTAAAATGATGGTTCTGTAGTTTTCACACCTGACTGCACCTGCTTTCTTTGGAATGAGGATTATAACATTTTTCTTAAAGTCTGAGGGTACTTGGCCTGTCTCATACATCTTACACACCAGGTGAAACAGGTTTGTCATGGCTGGTTCTCCCAGAGACTTCAGTAGCTCTGGGGGAATGTCATCTACCCCAGGGGCCTTGTTTTGACATTTACAACGTAATGCTATGTATTTTATGAAGGACAAGGAAAAAATTTAGGTGTACTATTTGACTGAACACAGAATGGGTTATCAACTAAGCCAGCTGCTTTCTGGGACAGAAAAATGCAACTTGTGCTGGGTCTGGGACTCTAACCTGGGTCAACTGCTTGCTAGGTAGCCGCACTAACCTTTGTGTCACCTGAGCACTCAGGCTTCACACATACACATGAATTACTCAACCACCTACGCAGACAAGCCTAAGTTCTTATATGTTCTCATACTTTGACCATTTTACTCCATGGCTCACACCTAACTCAGTATGCCCCCAGGAGTCTCGTCCTTTTGTGCATCCACACTGAAGCAAGCATGAACTCTCAACATGAATTACAATTAAAAATTATTTTTGACATGTTTCAAAGAACATACATAACTATGTGATGCTTAAGCCATTCTCTCACGGCATGTAGAAACTCATGTGGAGGAGAAGCGGTGACACCACAGTGTGGAATACCATATTCCACTACCCTGCAAAACATGGAATGAGGGACTTGGCATGTTAGATTTTTGCTTCGTGGAGTTGATTGTGGCCAATGAGAAGGGACCTGATTTACGTGTGATAAGCAGAACTTTTGAGCCCCCCTATTGCAAATGGAACTTCGTATTTTGTTCTTTCTTTTGTTGTAGTGTATGATGTATGAATGTAATATTTTTTAAAGCATCAGAATATTGCATACATTTTGAGAATCCATTATTTTAAATATGATAATGGAAAGAAGTGCGGCAGCCGGAGGTGATGGTAGTGTGACTGTGTTGTGTGCCTGTGTGATTGTGTGAGTTCTATTTTCTGAATAAAGCCATGGCCGATAGCTGAAAGTGGTGTGTGTGTGTGTGTGTGTGTGTGTGTGTTTTGTATGTGCCTGTCGCAGCTCATCGCCACATCTTTGCGGTGAATTGTAAACTATCCTTACTATATTATTATTTTAAATATGATATGTTACAATAAATTACCGGAAACAACATTTTCATAATTTTAAAGGTTCTTGTATTTAACGTGTCAGTGTTATAATTTGTATAATGTGAAAGAATATTGTTCTTTTGCTATGGTATAATGCATTCTACCAAAGAACTGTCTTTGTGATGCTATGTCATATGTAAACAACATATTACAACATGTTTTAGAAGCATAGTATAAACAAAAACAGAATCAGTTACTCAAGTATAAGAATAGCATATTTGATAGTGTCGCAGGCTGTGGGGTAGTGGTTGCAAGCAGAACAGGTTCCCGTCTCTGCACTTCAGAAAATTACCTTTCCCTTCTGTTCCCATCCTTTCTTCTTCCCTTCTCTCCCACCTGATGAAGGTACTGCGTTTCAAAAGCTTGTCCTTTTTGTCCCTTTTTTTTCTATTTCTTCATTTGTGTTATCGGCGGTACAGCACAAAGCCAGCCATTCTATCTCGTTTGAACAATATTTATCATCTCTTCAGAAATATTTTTAATTTTTTTTCTGTAACATTTCTGGTTCTTTCTTCCCAATTCAAGTATAATATCCTATATTCGTTGTTATTTATTTTTAAAACAACGTATTAGCATGGTGGTTAGAGTCAGGAGCTGTGCAGGAAAAGGGATGTAAATAACATGTTTGCATCTACACTCTCCCAGTTATTTTTAACAATTTGCTTTAATTCTGATTTATTTACCTTATTTGTTAATTTAATACAATTATAATATTCAGTATTTGACATTACTTATTATAAACAAGAAAAATCTTTGTCCATGAGAGAATTTGTCGAATTTATCGTTCTAGGCCACAGGAACAAATAAAATTCAAGACGATACCCTACGTCACTCTGTTTCAATTAAGTTGCATTTCGGTAGTGTTGGAATAGTTCAGTATCTCAGTGTAAAATGAAACAGGCTAAAACAGCATTTACATGCAATATTAAAAGCAAAAATTATTACAATGAACACTGTTGAGCTGTGGCGTTGTCCCGCGTGTATAACAATTAAAATGTATTACCTCCGAATAAGCAGAATTCTGTACAATGTGGAAAATGGGAATATAAGCACAAGGCAATTGGAGCTGGTGCAAATGACGTATTTCACCAATGTCAATTTTTTAAAGAATTTTTGCCTAAAGTGATTTTGTATTAAATTTCATTACTATTCTCAACCGCTTTCAGATAAATATACAGTCTTTGTACTTCTCGAAGAAAATAATTTCTGTAAGAGTGTTGCATGCCACATGCAAGCATAAGAAAGCATTTCATTTTTTATGACGACTGCTAACAGAAATACCGTATAATTCTACGCACACCCATCTTTGTAAACAGAATGATCGTCCCAGCCTGCAACGGGCACTGGAGAGCGCTATGGTTGCAAAGCAAATCACGATGAGCAGCACGTTCTGTGGGATGTTGCAGGTCATTTCAGAGCATGCTGTAGCTAAATAGACAGCACATCTGGCTGCGCCAGAGTGGGACAACGGCTTTAGGCTGCTCTAAATATTCATTTTGTTGGGGTATTTTGTCTCGGCTGCAGATAGGTGGTGAAAATACAGAGTTAGATGCAATTCATAGAGCACAATGGCCCAAGCAGAAGGACATATGAGAATTTGGGTTATAAGGGATACTCGCTAGCAGTCTGCGCAGGTGTGTGAAGGACGTATACCTGGTGGTGCCAGAGGTAGCACAACTGCCTGGTGAGCAGGTGATCCAGTTTCAGTCCCAGCTAGAGTAAACTTTTTCATATGTCAGTGTTGTTTGATTGCAGTGCCTACCAGCAGCAGATACAAAAATACCCCAAATAAATGTATATTTAGCACATTTGCAACCACACACAGCCATGTCTGTTCCTACAAAACGTACTACTCAGTTCTTAGCCTTAATATTTGACTGTGATCCTAAGATCTGTTGAATATAAACTAAACATATTGAAATTATAAAAGTAGAAAGGCAGCATATGGAATATTAACACTTGTTTGGGTATTCTGAGACAAACAATCTTTAATTTTTCTCCTGTATGTTTGCTTTACCTTCATAGAGGAGTCCAAGAAGTAAAATGTCATTTCCAGGATTCTAAGACAATAGTTCTAGAGACAACCAAGTGATCATTTAAATGCTAATAGCAGCTCTGGTTTTAAATGCCTGGACTACTGCAAATGAGCAGTGTGCTAACCAGATGACTCTTCAATAACGCAGCCCACTAATATCTTAGGACAGACTAACTCTTACTTGACATCACACAGATTTCTGAGCTGGTGCTAGAAACTACAGGAGGTCAGATATATAAACACACACACACACACACACACACACACACACTCTCGCACATATACACAAATGCAAACACACATAGGCAGACATACAGTAGAAAGCAAAGAAGTTAAGGAGTTAGACAGAGATGCCACTTGAGGCAGAGGCTCCGTCCAGAGAATCGAAGCAAAGATGTTCAAGATGGTGGGCGGGAATTTGAATTGAGCAGAGGCCGAGACGAGGTGGGCAACGGGAAGAGAAAATATGCTGAAGGGCAAGTTCCCATCTCCGGAGTTCTGAGAGACTAGTGTCGGTGGGAAGTATCCAGATAACCCGCACGGTGTAACACCGTGCCAAGATGTGCTGGCCGTGCAACAAGGTGTGTTTAGCCACAGGGTGACCCTCATTACCAACGAACACTGTCTGCCTGTGACCGTTCATGCGAATGGACAGTTTGTTGCTGGTCATTCCAACATAGAACGCTTCACAGTGCAGGCATGTCAGTTGGTAAATCACGTGGGTGCTATCGCAAGTGGCTCTGCCCTGGAATGTGTACACCTTCCGGGTTACTGGACTGGAGTAAGTGGTGGTGGAAGGGTGCATAGGGCAGGTTTTACAACGGGGGCAGTTACAAGGGTAGGAGCCAGAGGGTAGGGAAGGTGATTTGGGTATTTCATAGGGACGGACTAGGAGGTTACGGAGGTTAGGTGGGTGGCAGAAAGACACTCTTGGTGGAGTGGGAAGGATGTCATGAAGGATGGATCTCATTTCGGGGCAGGATTTAAGGAAGTCTTATCCTTGCTGGAGAGCCACATTCAGAGTCCACTCCAGTCCCGGAAAGTATCCGGTGACAAGAGGGGCACTTTTGGGGTGGTTCTATGGAAGGTTCTGGGTTTGGGGGGATGAGGAAGTGGCCCTGGCAATTTGCTTCTGTACCAGATCAGGAGGATAGCTGCGGGATATGAAAGCTGTTATTGGTGTACTGGTTCAGGGATTCTGGAATGGAGCAGATTCATTTGCCACGAAGACCTAAGCTGTAGGAAAGGGAACGTTTGATGTGGAATGGATGGCAGCTGTCATAATGGAGGTACTGTTGTTTATTGTTGGTTTTGATGTGGACAGATGTGTGAAGTTGGCCGTTGGTCAGATGGAGGTCGACATCGAGGAAAGTGGTATGGGATTTGGAATAGGACCAGGTGAATTTTATGGGACCAAAGGAGTTGATGTTGAAAAGGAAATTCAGGAGTTGTTCTTCACTGTGAGTCCAGATCATGAAGATGTTATCAATGAATCTGTACCAAGCTTTGGGTCGACAGGCTTGGGTATCCAGGAAGGCTTCCTCTAAGCATCCCATAAATAAGTTTGTGTATGAGGGGGCCATCCTGGTTCCCATGGCTGTTCCCTTTAGTAGTTGGTATGTTTGGCCCTCAAAAGTGAAGAAATTTTGGGTTAGGATGAATTTGGCTAGGGTATTAAGGAAAGAGGTTTTAGGTAGGGAAGTGGATGGTCGGTGTGGAAGGAAATACTCCATCGCAGCGAGGCCCAGGGCATGTGGGATGTGTGTATAAGGAAGTGGCATCAATGGTTACAAGAATGGTTTCTGGAGGTATGTATAAAAATATTGTTTGACTTACCCAAAGCACAGGTTCGCCGATAGACACAAAAAACATTCAAGCTTTCGAAACCATTGGTTACTTCTTCAGGAAAAGAGGAAGGAAGGAGAGGAGAGGAGAGGAGAAAGAGAAGGATACGAGTTTTAAGGAAGTGGAAAAGGAGTCATTCCAATCCCAGGAGTGGAAGGACTTACCTTAGGGGAAAAAAGTAAGGTAAACAAATACACACACACACACACACACACACACACACACACACACACACACACACACATCTCTACACACAAACACTCCTAGGAAGACATTTACTTTTTTTCCCTCAAGGTAAGTCCTTCCACTCCTGGGATTGGAATGACTCTTTTTCCACTTCCTTAAAACCTGCATCCTTCCCTTTCTCCTCTCCTTCCTTCCTCTTTTCCTGAAGAAGCAACCAACAGTTGCGAAAGATTGAATGTGTTTTTATTTGTGTTTTTTTGTGTCTATCGGCGAACCTGTGCTTTTAGTAAGTCAAACAATCTTTATTTTCATCATTTCTACTGTTTTGTTTTGCATCAATTCACAATATATTCCACATTCCAAACATTTTCGCTGGTAACCTTGACAATGTTGACTGGAATACAGTTTTTCAGATTCTGAAGGGAGCGAAGACTTATATTCAACTTGTACAAAAACCAAACACCAATTATTAGAGTCCAAGGTCATGAAAGGGTCACAGTGGTTGGGAAGGGATTGAGACACGATTGTAGCCTTTCCCCAATGATGTTCAATCTATACACTGAGCAAACTGAAGGAATGCAAAGAGAAATTTCGAGAGGGAATTAAAGTCCAGGAAGAGCGAATAACAATCTCGTAGTTTGCACTACATAGTAATTCTGTCAGACAGCAAAAGACCTGGAAGAGCAATGAAACGGAATGGACAATGTCTTGAAAGTACGGTATAAGATGAACATTGACAAGAGTAAAACAAAGGTAATTGAATGTAGTGTCAGAAAATCAGGTGATGCTGAAGGAATTACATTACGTACTGAGTCAATAAAAGTATTAAATGAGTTTTGTTATTTAAGTAACAAGAACTTCTGATGGCCGAAGTAAAGAAGATATAAAATGCAGAATGGCTATGGGAAGAAAAGTATTTCTGAACAAGCAAAATTTGTTGACATCCAGTATTGGTTTACATGTTAGGAAGTTCTTTCTGAAACCATTTGTGTGCAGTGAAGCATTGTAAGGAAATGTAACGTGGATAATAAAGAGTTCAACCAAAAAGATGATAGAAGCTTTCGAAATGGGGTGCTATAAACTAATGATGAAGATTAGATAGGTAGACCACATAACTAATGAATTGCTTAACAGAATTGGAAAGGAGTTTCAGGCATATTCTGACTAGGAGAAGGAGTAGGTTGGTGCAACACATTCCAAGACATCAAGGAATTGTCAACTTAACATTGGAAGGAAGTGTGGGGGGTAATAATCATAGGAGACCGAGGAAATAATACTGTAAGCAGATTCGGAAGGACGTTAAGTTGCCTTCTGTATTCTCATATGAAGAGGCTTGCTCAGGACAGGGTAGTATGGAAAGCTGCATCAATCCAGTCTGCGGACTGAAGACCACAACAACAACAACAACAACAACAACAACAACCTGTATGATCTAAATGGTATATCAGAACAAGTAGATTTTCAGTAACATTTACAATGGAATAATATTACAACTAGACATGTTCTACAAAAGGGGAAAAAAATGTTTGTATCAACCTTAGTGTTGCCAAAGAACATGAGAAGATAAAAAAATGTGTTCACTCAAGTTACAACAGATTAGTGAAAAAAAAATTAAATCTATAAACAGACTTAGCTAATGGATTTTTCAGCAATTTGGGCAAAGAATGTAAATTAACCATATTTCATTAGTAAGATGCAGTGTTGTACATGTATCGATTCTGATTTTCAAGCTAATACGGAGTGTCTTCAGAATAAGACAAACAAACAAAATTATTTACTGTGCATTCATTAAGGATCCCAAATACAACAAATAATTTGCAAAATTGAAAACAAATACATGAAATATTAGTCACAGTTTTTATTATTATTTTACTTCCTTGCCCCACTTCCATCTTCCCCTCTATATTATGTTTGGCTGTTGCAACCAGCCACAAAGTCCTATCCAGTGGCAACTTCATTTTACAGAAGTAACAACACACTATACACACAATTATGTGCTGTAAGTATTCTAATCTCAGTCTTCTCCTACATTTTTTGCCCTCTACAGCTTCCTTTATCATGCAGGTTCTTTCCCCGATATCTTGATATGTGTTCAGTCATCATGTCCCCCTTCTAGTCAGCGTTTGCTTATGTTCCTTTCTACCTTGTAGAGACCGTCTCATTTTTCCTTTTTGTCTTATTCTTCCACCTAATATTCAACATCCTCCTGTAGCATACAATACGAAGACTCAGCTAGCTTTAAAATTTCTAGCGGAACACAGTATCTATAATTAAATAGAAAATTTTAATGCCACCCTTCCTTTTTATTTTATTCTTAAGCACCAAGACCAAGACTCATCTCGGCTGATGACAACAATAACCACCACTAGAAACATAAACGGTTAAACTTACCTAACATTAATGCCTTGATCCTTCCCATACTCATCTACGTAAGTGTAGTTCTCCAAGCTTCGCAGATCGTAAATGTGTTCCCGCGCTGAAGTGACCACACGTTCTGACCCATTACGAACCAAGTAGTTTAGTAGGAGGAGTGACTGCAGAAAAAACAATGATTACATGTACATGGATGATAAGTAATAGTTTTAGTGAAATGAATTATTTCTGTAATAATTGTAACAAACAGTAAAAAGGATTACCTGTGATACTATCACTAAATATAATGCATTAAAAAGCTTTGGTATTTTATGAATGAGTACAAACGTATTCACTATTTCAGAAGTTAATGCCACTATACTTTTATAAGACCAAACTTTGTACAGTATACAAGAGTACCCTTCTGTCTGTCCATCAGCAGAGCTTTAGAAATCACCAGTCATATTAAACTCAGCTTGCCCTTTTCTCACATTACATTTTTTGATCCATGGATGTAATGGATCAAGTAGACTGCATATTTTTGATTTCCGAAAGGCACTTGATGCAGTGCCAAACTGCAGAGTAGTAACAGAACACAATACATTGTCCTCAGCGGTGACAGATCTTTCGAGACAAAGCTATTGCCAGGAGTGTTCCAAGAAGGGCTTGCATTTGACACCTATAACCAAGAACAGGCACAAGAACCACAGCACAACATATGGTCAGACATATCGCAACATCAACTACACCAAGGCAATGGCAGTCACTGTGTTGGTACATTGCGGACTACATGAATCAATGGAGCCCACCTGCCAAGTTGGTAGGGACTTATGGTTTGGGGTGCATTTTTATCATATGGTGCTATATTTATGGATCAGAGTGAATGGTCCATGTGGTGTGCAGAGATGCTGGTGGACCATTTCCAACCACATTTGGTCTGCCAATAAACTGCCAATTTGTTAGTGCTTCAACATAATGAGTCTTCACATTGCTCCTAGGCCACAAGGGAATGATTCCAAGAACAAAAGGGAGGTCCAAACATTGAGATGGCCACCCCAAAGCCCAGATTTGAACCACACTGAGCATATCTGGAGTATCATAGAAGACAGATGGGCAGGCCATGGATCCTCCTCTGAAATTCCCGTGTCACATGCACCAAGAAATGAAGTTACGCCTCCTATCAGAACGAATAGTCACACAATAAGACTGTGTCCTATGTGGAAACAGGTGACTAACTTCATTCTCTCTCTGTAAATGGAATAAATTATTGCTTGCACCACTTCAAGTTATTGTCCCTCACATTCAGTTGTGCTCCCTTCCACTGGGACACAACGTTCTGGTTCAACAGTAAGATTACCAACAGCGAGCAAATTATGTACACATTACTCTTTCCCTCCTTACAGGCCATTTAACTGTGTAATCTGCTAGATAATTTCACCTAATTGCCATAAGCTCTGGCACCATCCAAAATGCAAACTTCTTTCTCTGAAAAACAGGCTGCTAAGGGAAATGTAGCAGGAGACTTCAGTGGCATAAATGTCTCTTCAGATTCAAATACCAGTTTTTTACTATGTGAATGACCCTTAGGAAAAATCTTTGAAGGTCATCATGGGGGAAAGAAAAAAGAAAAAAAGAAAAGAAGAAAAGAGCTATGGACAGTCTAGAGTATCAACAAGCCCACACACTAACATTAAGCTTTTGGTGCTCATCTAAGGGCCATTACACACTGCCACTTTTTAGGCTTCACTAACAATCAGTTAAACTAAAACCCTCATAGGATCACTTAATAAATTCAGTTTTCTAGAAAAATTTAAACACCACCAAGTGAATGAAACAGAGACATTTCATACGTTCGCAATAAACGAAAAAGTACTTGTACCCTAGCCCAAGTAAAGTGAATGATAATTTGTCTTTATAAAAATTAGAATGTGACAATTCTGACACTGCCATGAGGTAACAAAAATAAATCACTAATAGTAAATGTGAGGAAATAGTCCATATACAGACATGCCAACTTTGAAAAGTGAAAAATCGGGAGAATTTTAGCGGTGTACCACAATGAATTAAAACACACCCCTGATGACTTAAGATGCATTAATTCACTACATGTAAAAACTCAATTCCATATGTTTCATTATTTACATGTAAATACTAAATAATGGAATCACCTGAGCTTTCACAATGTTGAGATTTATCATTCAAAGTGCTCACCGAAATAAATTATGATCTCTGCAGGTTTCATTGGATTCACACATATTAAAGTGAAGCACTCTCAAGAGAACTAACGTTCAGAATTATTATACAAAGAAAATATTAAAATCTATTGGATAGCACAGTGCGTTGGTTGCATCTACACAGAGTGTGCTTCGAGGAATTATAAAATTCCAAAGTACCCACTTCAGAATCCTTACTCAATTTCACTCTTGAATAAACTAACTAAAGTGTCCCACTGGTCCAAAATCCTATCTAAACATCTTTTCAAAGATAACAATCGAGTAGGCACATGTTTCAGAACCTCTCTCATTCCAGTGTCGTGTAAAATTTGAAATTTTCTAAATTTTTCTTTCCTCTTTGCATTCATTTCCAAATAATGAAGTTGATAATGTTTTCGTCACCAATTAAAGGCAAACATGCAGCCTCCTCCTCTGCAGCAGGATTAATTAGGTGACCAGGACAGCGTACAATAAGTTATTTATTTCCTGCTTCAAACATCTTGTCACACCCTTTTTTAAATCCTACCATTACAGGAGCATTATCAGCACCAAAAGCCAGACAGTTTTTTAATGGAATATGGAATTCCCGTAAAGTTTTAAGCAGAAGATCAGCAATACTGGCTCCAGTAGTGTCCCTCCTAAATTAGGCACAGGAATATACTATTTTGAATTTTGCGGAGTTCAGGGTTGAAGAACGACACAATGATAGGATACAATTTGAAGTCTGTTTTATTACTAGCATCGGTAGCAACAGAAAATGCATTCTCCTGCAAGTGGGTAATAATTTCAGTTTTTTCTTTCATGCGCATTTCCGTAATAATAGCCGTTTTTGTCCTGGCACACCCATATATCGTTTTGCAATTTCAGAACCGGGAAACAATTTGTGAAACGAAGCCCGGCGTGGTCGGCACAGTTTATAGGCGAGTTATGTTCTACAATAAATGATATAAGTAAAGCCTTAACATTTGTCACAGTTCCTTTTTGAGGTTTACACAAAAGTTGAGTTTTTTTATTCTGTTCTGCACACTGGACACTCTCCTCTTGTTTTTTAGTTTCCACATGTTTAAGAATGTCTTATTTCCCACTTTGAGCCACTGAAAAGTCACTACATACATACATTTCAAAATGCTTAAGTTTGTCCCTCCCTCGACTCAAATACGGAAACTCTTCAATAGGGACACTGAATTATATTTCTTTGACACTTGTACCAAAATATAATTAAGACCTATGAGATATGCAGCCAACAAGCACTACTTCAACTTTACACACAACACACAGCACTACTGACAACACAATGGCCTTATAAGCAATGTAAATCGCTTCGCTTTGAACGACTATTGACTAGCTACATCTCATCGTCCATCGATATATGGCACAGGATTTTCAAATAAGAAAAGTATCGAAACTACATTGAAAATCAGGAGATCAGTCTTCAAGGTCAGGAGATCAGGAGGGAGATGGAAAAATCGGGAGTTTCCCGCTAAAATCGAGAGAGTTGGCAAGTCTGCATATACGTTATCACGTACTGCAATTGTGTTACCTGTGAAAACCCAAGTAAATTCTGCAATTCATTTAGGTGATTAACATGTTCAAACAGACAAAAGAGTGTTACAGATATAATTTTGAATCACTATATATTCTTTTTCCACAATCCAATTTTGGATGAAATAACGTCTGCATATTGGCCCAAACATTGCTCATGTTACATGTGAAAAGGCACAGAAATCTATTCACAGTTTTAATAATACATTTTCAAACAGATCAGAGTCATACACAGCAGCCTTACATTTTGATTGTAGTCTAGATAGGAAACATACTTTCTAAGTTGTTCTACTTTGTTGTGAACTTTCCACCCACTGTCATATGTATTTCACAACATAAAACACTGTCAAAGGGACAGCAAATTTGTAAGTATTGGACAATAATAGATGTTAATAATGTAATATTTTTTTTCAAACCAAAGACTGATATGGGCAACATAGTAATCTACTAGTCATGTCCTGTTGGAAATGGTAAGCCTTTGCGCAACCACAACCACCGAACTGACTTATGCAGCCAATTATAGGCGTATTAGAGTAATATGTGAGCCTAATTTTACAATTGGTGTCGCGGCATAGTGTAGAGTATTCAAGTGTTCGCTGCATGTGACCAGCCAGTCAGGTGATAATGCATGGCAGCCAACGAAATTTGCTGTTTTTTATTTGCGCTATATTCAAATGTACTCATTTCACTTTCAGTTTTCTTGTATCTTCTTACAGGAACATTTAGTTATGTGAACATTGAGGGAAAGCCAATTATTTGTTATCAATTGTTCCGATGACGATGACAGTCAATTTACTGAGCACACAAAGGTACATCAAGAACCTGTCAACCATAGAGGAGGAACAGTATTAATTATTTACTTCATTATCAGTGCAAAAAGTAATTATTTATTATGAATAATTAAAGACCAGGATACAACTCATTAGATTTGACCAATGACGTCACATCCGAGTCAAAGACAATAGTTTTTTTTTTTTTTACAACCAGAATATAGATTATGATTGTGTGTTTAAAAAGCGATTAGTAGCTCCACTCTGATGGTAAGGTATAGATCAAACGAGATTTGATTTTTTTCTCCTCACAAGTGAGTGCCAAAGGTGCAAAGTATTGGGCCGAGATGTGTCTTCGATGGTGCACTCTGTTCTTGTAATCTGTCATTTACGAGGATAAAAAGGTAAAGCAGTCAACAATCCAAAAATTGGTTTGAACACGGCAGTGCTTTACTAGGCATGGTCCTGTTTGGAGGTGGTATGCCGTTGCCTTCTTCTGACCTTCGAACTGACTTAGCCAGCCAGTTATAGGGGGACCTACAGTTTAACATGGGTTCCGAACCATGGTGCTATTCGGTGTTTTTCACATGAGCAATACTGCCATAGGTGAAAGGAGTGGAAAGTGACAGATAAAAATCCTAGGACCTGGCTGGGATCGAACCCGCGACCTTCGGATTTGTAGTCTGGCATTCCACCACTGTGCAACCGAGGCGCACAATAACCACAGAATATTTACTTATTGTAGATAATAATTAATAAGATATTATCCTGTATACAGGTTTTCCGACATGTTGACGCAGGAATTCTTATAGTGATTGTTTGCAATTGCAATAAAAACCATCTTCTGCAGATATATAACATACTACATCTACAATCAATATTACCTACCATGAAAGGAAAATAGCTGTTAATGTGATATCTGATTGGCTGTTATCATCCATGCTACTATTGGTCCGATATGGCCACTGCCAACATCTTAACACTAGACACCACGCCACAACAGGGATTGTAAAATCTTACCAGTAATGTGGATTTCAAACCATGGTACAATATTGTTATGGATATGAAGAACACAGAAAATAAATTAAGAATAAAATTTCTAAAGCCAATATTTACCTTATATGTTCGCCTCCAATTCTTTTTATTATCCTGCAGCATTCTCTTCCAAAGCATTGACATTACTTCAGGGAATTGTTCATAAGTGAAAGTACCCTGTGCCACTTCCTGCATCAGAGCACCTGAAAATTATGCAATTTTTTGTGATACTGCAAATAAACGAGGTTTGGCTGTAACCTCAGAAACAAAGTTTCTTTACCCAAAATTTTGTCTCTTTCAATACTCAAAGGTGACTTTACAAAAAATAGAGAAGAATAAAAATATAATTTATAATTATTAATCAGACAAGTTGAGAGAGAGAGAGAGAGAGAGAGAGAGAGAGAGAGAGAGAGAGAGAGTGAAATACATATTCTTTGTTTAACCCCAACTTTGTTAATTAAAGTCATTGCATTTGCTGTACATATTTGCACTATTGCTCATGCACTGACATCCTGTTACAGATTCAATTCACCATGAAAATCTTTCACAGGCATTTTCCTAATCACAGGTCATTTGAAGCAAGGGATATCACCCATCTTCTCTCACCTGTGACAGTCATGTGATATGTTGTATCTCATCCCTGAGTAGTGATTTTGAGTTGTAATTATTTACATATGGTGTGTTTAAGTAAGTGGTGGCTGTTAATCGACTGAATGATTATACTGTCAGATGGAGAATCAGTTACTTTAAGCTGTTGGGTCATGTGCATGTGTTGTGATATAATCTCATTGTTGGCTTTAGGAATCTAAATGATGTTCTCTGTTTGTTTGTGTTTTGTGTACTTGTAGGTATTTTCAGACTACTATTGTTGTTGTTGTTGTTGTTGTTGGTGGTGGTGGTGGTGGAAATTTATATGTCTCATAAATTTACATTGTATATTATACTCCGAGATTGAACGTAATTTTTTTCCCATCTATATAACCATTCTTTTTTTTAAATATGTCAATTTATTTAAATGTTTTGTTACTTTTTAAAACACAAACTTATCCATTTACATTCACTCATCCGCCTGCCAAGCCCCAAAACTTAATTACGAAACACTATTCACTTAAAATTTTGATCATTTGTACTGGCAACTGCCTGGCAGGGCACTGTGTTGGAGGAACGTTTCTGTATGCACAAATAAAAGTTTATATTTAATTGTATCTTCCTTGTGGGAAAAAGGGTAGGCACACACACACACACACACACACACACACACACACACACACACACACACCAAGGCATATATCCTTTCCTTTTCCCTCTCCCTCCCTGCTTTTTTCTGAAGAACCAACCTAGGGCTGCAAAAGCACAGCTTCTTCTTCTTCTTCTTCTTCTTCTTCTTCTTCTTCGTGTGTGTGTGTGTGTGTGTGTGTGTGTGTGTGTGTGTGTGTCAAAAAACCGGTGCCGTTTCACCTGGTAAGTCAAATTTTCTTTACTTTTCATAAATATATGTATAAAAAATAGAGCTTGTTTAACTTACCCAATCTCAATTTTTATACATTTTCATCCCATCAGGAAAGTTTCCTTCCATAAAATTTATATGTTCCTTCACAACCTCAATTCCTTCACCCCATCAGTTTCACTTGGTCGTTCTCAACCTAGTAAGTCACCTCCCTGGACGTTAACCTCCACCTCACTGACGGCTCCACCCACACCTCCGTCCACAATAAACCTAATTACCAACAGTATCTGCAGTTTGAGCTGCCTTCCATTCCACATCAAAAAATCCCTCCCATACAGCCTTGCCACCTGTGGCCTCACAAAGGCCTTCACAGACAGACATTAACCTACTGATGTAGTCCGCTTAACCTACTGATGTAGTCCGCAAACAGATTTCCCCGAACCATATCCCTTCAAATCCCCCCCCCCCCCACCCTGGACTGAAACAACTTAATCACATCCTTCGCCAGAGCTTTGATTATCTGTCATCATGCCCTGAAATGACATATCCTACCCAAGATCCTTCCGACCCCCCCCCCCCCCAAAGTGGTGTTTTGTCACCCACCCAACCTCAACAACTTGCTAGTCCATCCCAAAGCCACTCCCAACCCCAACCCCTTACCAAAAGGATCACTTCCCTGTGGAATACCCCGATACAAAATCTGACCAATCCACCCACCCAGCATTTCCTATGTCAGTCCCATCACAGGCTTATCCTACCCCATCAGAGGTCGGGCCACCTGTGAAAGCAGCCATGTGATAAACCAACTTTGAACTCTGCTGCAATCATTGCACAGCGTTTTGTATCGGTATGACGACACACCAGGTGTCTGTCTGAATAAATGGCCACCGCCAAACTGTGCCAAAAAACAAGATAGATCACCCTGTGGCACAGCATGCAGCTGAGCACAGTGCTCTGGATATTAATGGCAGCTTCACTACCCGAGCCATATGGATACCCCCCTCCACCACCAGCTCTTCTGAACTGTGCAGATGAGAGTTGTCCCTTCAACACATTCTATGGTCCCGCTACCATCCAGGCCTCAATATACGATAATTTCCCATCCCTGCACCCGATGCCTAACATCTCCCCCCCCCCTTTTGTTCCCCACCCTTTCCCCTGTATCCATGTCTTCCTTACAACTGTGTATTACCACTTACAATATCCCCTTAATTTATTAGTTTTATTTTTTATTATTTTTCCTATTCTTCCTAAATTTATTATTTTTCTTAACTATTTTTCCTTTTTTTTATTTTCCTTATCTTTATCATTTCAAATAGCCCCACTCCCTCTGCACACCGCTCTACACCTCCCTGTTATCCATTCCTGCCCCCTTCCCTTCACTAAATTCATTGACACAATTCAAATTCCTATCTATCAGAACGTTTAAAATCCCTCATGCAATTTGGAACTTTCCATCCCCACCTTTACCCAGCATCCTTCCCCCTCCATTACCCACCCCACTCAAAGTCTAGCTTGTGTTGCTGGAGTGGCCAGATATGGCTGTGTGTGTATAGTTGTCCGAGTGATTGCATGAATGTGTGTGTTTCTTTTTCTGACAAAGACAGTGGCCGAAAATTTAACTTGTGTCAGTGTGATTATTTTCGTGTCTGTCAGCAGCTCAGCGAGCCTCTTTACAGCTACATCTACATCTACATACATACTCCGCAATTCACCGTAAGGTGCGTGGCGGAGGGTACACTGTACCAGTACTGGGCATTTCCTTTCCTATTCCACTCCCAAATAGAATGAGGAAAAACAGAATGCCTATATGCCTCCGTACGAGCCCTAATTTCTCTTATCTTGTCTTTGTGATCTTTACGCGAAATGTAAGTAGGCGGCAGCAAGATCGTACTACACTCAGATTCAAATTCTGGCCCTCTAAATTTCCACAACAGAATTTCACGAAAAGAATGACGTCTTTCTTCCAGCAATCCCCAATTGAGTTGCCGGAGCATTTCCGTGACACTCGCGCATTGGTCGAACCAACCGGTAACAAATCTAGCTGCTCGCCTCTGAACCGCCTCTATGTCTTCCTTCAAACCGATCTGCTGCGGGTCCCAAATACTTGAGCAATACTCAAGACGTGTTCATACAAGCGTTTTATACGCGGTCTCCTTTACCGGTGAAGTACATCTTCCCAAAATTCTCCCAATAAACCGAAGTCGGCTGTCCGCCTTACTCACAACTGTCCTTACATGCTCGTTCCATTTCATATCGCTCTGCAATGTTACGCCTAGATATCTGAACGACGCGACAGCATCAAGAAGCTCACAACTAATGATGTATTCGAACATTATGGGATTGTTTTTTCTACTCATGCGCATCACCTTACATTTTTCTACATTGAGAGCTAGCTGCCATTCTTCGCACCAACTAGAAATTTTGTCTAAGTCATCCTGTATGCTATTACATTCAGTTACAGACGACACCCTCCCATACACCACAGCATCATCAGCAAACAGCCGCAAATTACAACTTATTCTGTCCATCAGATCATTTATATAGATAGAAAATAATAGCGCTCCTATCACACTCCCCTGGGGCACGCCTGACGATACACTCGTCTCTGATGAACAACGTACTGCGTTCTATTACTTAGAAAGTCTTACAGCCAATCACAAATCTGTGAACCTATTCCATAAGCTCATACCTTCGTTAGCAGTCTGCAGTGTGGCACCGCGTCAAACGCCTTTTTGAAGTCGAGAAAAACACAATCCGCCTGTTGCCTTTCATCCACGGCTCGCAAGATGTCATGTGAGAAAAGGGCAAGCTGAGATTCACATGAACGATGTTTCCTAAACCCGTGCTGATTCATGGAAAGAAGGTTTTCGGTTTCAAGGAAATTTACTATATTCGAACTGAGAATATGCTACAAAATTCTACATGAAACTGATGTCAACGATATTGGCCTGTAATTGTATGGGACAGTTCTCTTTCCTTTCTTATACACGGGAGTCACCTGCGCTTTTTTCCAATCACTAGGAACTTTGCGCTGAATTAAAGATTCGCTATAAATGCAAGCTAAGAAGGGGGCCAACGCCGCAGAATAGTCTTTGTAAAACCGAACTGGTATTCCATCCGGACCAGCAGACTTTTTCGAATTTAGCTCTCTCAGCTGCTTCTCTACACTGGAAATACCTATTGCTATGTCCCCCATTTTGGAATTAGTACGTTGATCAAATGATGGTACATTTGTGCAGTCCTCCTGCGTGAAAGATTTCTTAAAGGTTAAATTTAGAACTTCAGCTTTCCGTTTGCTTTCTTCTATTACTGCCCCGGAATGATCAACTAGTGGGCTTTGACCCGCTTATCGATTTTACATAGGACCAGAATTTTTTCAGGTTCTCGGAAAGATCTTTTGGTAAGGTATGGCTGTGATGATTATTGTATGCTTCACGCATCGATCTTTTTATAGACGCACGAATCTCTACTAACTTTTGCCTGTCATCATTTGCATGTTCTTTTTTTAATCTAGAGTGCAACAGCCTTTGCTTTCTCAGCAGCTTTCTAACATTATTATTATACCACAGTGGATCTTTTCCATCCTTAAACATCTTTACTGGCACATATTTCTCTAAACCTTTATTAACAATGCATTTAAATTTAGTCCACAATTCCTCTACATTCATAGTCCCAGAATTAAACGATGCCCATTGATTTTCTAAGTGCAATCGTAACATTTGCTTGTCGGCTCTTCCCAACAAAAACACGCTCCTAGCCTTCTTGACTGGTTTATGAACTTTGGTCACCATCGACACTATGACGTTATCATGATCACTAATTCCTGTCTCTACACAGACATCGTTAATAAGGTCAGGCCTGTTTGTGGCTATAAGGTCTAGAATATTTCCATTGTGCGTGGGTTGCCGGTTTAACTGCTCAAGACAGTTTTCAGAGAATGTGTCCAAAAGTAGCTCGCAAGACTGCTTGTCTGTAACGCCTGAAATGTAACTAGCGAGGTCCCAATCTATACTCTTAAGGTTGAAGTCACCTCCGACTAATATTACATGGCCCGGATACCTATGGACTACCTGGTGTAGACTTTCCTTGAATGATTCTAAAACTGCTACAGCAGCACTGGGGGCCGGTAAAAACACTCAACTATTAACTTTACTTCTTTTAGACCTGTTATACGTGCCCAGATAACTTCACAGTTACTTTCAACCTCGATCTAAGTAGAAACAATATCTTTATCCACAGCGATGAACACTCCTCCTCCAGTTGTATCAGATCTATCTTTCCGATACACATTCCACGTTTCGCTAAATATTTCTGAACTTGCCACATCATCATTTAGCCAGCTTTCGATGCCTAAAACTATCTGAGCGCAATAACTTCCATGCAGTGCTGCAAATTCGGGAACTTTGTTTTGCGGCTAATATTTTTATGTTCGAATTTTTGTTCCGAACGTGGCCTGAATTCGCTGTTTGAATGCTGACAGGCGAGTGCTCATCAGAGTTAGCGCCTAGTCTAAAAAAAACCCATGTGCACTCCACAAGTACTCTGCTACCCGAGTAGCCGCTTCCTTAGTGTAGTGCACCCCTGATCTATCTAGGGGCACCCTACAATTCCCCACCCGATAACGCAGATCCAGAAATCTGCAGCCATGACTGTCACAGCGTCAGCGAAGCCTCTGGTTCAGAAACTCCACCGGCTCCAAACCAAACGACCCTGATCAACAATGCTACAAATCGACAGCTCTGCTTGCACCCCACGAAGGCAGCAGCCTTCACCAATTCCGCCAGCCGCTCGTAGGACCTGAGGATGTCCTCAGAACCCAAGCGACAAGTGTCATTTGTGCCGACGTGAGCCATGACTTGCAGTCGACTGCACCCCGCACCCTCGATAGCCGCCTGCAAGGCCACACCGAGTGCACATTGGAATTCCTTCCAGATCTGGACGCTATCTGCCTAAGGGGCTCCATCACGCGCCTAACATTGGAGCTCCCAATAACTAATAATCCCCTCCCTCCCCCCCATGCACCTGCTAGGACCCTGCTGTAGGAGTGGCCACACTTTCACTCACAGGACGAACGGGCGCAGACAGACGTCCAGCCTCCACATTGTCCATCCGCCTCGAGCGACGCGAACGCCGTACAACCCGCCACTCCCCTTGTGGAGAAGGCGGCTCAACGACGTCCGGAACACCTGAAGGTGCCTCGGTAGCAGGGACAGAGAGCGAAGCGTGAGACACCTGAGGTGTCCCACTCGACGCACCAGACTCCCCACCATCGCTGCACCCCGAGACAGCAGCCTGAAGACAGCTGACCGTAGACAACAGCACGCTCAGCTGTTCGCGAACCGCGGCCAACTCCTCCTGCGTCCGCTAGTTGTTACCTATCCTTCATAAGGCCTACTGATATTCCCATCATATTTGTATAGCTGCTATTTTAAATGTTTTATCTATTTCAGACTATGCCTTTTGGTTACAATCTTCTATATTTTTATGAAATGGTTTCATCTATGCTGAACTTACACTTTAAGTGTAAAATTTCATCCATATTTTTCCATTATGTTAATTTGTAATACTTTTATTACACAAATGTACATGAACTTTATAAATGCTGGGATTCGTACGCCACCTGTTGATTTCATGTTTGTTTGTTTATTTATGTATGACCCTCACACAGTAATGTTGTTCAGAGTGTAGAGTATACAATTTTCACCGATGCACCTGGAGAAGTGGTTAACATGTGTACTGGTTCTGACACCTATGACCCTACTTCATAAAATATTGGTAATGCACAATATGTGTTACCAATTTAAGTTTGATCTTGTCTTTGTGCCGATTTATAATACATTTGTTATTTTGTACTGCACAAGGTGCTCTACAGGTGCCAGATTTATTCAACATTTTTCTTCGCCATTATAAAGTTGACACTCCTGCTAACAAATTTAATTTTTATGGATTGATTGACAAAGCTTCAAAATGATGTAAATGGCCCTCTAATTTTTATCCAGGCATGTCTGTGGAATGTCACAATTTTCTTTGCCAATTTGTAATACTCCTTTTTCACATTCTTCCTTTTATTGTATTTACCATGCTAAGAGAAAGGGTCACAATTTTATATAATATGCTATGTTGCACCTCCAAGTCCATACAAATTCCTTTAGTTCATCGTCATTTGGCTAAACTGTAGAGTCTGTTGCCCACGCTCTGCAAATGTTGGAAACACCACAGCAGTCAACCATAGAGCAGGTATATATTTTTATTCATTTTGTGATCTGTATGCAACAATGATCATTTTAAGTGAAAGTTAGGTTAGGTGTAGGTTAAACAAGAAGTTTTTTTTTTCTCCTTTAGTATGCGAGGGCGCATAGTGCCCAAATCTCCAGCCCAGAAACAATCTATTTACAGTTGCCAACATGCAGGGCAACAGACACTGCAGTTTTACCCGTCATTTTTTTGGAATCCATTTGTTATCTGATTCTTAGGATGGTTCTTTCTTTTGCTTGTTACAGGTTTGAAAATGACGAAAGTTGAAACTAGTCACCATTCGGTGAGATTTTAAGTTGTTCTATTGTAGGCTTTTCTTAATTAATGTTTTAACAATAAGTTTATATGTCTTGCAGGTAGTTGCGGTGGATAGGTTTGAGATATATTACAGATCATATATCCTTGCATGATTGGATATTCATTTGACTATGTTTTTGTCATGCTATAGAAGCCCTATTGGATACGAGTGATATATGGGATTTCTGCCAATGTTATGTGACTGGTCGAAGCAAACAGGTGGTTTCTAGTCCTTCAGGATAGCCCTTTTTCCTGTAGTTTCTTCGGAAGAAATATTCTAGGAAACGAATGGTCATCTACATGCTTCTACTGTAATAGTTTGAGCCAAATCAGTGATACAGATCTTATGATATTCCTTGTTAGCTATGCTAATATCAGCAACGATAGCAACAAATGAGGGCACAGTCATCAACAGTATGTTGTCGACCTATATTTTCAAAAAAGTGTGTAGAAGCAGTCTGTAGGTAGGGTGTAAATTTTGTGTGTGTGTGCGCGTGTGTGTGTGTATAAATTATGGTAATGGAGTGATGAATCACAAGAAGAAAGGATGGCCAATCTTTATTTCTTTTGTTTCAGAAGCAAACTTCTCATGTAATTCAATTTTGGGGTCAATAGAAGCCAGGATACCACCTATCAGCTTCAACTCCTGACATGTCTCATAATCGCAATTGCAATGCAGATCACGATGGTGAACAAATGTTTCTTTGTTCGCAATGGAAATTGTTATTTAACAAATTCTCTCTCTCTCTTTTTTTTGCAATGTTGTTTTCTGTGTTTTTTTCATTTAGTATATCTACACCCATGATGTCGTGGTCAAAGCAGACGAGTGGGATCAGAACTTTCAGTATTGCACAATTTTGTTTTAATGACACAAATGTTGCAAATCTATGTGAATGTTTCTTATCATTTATTTTATTTTTTAAGATACTCTGCTGTTTTCTGCAAGTGTCACGATTTTCAAATATCCGCTTAGGCAGGCACCTAAATAGCACAGCTTTTAACTGCTGTTAAGGATAAAATTTTACGATGCTTCTCGCCAGGCTTCAATGCTTATGTTAGCAACAGATGAACAATGAAGTGTAGAATTGCGTTAATATTTTCACGAGCTACAGAGTAAATGTTATTGCTGCTCGTTTCACTTGCAGCAAATGGTCAACAGGTTCTTGTATGTATCCTTGTGTGTTCAGAACAATTTTTTTTGTTTTGTTTTTTGTTTTAATTGAAGTTGTCATGAAAAAACATTTATTGGTCATCTGAGTTGCAATCATTAATATTGGTGCCATCATAACCACTGCAGCCCAGCGAGAAGTGTCATACAATTTAACCGCTGTTAAGTGAAACAGGTAGTAAGCAAATTTAAAATCTTGTTTGGGGAAAACAGTTTGCTGCTTTGATGTGACTGCGTAGGCTTTCCCGGCGTAATGCTTCATAATATTCTTCTCGGGTTTGCTGCCGGATCAAAACGTCATCTTGACGTCAAGAGACGTTTTGATCCGGCAGCAAACCCGAGAAGAATATTATAGTTTGCTGCTTTCTTTAAATATGCTACAATCATAGTGTATGTGTTTTGGCAGACACCTGATAGCACTAAGAAAGCATGCCCAGAATGCAAATTTGTTCACTAAGCCAGAGAAATGGAAAAAATCCCTATTGGCTGTTTGCATCCAGCTCATAATTGACCGTTTTCTTTTCCAATCATTCATTGCACTATTATCAATTTATTTACATATCACACTTCAGCTGCTGACACCATAGCTACACTTTTCCATTCACAATTTCTGATTTATCTGTGACTTTTTATAAACTAACAATCTGGCATTATCTTTTTAACCAGTATCCCTTCACCCTTTGTGCAATACCATACCTAAATAAATTGTAACTGTAGTTATGGATGTTTGCAATGAGTAAAGGATAAACTTACTCTCAAAATTTTTTTGTTCTTATTGGGAACATTACTGCAATAATTTTATTTTTCCCAATCCGTCAATTTTAGACCCATTCATCTCAGTGGAAACAAAATGCTTCAGCACAAAAATGTTTGCATAACACAGGAAGTATGACTATGGCTAACAATTAAGAGCACTGCTGCACTACATTGATAAACACTATGTGATGAATACCGATCCCGGTTGTCTAAACATGTAGCGTATGAAAGATGATCAAACATCCAGTCATTCCAAGGTCATTAGGTATTGTAACAAACTATAGCATTTACCTAATATAAAATGACTTCCTGCTGTAGAGAGAAGTATTACACTCAATTCATTTTACAATGTTTATTCCTTCAGATGAATGTCAAAGAACAGACAATATAAAAGATTTCATTATGTCGACAGGCAAGCAAATGAAAAATATGTTGGGCTCAGTTTCTGTCTCATTATAGTGGGAATCACCCATGCTAAAATTAAAGGTTGTAAACATTGTAATACATGGTGGGTTGGATTGGTCCAGTGAATGTACACCCAGAGCCAAAGTGGTTATGGTGACCACATGTGTTTAGTGGGAAAAGCAGGTCTGAGTCCTTGTCCAGCACTTAGTTCTCATGTCAGTAATTGATAGAATTTCAGTACCTATACAAATGATGCCACAGGAATAAATCTCAAGAAGCAATATACCTATACACACATTATCACATATACATATTACGTACCAGTAGGTCCCCATGCATCATCGTTTGTGGCTTCTCTAACTTTTGCTTCTATATCAGTGTAGTTCATAACAACATTGGTGCTGAAAATGGGAAAAAAATCACCATACTATATATCACATCAATTTGTAAGAGCTTACAAAATATGTAAACAGAACTACCTAAAAAATTTGATAGGAAGACTTCCATGAAAACAAATCAATTAGATGAAAATCTAATTTGATTATATCACCACATAATTGCTAAAGCAGCCATCATTATTAAAGTACATAAGTACAAAGTTTTACAGATAAACAATTCTGCTCAGTTTTTTTTATTGTGTAAACTTTCAAATACACTGGAAAAACTAAATCCTTGTACTATGGCATTGAACGGCACACTCAAACTTCAAGCTGTTGGGTAGCTACCAGATCAAATACTGTGTAAGTACCTCGTGAAGAACCCACACCGTAACATTTAGCCAAATGATAGTTAATTCTGAGCATTGTCAGCACATACGACACTTCTTTACAACCTTGCAAAATGGTGTAGTTATGACAACAGAAAACAATACCATACGTCAATTTATTGCACTACACAATAACAATTAGTCATATATAGCGACTTAATTAACAACAAATGTCTGAATTGTTAAGTATTATAGTTCTTGCTGGATGAAAACTAAAATGCATATATATCTTGTCTGCGGAAACTTTCACAAATTTGTCTGTAAAAATGTCAGATGTGACAGAATGTCTTCAAATTCTCCATACCCCATGTAGCATTTGCTAACATAACGTATACATTCACAGATTTTCGAAGTCACAGAAGTCTATTTTGATTAAAAACTAAAAATACTCAGTAGATGTAAACATAACCATAGTGTCAAAGGACACGATTCATTTCTGTAAAATAATACTGTACATAACATTGTCTACTTACGCTTTATCCACCAATTCTCTCACTTTCCACATGTCTGGAGTACTAAAATGCGTCTATAACTATATATTTACAGAAAAAAAAAAAAACAACAAGCTCACAACCCCAATCACAATTTATCCATGTCCCCGCTGCTACAAATCTCGGTAACAGCTGATATGTAACTTCAACATGGCCGAGGTAACGTCATCAACATCACTTCAATACTACTTATAGTTTCCGTTTATTTTGGTCTTGCCGGACGGATTGAGACTTTTTTCACAAATTCAACGATTTTTCTCTTTCCATTTAAATCTTAAACCATACAAACTAATTAAATTTAAACACATTCGCTCGATATCGATTCTTTTCATGAAATCTCTGCACCGTCAATAGGAGTTGCCTTGTAAATATTTCATCGGACGCGGTTACCTACTTAAATGTCCAATTAATGCATATAATTATTAACAATGTAATTGCTGCCAAGCATATCCGACTATCCAGAGTATTTTTCTGTAATTGCAACGGATTCGATAAAACGCCGCCTGCAACAGGTATAAGCCCATGAGGTCGACATTACCCAAAGCGTCCGACAATGGAACTTTCTTGTGTTGATGTCGAACAATTAACATAGGAAACTTCCATTATAGGACTCCTAGAGAAATGCCTGCCCAGGCCCACAAACGGAATTAAAAATATTTCGAAAAAAATCATATTTCTGCCGCAATTAATGTGCAGAAACTACTGCTGTAATAGGATCCGTTTAGCGTGTTTTCATTTTCTTACTTTAAAAAATAGAAACTGTGGTCTGTAGAAACACTTCCGCAACATATTTTACAATGACGGAAACCTAATGAGGTAAACCGTCAACATCCCCAGGATTGGTTTCAACACCACAGCGCTTTACTATGCTTGGACCTGTTATTACTTTTAAACTTTTCTGTAGCAGGAAATTTGCAATCACATGACGTATGCCACAATCTAAAAAGCGTTTCGGATGATAAATCAATAGTTTATTTTGAGCAGCATTAGATGTACATCAATAGAACATGTCCAAATACATATTTGCCTTTTCATTATTACTTATACAATGAGAATTTTTTAACAGAAACAACAATAATATTTGCTTAAGTAATTAACAAAATGTATACAAGAAATTTACATAACAGGTACCTTCATTTACCAGTATATACAAAGTTTTAGATACATGCCAGCTTACTTGTTTAATTCAACTGACATAAATTCAGTAATTGAGTATAAAGGGTTTGCTAATAGAACCTGTTTAATCATACACTTATACTGAACTTTTCATTTGACATTGGTGATATGAGGAGGTAAGCAGTTGAACAACTTTATAGCCATGTACCCACTGCTCCTCTCAAGTTTTATAAGAGACGAAACATGTTCGTTTAGGCATGGAATAGCGGCCGACCAATCAGTTTCCGTTACGTGCCAAATTAAGCCACAGTATGGTGGGCAGCTCTTGAATGAGTCGTTCATAATGAATGCTTTCCCCCATGAAGTGTGAAGTAACCATTCAATTCTAATGAAATGGTACTTCAAAACCTTCAATGGTCTCACACTTTATAGAGTCCCTACAAACCATGACATTTTGCGCGGTGCCCTTTGGGAGCTACCCATAAGGCATTTTCCATTTACGTTTGCTGTCTTCAATCACCGCACCCGTGCCTACTTAAGCCCTTTCTACACGGGAAGTGAGAGCTTCTGAGATTACCCATGATGCAGCGGTCACGCCGTCCGCGTACAGTGAAGACGCGTCCCACGGTTGGTAGAAACAGGATAAGGATCACGAGGTGGATGCGGAGTAGCAAGCAGCGCCGCTGACGTCACGGCGCACCCTCGCAGCGCTCAGTAACTTGCTAACTTCCATTGTGCGTGTTGTACCGGTTGCGTTTACGAGTGAGAAGACGGTTTTTAGGTCAGTGTGAATTGTTTTTAGTGACTGTAGATTGAGAGTATTCTCGTAATTATTACTGTACTGAGGGTATTTTTTAACAGTAAACCTTTAAGTGGAAAAGAATGGTTTGCTGTGCCATCGCCAGTTGTACTAACCACAGCAGACAAGCTAGGAAGATAGGAATTGTGTTTCCTAAAGAGAGAGAGATGAAAAGAAGGTGGATAAATACTTGCAAACATGCAGATTCGTTTACAGTTGCATATGCTCGTGTCTGTTCGATACATTTTTTCGGATTCGGATTATGAAAGGGGTATGAAAAGTGAACTGCATATTCCTCCGAAACTCAAGTTGAAAGCTGATGCTATTCCATCTCTGCATCTACCAACCTCCATTGCTCCATTAAGGTGCAGCAATGAGCCATATAAAGAGAGGAGTATTGGGGCAAAAAAAACGAAGCAACTATAAGGAAATTGAAAATATTTTACAAGGAAGTACATTACCATTGAATACACATGTTACTACTGGACAAAACGTTCGCACTGAACAAAAACAAAGTTGTGAATTCGACAATGAGTGCTTATGCCAACAATTACAAGTTATGGAAAGACAAATGAGAGACCTTAGGCAAAGGGAATACTGATTTAAAAGAGCGTCTGTTTCGATGTAGCGCTGAGTTACAGAAATTGAAACAATTTCAGAAGGCTATTCAAGGTTCTTTTCTGGCTGTCAACAGCAAGCAGTTACGAAAGGACGTTGTACTAACTGGTCAGGTGAAGATATTGCAAAGGCTACTACTTTACGTTGCCTGTCTTATAAAGCGCTATCTTATGTCAGGGGCATATTGAAATACCCTCTTCCTAGTGAAGCAACTATTAAAAGAAGGCTCAGGCAATTTAGCGTTCCCCCAGGTTTCATTGATTTAAGTCTTAGTGTTCTGAAAACGCAGTCGAAATTATTAGCAGAATTCGAAAAAGATGCAATACTTAGCTTCAACGAAATGAAAGTAAACAATGATTTATGTTTTGATATGAGAGAGGAGATTATCAGAGGACCACATAACAATGTTCAAGTTATGGTCATCAGAAGTTTGGTAGGAAAATGGATACAGCCCATTTATTATAACTTTGACACAGCTGTTTCTAAGGACTTGCTGACTGAAACCATTGAAGTAATAGAAAATGTTGAATTTAAAGTGAGAGAATTTGTGTGTGATATGGGGCCATCAAACAGAAAACTTATAAATAGTCTAAATGTTACATTTGATATTCTGGATTTGAAAATCCATCAAATAGAAAGAGGAAAGTATGAGTTTTTTGTGATGTGCCTGATGCATTAAAACTGTTAAGGAACCATCTGCTTGACGATGGTTATCGACTAAAATCTGGTTCTTTAGTCACAAAAGAACCGTTCGTTAGGTTAGTTGAACTTTAAAAGACTTGTGCAGATTTACAATATACCCATAAAGTAACAATGAACCATTTGATCGGTGCTGGTACGGAAAGGCAAAACGTGACGAAAGCAGTGGAGTTGTTTTCTCTCACTGTAGGACAAGCTATTTGTCACAACTTTCCTGAGTTCAGTCACATTGGTGAAACTGTAAAAGTTATAAACAATGGATTTGATGTACTGAACTCAAGAACTCCTCTTGATGGATACATATTAAAAAGTGCATGAACTCAAGAACTCCTCTTGATGGATACAAATTAAAAAGTGCATACGAAAGTTATTTACCAGATCAAGATAAAGCGTTCGAAGAACTGTATGATCTCATTCTCACAACGAGAGTAATAAGAAGAAGAAAAGAGGGAGAGAAAAAAGAAAAGGAAAAATTGACCAGGGATGTGAGAAAACAGAAAGGAGCAAACCCAAAAACATGAAGGAAAAAAAACCCTATTGATGATTTGCTTTCTTTCCAGAAAGGGTTTTTCATGTAGATAAACAGTCTACGCTCATTATTTAAGGAGCTAACACTGGAAGGCTACAAGTACGTCATGTCTTCAAGATGCAATCAAGATATTCTTGAGAGCTACTTTTCCAAAATAAGAGTATTGGGAAGATTCTACGACCACCCTTTGCCTACCACCGTCTCCCAAAGAATAAAGTCTTTGATTTTGAGCCATAATGCGAAAGAAATACTATCAGATGGTAAATGTAAGACTGAGAAGGAATGTAATACTTTAAGTGCTAACATACTGTCGGAAACCGAAGATACGACCGTAGATCTGTCATCATCTGAGAAGCAACACACTTAATGTCTACATGAAAGTGAAAGCGACATCAAGGAAGTGGAAGAGATTGTTTCAGAGGTGGCAAAAATTTTTGAGAATTACGTCGAATACGAAGAGGAAAATGTTTAACATTTAAAGGAAAATGTTGAGCTGTTAGAGATGATTGCAGGGTATGTTGCTTACAGAGTTAAATGAAAACACCCAGAATTAGCACATTTGTTTGGTAAAATGACTGATCATGTAAATGTTTCAGGAAAGAACTGGCTTCAATCAATTTCAAGGGGATCCTTAAAAAAGCCAACTGAAAGTTTTATGGAATTCGTTTTGAAAATGGCAAAAGAATTTCAACAATTCCACAGCAGTTACATTGACTGTAGCCCAAACGTTTTTGGAAGGCTAAAGGATATTACAAATGTGAAGTATCCAGGAATGGAGGACCTTGCTAACGTGTTTTGTAAGGACACGCACCTTCATCAGAATGAAATCTCTCAACAGGAAAAAAAATTGCAAAAGTAATAAGCGAACTGAGAGCGAACAAAGACAAACAATGAAAAAAGTTGTGAGGTAACTTTCCCGAGTACAAAACGGAAACACATTAATAGAGTTTAATATTACATTATCGGGGTTTTCTCCATACCTCAGGTCTATGTGGTCTTAGCCTGTGGGAACCTCTGTCCCCAGGAAAAAAAAAGCAGCGCCCTTCGATATGGTGAAAGAGGTTGATGTCCTTCGGAGGCTTTAAATTAACATTTCACCGACCATAAAAAGTAGTCTAACTAATATAGAGCTTAATAATTGTAATAATGATGATAATACACGAAAACATAATCTCGAACACATTGAAACCTGTACATGAGTTAAGCTTGTGCGCCTATACGTCTAAACGCGGCGCGGCGAGAGGTTGCGCTCTGACGTCATCGCTCACAGCCTGCCTGCGCATGATCCCTACCGTGTTTCTTCCAACCGTGACACGTCCACCTGCAGAAGATGCATGCATATGATCATTACTAGATGGTATAGGATGGATCGTATTCTCACGTGCATGGAAGTGCTTCGCGCATGCGCAAACAACCGAATGGGGAACTCAGCTGACAAACGAAGCCAAGCCGGGAATTTGTTTGAAAATGTGTACTTGTCTCCTGCTCAGAGCAACGTAGTTTTTCGACTCAGTCGTAAGTATTTTAGAAGGTGATACTGTAGAGGAGTGCATTAAAAATTTGATATAACCTGAGTACAATTTTTATTGAATACAGATATATAGTTTTTAATATGAAATCCAAACAAACGTAGAGAAAATGTAAATCAAGAAATTTTCACTGATTTATCTGTCAGTTCTTGGTAGTACAACATCACACATACTTAAAAGTAGAAATTTGTGTATCTTTTACACGTTCATTTCCACTTAGTTACCCAGTTTTCGGCTTGCTAGGACACATTCAGACTTTAAACTACGTCAAAACCGGTTATTTAAATAAAAGTCAATATGGTGATCTATGAAGAACCGACGAAAGAATCAGTCAAAACACCCAAATCAGTTTGTTGTACATATCAAGAGCTGTATCTCTATACCCTATAAAAATTGGACACATATTATATGAAATTTTAACTGCAAATCGTCTTTATTACCATCTTCTAAAATACTTGCTATTTTTCCTGAAACATGCTGTAGTTAACAGATGAAATATTTGTTTTTGGTGAGCATTATTTGAAGCTTTATCAAAGTGAAAGGTCTACGTATAGACACCTGAGCTTGTTCATCATATACATAGATGCCTCAAACAGCAGGGGCTGGAAGTATGTAATCGCACTGTATAATGAGGACATTAACACATGTGAGCAATATAGTTATGCATTAACTGCACGAAAACAATTAGATACAGTTTCACAGTGGCAGTCTAAAACACAAATAAATGTTTTAATAATCACAATATATCATACAGTTTCGAAAAGTGATATTAACATGGTGATTCATTTGTTGCAAGTTGACAACAAACGAAGTAGACCCATGAAGTAGGCGACTCATACATTTGTACGCTTCTTTGTAGTTCCACAGTCTATCACTAGGGGCGCTGCAGCTGACAACAACTTCCTTTTGCATGTTGCATGTCTCGTATAGAAAGGGCTTTAGGTTGCATTCACAGTACAGTAACATGCACAACTTTCTCTGCATCAGATAAGTGAAGGAGAGATTTACTTGTTTTATCACTCCCTCAACATGAAGATTTATTTCTTTCATTTTAAGTATTATTGTTCTCCTTAAAAATAAAATCGATAAGAAAATAAAGAAAATATTACTGTAATTAAAGTGGTATACTGATTTCATGACGGTGGTTAACACATTGGTTCGGTTTTTTTATTAATTTATAGTAATGTGAGATAGATTGTTGGGTAATGGAGTTTCAGTCACTCACAACAAAGTAATAATTTTTAAAAAAGAAGCATTGCACGAAAAAGTCGAGCAAAATTAAAAGTATTTCACTCTTTATACAGGGTGAAAAGTATTTAAACCGACATACTCTGAGAGGTTGTAGGGGACATCGAAACAAATATTTTTCCCTAATGACATTTTTTCCTAGGAGGAGTATTTAAACTGTTAGAGGAACATTTCTTTGTCAGCAGATGAATTAAACCAATAAACAACTTTGCCTTTTTTTATTACCAAGAGACAACACATTAACGCAACCCAATTTCAGTTACAGTAGATTTTCAAAAATGCCTCCTCTGATACAAAGATTACAGCATCAGATCATGTTCTGTCTGAGATGGGCAAAAACCTCCAGGAGCATCCTGAATTGTTCCTACTGTTGCTACTATCTGGTCAACCAGATCCTCTTCTGATGCAACAGGAGTTTCATGAACAAGGTTGCATATCTCTCCCCGTAGTGCGCTTGCCCGCGAAAGGCAAAGATCCCAGAGTGAAAGTTTCATTCTGGAAACATCTTTCATCATGACCGTGTAATAAGATTGATGACAAAGTTCTTTGGTTACTAAATAAATAATATAACAATACTTGAAATATGCCAAAATACACAAATGAAAATATTACATTTAGGCTTTAACTATTTATCTCAATGTATGTACGTGTTTCATGAAATTTGTATGTAGTACAAAAATTAAAAGTAGTGTTTTGACTAGGGTTTAAAATAACTCTATTTATTTACATTATTTATGTTTTCGAAATGCACACTTAAGGCCAATTCACACTGTCCGTCACGTCACATCACGTCACCGTCCGTCAGAACATTCCGCAATGTATTTCTAATGGCGGCATTCACACTGTCCGTCACCGGACCGTCACGTCACGTCAACGTCCGTCAAGCTTTCTCGATAAGAATGTTTTGACGGAACGGCCGTCTGCTAACATCGGAAGTTAACCTATTTTCGTCACGCGAATTACATGTTGCACTCGATGATTGTACTGTTTATATGCAAATGTGTCTTATTCATCTTTGTGTTGTTGTACCTCGTTTTAGGGGTAAATGTCAAATGTTTCATGACGACTTAAATATTTTTGTCAATTGAGTGTCCCTCTAAAATCGAGGTCGGATATCTGAAACCAAAAAATGGTTTATGTTACGTAACATTATAACAGAAACGACTGAAGCAAACTGTTTATTTGAATAAGATTGTAATTTGATTACGCAATTTTCATTAAATAACACTTTCAATGAAAATATCAGTTCTAATGAAAGACAAAAAATCAGTTGTTTACGACGGTATTAACAATCAGCAAGCAAATCGTAATAGTTAAAGTATACAGGCGCTATTTATGCTCTTACAAGTATGGTTTGATGTCTTCATATGTTTATTTTTTCGCTTGAAAATAGATGTCGATGTTTTGAAATGTTGTTTCAGTTCCCAGTAAGTTGGCCAAAAACATACACTGTAAAGTTTTCTTTGGCCGTTAATAACATTTAGTGTTGTTGTTCCCCCTTTCTAATATTAAACTATGACTTTCTACATAACAGATCGCCACTCATAACCTCACTTTCAACATCGCGTATTGAGATGGACGAATTGACGTGACGGACACGGACGGACAATGTGAATACAACTTGACGTGACGGTTCCGTGACGTGACGTTGACGTGACGGACAGTGTGAATTGGCCTTTATCTGTTTTGCCAATATTGTGTAGGCATACTATTATTTAGACATAGAATTTTAATGTATTTCAGTCTGCGGTCTAATTTTTATATAAATATGGATATGTGCAAAGTTGTAGTAGTTTCGTCTATTTCGAAGATAGTTTCTTAGTACCAAAAGGATTATTAATTTTAGTTTGTGAAAAATGATCAGTATTTAATTTAGGATTGAGTGATATATAAAACATTGTCTGCCCAAATTTATTTAAACAAAGGATACATACGTAATTATGTTGTACAATAGTTATAACGGGTAGTCTTGTTGTTTTTATACAAATTAGTATCTATATAGGTTCAGCAATTTCCGAAACTAAGTGTAACGCATTTTTAGTGTTTGCAGCTGTTATTTACGATAGTATTAAAAATTGAAAATTACGTAAAAAAGGACAGCCAAATTTATGTTTAAATCAACGTACTGTTTTTTAAAAGCATTTTAGTAACAATGTTAATAGTATATTAAACTGAACGCGAAAATGTGATATTTTACATGTCCGGTACCAAAGTTTTATTTTAGGTGTCCGATAGTTCGTGTTTGTAATGTTGGCAACTGAAACTGTAGGGAGCGCGCAACATAGCAGAAACGTTACATCACGCAGATGTTGGTATACTGTAGCAAAGGTCGTATAATGCGGGATACAATTATTAGGATATTGTTGTTGATAAACCTGCTGTATAGCTCGTCCATTGTGGTACGCTGCAGAGCGTAATATGGCCTCTACCGGTTTAAATACTCCTCATAGGAAAAAAATATTTGTTTTTATGTCCCCTACAACCTCCCAGAGTTTGTCGGTTTAATTACTTTTCACCCTGTATGAGATAGGTTACTCTATTTATGCATTCCTTGTCCCTTTCAACCATGTAAGTGCGCTGCACAAACCACCAGCCAACTGTCATTACAGAACAAATAAGGTTGGAATAATGGGAGGTGGCATTACCTATGCAGAGAACAGGTATTGGTTAAAGCCAGAGGGCCCATGCTTTTGAGCACAAAACAAAGTTTTCTCACCTTAAACCCTGTGTGAATATTGCCCTCTTTACGTAAAAGCACTAAATTAACAGTAACATTGGAGTATATACTTTGATATGATGTACATACACATCAACAACTAGAATCACAAACAAATGTCAGACGGTACAGATTTATGGCTTCACTTTTTCAATGTTTCCAGAGATTCTAACCTCCTTGTTACAGAATCTGTATAGATAGGCTCTCTATTCACAATTACTTCATTGTGCCATATGTTGATAAATAATTAAGTATTTGGTAAACGATTCACAGTGAACGAAAGTTCTGCTGAATGAGAAACTGAGCAGTTTTTAAAGCTTAAGTAGTTCATGAGCTAAAATATTCATTTGAACACTTCACAGTAAACATTGTTTATGAATAAAGTAACTCACATGATTGTAGTGGTACGACCCATTGCTAGTGTTAAGTGTTAGGAAGCAGTTATGATGGGTAGCAGGAAGCTGAGGAAGAAGCCTGCATCACAGAATGGCTGCCACGTGGAAGGGCTGGCACCATGACCTACACCTACTGTTGGCTGTAGCCCTTCGACTGTAGATACTAACAGACTGGACAACCAGCAGAGCGGGTATACAATGGCGTCATTTAAACACAGGACCACGTGAAATTAACGAAATTTAATAAACAGTCCCACAGTTTTCAAGAAATGCTATCATTTTAAACTGTGAATACTTTCACTTGAACTTTAATGTTAGTTGCCTTCACAAAATGCTATGTATTATCCTAAGCAAAGTTGCACATTACCATGTGACTGTTGGTATAACAATTGTTTAGCTGAAGAGATGTTGGTGCAAACCCCAGTCTACTACACTCCGTTCACCGAAATGAGAGACGGACTACAGACACGGGGAGGCACGTGTCTAAGGGTGGACAAAACGGGGGTGCCCGCGCAGTCTCGCCGCATCCATTTCAGGTGTGAGGTGATTGTGTGTTCTTTTATAAAGTATACTGTAGCAGTGATATTAGAAACTGACTGTAAACTTGTTGCTGAATAGTAGTGTAGGATTTAGTCTCAAAACGACATGAAGTCTTAGTGTTTGTAATCACATTCAGCACCCAGTGTCTCTGTGTCTCATTATCACCCTCATTGGCATTATATAAGAGTCAACTATTTCCATCATCCTCCATTTTGAGTCCATCCCAGAAGCGATCAAAGAAGAAATCAAAACGTTTTTCAGAGAAAAACGTGGTTGTTAATGTGTGTAAAACGGATCTGTTGTTACCACAGCAGTTAATTACGGACACTGATATGAAAACAGCTGCATCTACAAGAAGAAACACACTTTGAAGTCTCAAAGAAAAAAAAATCACGATAGAAGCTTTCAGAACTTGTTGATGACTTTGACAGAAATGTGTTAGGAATAAAACTTCATGGAAGTTGTTTTTCGTAAAGAATTGTCAACAATTGACAAAGTGCTTGCTGCCATAAACAAAGATGAGGTTTGGGCAATTTTTTAAGGGTTACAGTTTATAAGTTATTAAAATAAATGAATTTTAAAATTTGAAATATGTTTGGCGTCTAATATCACTGTTACATAACACACCACACAACGATCTTACACATGAAATGAATGTGGCGACATTGAGCAAGCGCCTCGATTTTTCCACCCCTGTTTATAATACGTCTCTTGTTTCGGTGAACGGAGTAGAGTTTCTATGGCCGAGTCAGGTGTGGCTGCGTATGTGGAGCTATGATGACATAGAAGCCCCAGTTCAATGAAATTTATAGTCTCGTTACGAATGGGAACCCTACTTATACAATTACCGTTTGTGATTATTTTGAAATTCATATTGAAGAACGGTGGTAGGCAGAAAACAGCTTCGAAGATTGTACTACATGCTTTTTCCAAACATTATTTACGAACAAAATATCCACGGGTGTACTGCCGGTCTCTAGTGTCCAACGGGCACAATATTTCGGCGATCATACATGTCGCCATCATCAGGTGAACTGACGGACTGAGCTCCTGGAAACGCGCCGGCACGGAGATCCGCACGCTACGGCTGCTCGAAGGGAACTGGGTTCTAGCCCGGTAGCGGGCCATTTAAATACCCGCGGCCCGCGGAGCGACCCCTCCGCGGTCCGCGCCCCGCGCCGCGGCCGCGCAGTGGAACCGATTGCGCCGGCGTCTGAGAAGACGTCGGTGTGCGGGCTCTGTCCGCCGTGGTCGTCACTTCGTTACGTTTGCTAGGTTTACTCTTAATTAACCCAATCGCTGGTTCCCAAGCTTTGCTAAGATTATAGCCAGAGTCACGGTTTATGAGGTCGTCACTTGTGCGAATTTCAATGGCCTCTCTAACGACGCAGTCCCAGTATCTCAACGTCTTTACCAGAATCCTAGTGTGTTCATACTCCATGGCGTGATTCTCCGACAAACAATGTTCAGCGACCGCCGAGCAGGAGCACTAATCCAAGTGACCAAGTCCTATGTTACTCTTTACAAACGAAAGTAATTGCCAATAAGAATTAGATGCTGCGCTAGTTCCCATGATAACAGATGATTTTCAACTTCTGTAAATAATAGAGAACGTGATTTTCGGTAGTTTGTTCCATTGTTGAACAGAAAATATTCGATATCAATAAAAATATTGCTCCAGCTAACTGAAGAAACTTACTGTTAAGAGAATCATGCTGTAATCAAAATGTGAAAATCTTTGAATTATAAGGCATGTAGCCTATGCCAGTCACTGGACATATCTACATCTACATAGATACTCTGCAAATCACATTTAAGTGCCTGGCAGAGGGTTCATTAACCACTTCCATAACTTTTCTCTGCCATTCCATTCTCTAATAGCGTGTGTCTCCCTAAGTAGGTGGGTGTTAGCAAAATATTTTCACATTCAGAAGTAAAAGCCGGTGATTGAAATTTCACAAACAGATCACGCTGCAATGAATAACGTCTTTCTTTTTATGATTTCCACCCCAATTCCTGCAACATATCCGTGACGTTTCCCCCCCCCCCCCCCCCCCAGTAACGTGATAAAACTAAACGAGCTGCCCTTCTCTGAATCTTCTCAATATCTTCCGTCAATCCTACCTTCTGAGGGACCCACAATAGGCAACAGTACTCCAGAAGAGGACACACAAGTGTGATGTAGGCAGTCTCTTTAGTGGAGCTGGTACATCTTCGAAGCGTTCTGCCAATGAAACGTAACCTTTGGTTCGCCTTCCCCCACAATATTTTCTATGTGTTCTCTCTAGTTTAAGTGGTTCGTAATTGTAACTCCTAGGTATTTGGTAGAATTTGCGACCTTAAGGTTTGACTGATTTATCGCGTAATTCAAGTTCAGCGGATTTCTTTTAGTGGTCATGTGTATTACACCACACTTTTCGTTATTTAGTGTCAACTGCCAATTTTCGCACCATGTAGAAATTTTGTCTAACTCGCTTTGCAGTTTCTTTCGATCCTCTGTTGACTTCACTAACCGATAAACGACAGCATCATCCGCGAACAGTCTAAGGGAGCTATTCAGATTGTCTCCTAAATCGCTTATAAACACAAGGAAGAGTAGGGCACCTATAACACTTCCCTGGGGAACGCCAGATATCACTTCTGTTTTACTTGATGACCTACCGCCAATTACAACGAACTGTGTCCTTTCTATAACAGTAATTTCTGCCTGAAAGGTGTAGCCCTTGAAACATTCCGTTTTCCAGAAAAGCAAGCATCGCTAAATATTTAATATTAGTGAGGTATTAGATTATGTCATTTCGAAATGGAACAATGAAAACATAATTGTTAAACATCAAAACTGGCATTGCCAGTACATGACAGCAGTCATACACCTACTGCTTATTCACAGTGGCATGATATTTAACAGGTGTCATGTCGAGTGCACACCATCAATTTAATTCTTAAAAGTTCTTTGGACAACTATATGCTGTGAATTCTGCAGGGATAATCCTTAATTTGAAACAATTACAGTGCTAATAAAAACCTGCAGAAGATCCAGGAGCTGATGAAAATGCCTGTATACACATAAATTCAGGTAATCAAAACGCAGGGGGAACAGTACTTTTATATGTGTCAGTGCTTACTAGAGCAAAAGGAATGCATTACAGCTTGTTTATCATCTTTGTATTCAGGTGTTCAGAATCTCACTGCTATCAAGTGGCAAGTTTTGAACGAATGTTTAAGTGTACTGGAGCCATATGAATGAGTAACAATGGAAATAATAAGAGAAAACTATACCTCTCTTTCAAAGGTTGTTAAAATAATCAGGCATCTAATATTTACTGTAGGCAGACGAAAGTGGTCTAGCACGGCAGTGCAAAAAGCACTGCAACATCTTCTGCAAGATCACCAATTGCTGTACTAGGGCTAACAGAAACGAACAGAGAATGTGCAGTTGCTGCCGTGCTTCAGCCTAGCTTCAAAACGTTACCATTTACTGACTTCATTCCATTGCAAACCTAATTTTAGAACATATGAATGTGACATGTTACGAATCTGTTCATTTGCCTGCTAATGACAATAACCATGATTACATTTATTTTTATCAGAAAGTTAGTAGCTACTTATGGGTTTCTTTCAATAACGAAGTGTCCACTAAAAATTTAATAAAAAGAGAACTTTATGGACAACAACAATCTTCCTAGTAATTATCAATTCATGTAACAAGGTAGACTAGATCGCAATTTCTTTTATTTCCCTGGTATCTGGTTTCGGTCACTTACATGACCATTATCAGACCACAACCATAATGTTGGCTACTGGTTGTTTTCAGCAGGGGCAGCCTGAAGGTTTAATGTTGACTGCTTACGATTAGCACATGGAGAAAGCTCTGCTGATCAACTACATGCGCATTTTTCTGGGATATTTGATATCTCCTATGTTTTCTGGTAATGCCTAAAAATATCATTTTACTTCCTTCCTTCTGAGGAGAAACAAACGTGTATGAATTTCACTAACACCATTGATGAAGTTTCCTGGCAGATAAATCTCAATTCATCTGCTTGGGATTTCGTTTCAGCTTGTAGACTAATCCATTGAAAAGTGTACATTCATATCTGTTCATTATAATTTCCAGTTCACAGAAGATGTAGACTTGAAATAAAAGTTGCCAGAATGCAGTTTTGTACATGGTACCGATTATTGTAAGTCAACTCTCGTATTTTCACGTTACGAAAAGAACAACTCGTTGCACATGACACCTAGTGGCAGTGTGTCAACCACGCGGAGAAGCGGCGGACAGAGGCGCGGCCGCCAGGAATCGTTTCCACGAATTCTCCAGCGCGCCCCGCAAACTGCCCGTGCGCGGGATTTTGGCAACTGCGCGGTCTCGCAACCGACAACCGACACCGGCAGTGCGCGCTGTAGGACTGAGTCGAGCGGACGTCTTCTACCTCCTCAATACCAGAACCCGAGCTCTCCCCACGCACGCGAGAGTTGGTGCTGTGCCGTCCGACCGCCGCAAGACCGTCGCGACACGTGGTATTCACCGTGTTGCGCGTAAAACGCGCGTTACACGCGAACATGTGTCCGTCGTCCGCGCTCACACGACTGGTCGACGACCTCGATCGCTGCGGAGGGTACACCCTTCGTACCAGCAATAAAAGAACTAACTATTGATGCAATTCAGTGTATGATTAACACAATAAACCCTTCCATACAATGTTGTTTTACATATTTCCCACCACCACTACCTACAAAGAACTGTAGTTACAAGCGTCGATAATAAACATACCCGCTCCACTGGTGACCCCGACGTGATTACTAGGCAAGTGGTGACGAACTCTAATTACACCTGATATGTAGCAGCGAGAGGTAAAAAACAATTCCGTCCTCGTGAACAGGAGGCGTGAACAATTTTTGAATTTTTATCGTGGTGTTTTTTATTGTGCTGTGTTATTTCGTGTGTAATTTTTGTGTCGTTTCATTTGTTTTGTGTTTGCCTATTCCCCACAGCACATGAAATTTGTTCGATGGCAACCTTGGAGGATTTGAGGAAAATGGTGGAGGAGGTGGCAGCATGCAGCCAGACGTTGGAGAACGAGCTACAGGCGCTCTCTCCACGTATGGACTGCAGAGATGAACACGTCATTGCACAAAGCTCTGCCACACCGATTCGCAGGTCTGTCTCCTCAACGGCAATGGGATGTGTCTTGGTCAGGCTCCCCCCCTTTTGGACAGACACCCAGTAATGTGGTCCAGCAATGTGGAGGCAGTCTTCCTAAGCAATAACATCATGTGTGACCTCATGAAATTTGGTTACGTCGTGAGCCAGTTTGACCAAAACTACACTGCCAAGGTATGAGATGTAATAACCACTACAGCTACCCGAGGTTCATACAAACGACTCAAAAACAAAATTATTCGGCGAGTCTCGCTGTTGCGGTGACTGATGACCATCCCAGTTAATGCATCATCTGCGGAGACTCACCCCAACCCGAGATGGTGCCAGACATGCTCCATACGATCTGGGTTCACAGCCTCTCCCTGCACAAGTGTAGGCTGTAATCGCTGTGCAGATGGACATGCAGCTGGACTCGGTTGCAGCCTCGGCGTGCACGATGCGCTGGCAATGGCGCTGCATACTGCACCCCTCCCCCCCTCCTCCAGCCTTCGCTCTGCGACCACCTACACAGCCAGCAGTCCAGTGCAGAGTCATACCGCCCATGTGGCAGCACTCTCCACACTAGTGGATCACCTGGCACGGTCATGTCGAGATGGCGGCACTCACGGCAGCAGCAGCAATTCAGGCCACCACCATCGCAGCTCACACAGCCAGCAATGCAGGTGCAGCAACAACCACTCTAAAGGGGTACCGCGCTGACATCAGAGCAGGCTCACTTCTGCTGCTACCACATGCATTTCGGCAACGAGGCTACGAAGTGCCTCACCTCCTGCTCATATCTAAACGCCTACTGCAATTGGTCCTAGGTGCACCCGGATGCAGTATGGTATCTAGGCGTCCATTAGTGGCAGAGAACGATATGGGAATGAGTTACCTTGTGGACACTGGCTCAGACTTATCGATCTCTCCCAGGTCCCTACTGCGTGAAAAAAGTAAGGTCGAAACTCTGTGCCTCACAGCAGCGAACAATTCGTCGATTAAAACTAACGGCACCCACTGTTGGGACGTGGACCTCATACTCCACCCCACATTCGCCGATGTCAATGAGCCGATATTTGGCACGCTATAAGTTGCTCGCCGAAATTGCTCTTGGACAATTAATAGACTCTAAAACAACTTTCAACAAAGACATGCCGCATTTTGTAGTGTGAAACCTGTCGCATGCTACAGGCTGTTTATGTTCATACTAAACAAATTTGTGGAGTTAACTCGCCTGTGTGGAGTGCCAAAGGAGGTCCAACATTCGACCATGCATCACGTTGTCACAAGATCCAGCCATCCTATCTCGTGTCGAACGCTGTCTCATTCGCTACTGGTTCGCGGCAGTGAAGGTTGAGTTCAAGACAATATTACGCCAAGGTATCATCTGCCCATCATGCAGCCCATGGTCGTCCGACTTGCATTTAGTGGCAAAAAGTATAATTCGTGTCGCCCATGCGGTGACTACTGCACACTAAATGAAAGGACAGTGCCAGATAGATATACGATGCTGGACTACAATTACTCTTTGGCAAGCGCGACGTCGTTCAGCAAAGTGGATTGCACAAAGGCATACACTCAGATTCCCTTGGTGTCTGAGGACATCGAGAAAATGGCCATCACCACTCTGTTCGGGCTCTTCAAGAGCATGTTCATGACGTTTGGCCTACAGAATGCTGGCCAGACCTCTGGCTCTATTCTCTAACTTTGCGTGTGCCAAAGTTCGGTTTGGTCAGAGAGTGCACCGAGGCACAGTGGTATAGATCATACAAAAGTTGGCCAAAAATAGAAAAAATCTTTAGATTTGAACGAAAATTGGTATATAGGGGTTATCGAGGCCGCTGATTACGAATTTCGTATTAAAATTTCAAAATTCCTAATAGTAGATTCAATATGGCTGACCTCTTCATTCAAAATTCTTGGAATTTTTTTTACTCCGTATGTAATTATTTTTAAGGTTTCTGATTACGAGTACTACATAATGATTTCTTATTTAGAAATGGGAAATCACGATTATAATATAGCAATTACAAAAGAAAACTAGTTTGTTAATCTTTGGTTTTTATTTTGAAATTTTTTGAAGTACCAGCTATTGGTAGTAATATGCACAATTAAAAAAAAAAAAAAAAGAAAGAAAAAAAAAGAAAAAAAAAACGAGAAGCACACAATAAAATCAATCGCTCTCACTGTCAATATCAGGATACTTGTCGTTTTCGAAATCAAAGTCAGTATCATGTTTATCAGAAACTTCTATAAAATTTTCGAACTCCTCATCAGTAAAAAACAAAAGCTTTAGAGCGTCCGTTGACAAATCTTTACTTTTTCTTGGTTTCATTTTTCTCAGACTCGAAATAAGTGGATCAGAAGATACTACGAGCCAATGAAATACATCTTTCATTGTATTTGTGCGCGAACTTCTCCTGGAATATCCTTCGCGATATTTCTTAATATCTTTATTTTGCTTCCTGAGCAACTTCAGATAACTGACCTATTGGCAATATCGCTACTTCTATTATCTGAGCACCGTGCATGAAGATTTTATGAACTGTTGTAGATATGTAAAACCAGGGAAACTTCTCTACGAACATTTCCGCAGTATCATGACAATATTTTTGAAATTTTTCGATGTTCACGTTATAGCCGCATGACATTACCTGCAAGATAAAATGAAAGTCCCAGGATTTGTGCAAAAACATGATTTCTCAAAAAAACGACGAACAGTATTTCCATCATTGGAGTTCCCATATCCAACTTTTGGCCGATCAACAAGAAGCCCCAGCTGCATTTGAAAGGCCTTTTTTTATTGCAACAGAGACTGAACATTTTTTAGCCTTTTGAATGGTTTCTTCCTAATCTCGAAACGCTTTTTGTCTTCCGGTAATCGCAACTGCCATGTATTACTTTCAAGTTTGTATCTAAGGTGAAGCAAACACTCAAAGCAACGAATCCATGCTTGCAAGGTTGACAATCCGTAATGCAAATCAGAAACATTAATCACTACATCTTTTTACAAAGTTGAACCTTAAAGGTCGACAAAAACGAGGCGATGAAGGTGAAGGATTTTTCCATATCATCACTTTTATTTATAATAACTTATCTGTGGCTACTAGTTGCAGAGGAACCAATGAAGTTATAAAAACATTAGCGTCCGAATCACTTGCATAAGAAAATTTTTGTTTGTACTTACTGTGCCCCGAAGAACCATAAAAACCCCGTTTAAGAACCAACTTCTCATTTTTTAAAGTTTCTGGAGATGATGTTTTGATCTCCTGAACACGTAAAATCCTTTCTGATGTGTGGTTCAAAAGCGCTTGTACACTGACTTCAGCACGGGTCTCAATTATCTCTATATCAGATGGGTAACACCGAGCTTTGGCTTCTACAAGTTTCTCGTAAGCGGGATAGATAAGAGCGTTGTGACTTTTCAATGAATTTCTAATAAGCATATACTGTAATTTAGATAATTTTCCTTCAACCATATCAGACAATGCCTCATCGGCAGACATTTTAATGACTGGGAGATTTGCTGATGATTTCAACTCTGCTTTATATTTATTAGCTCGTGATGGTGACTTTGTCGTGATTTCTTTTAAAATACTTGCAGTAGCAGAGGTGCCAGGAGACCGAAGGCTCCTTTGAGTGGCCAACGATAACTCCAATTTGCTTACTGACATGCGTAAATCAGTGGCTCTTCTTCTTTTGTTTCCTTCTCGAATTCCATACTTGGTCGACCACGCTTCTTCGATTCCGTGGAGTTTGATATATATGAACTAATTGTCGCTGTACTCGAATCTTTAGATGTTTTATTAGTCGTCGAAACAATCTGTGGAGTAAATGGTGTAATTACTAGAGGAATTTTGAGTCTTATTTTAGGTTTTTACATTAACTATTACCAAAATCGATATTTCTTTGTAAATTTAAACACTCACGGCAATAACTATGGAAGAAGACAGGCAATCTTCATTATTTCGAAGAAACCTTTCAGTCGTTCTTCGAGACTGTTTCCATCTCCATTTCAGTGCGGACAGAAACACCTTCAAAGATTTTCCCCCTTCGTCAATTATTTGACAACAGCTTTTTGAATTTGTCGTAAGATGTTGCTTCAAACATTTTAGTTGGGTGTCCGAGTTCAAATTCTTCCTTATAACGTCGAACAGTTCTCGACGAGTGGAATTTATTTTATCATTGTGCGAATCTAAAATACAGATAATGCAATGTACTATTAGAAAGTGCTCTCTTCCGTTAAAAACAGGAACTATTACAACTAGGCTATTTCCTGCTTACTCTGCTGGAGTGCAGCACTCTAGATCTAGCAGATATTACTCGTTTCCACATTCCAATACGCTTCCATATTTGTAACAACCTTGATTCGAATTTTTAGTTACACAGGTGACATATATTTAATGCTATATTACAGTAACAAAACCGTTTTGTATATTACAGTTATAAAAAGAAAGGCAACTGTGATAGTTGCGGTCAACCTTTTGTATATTACAGTTATAAAAAGAAAGGCAACTGTGATAGTTGCGGTCAACCTTTTGCCTATCAAGAAAGCTGCGCAACGTGCCCGGTGCTGTTTATTTTTAACCTCAGAAGTACAGGGGCAGGTCGGGGCAGAATTTTCTTTCACATTTCATTACAAAACAACATAAGCTACATGCCACATGCCGGAAATTCCTAAATAACGCTGAATACACAACTATTTTGCTAATTATCAGTAAATAATTCTGAAAGGATAACCAATATGCAGACACACATTTGAAGATGATTTACTACATGAAGAAATGCAAATTAACGAAAACATTATATATACCAACATTCGACATACCTTCTTTAGTACCCTACATGAAACAGAAATAAAATATGACACTCCAGTAAAAAGTTACACGCACTTTTAGTAGTGGTGGATTTCGGAGAGATGGCACGACATTAACACTATGCCGAAAACAGTAATTTTGAACTGACGTAGCATCTCAGCTATCAAAAATATATCACTTTCCTTTGAGAGTAATATGCGCCAAAGCCTCTACTACAAGATTCTATGGTAGCCAGCCTATTCGCGAACAGTCGCATTTTTCGATTTTTGGCCACCTTTTTTCAGATCCAGACCACTGTGCGAGGATTCGAGTTATTAATTGTCTAAGCCTTTCAGTGGCGATACGGGCCGTCTCCAAGGACACCGAAGTTCATGGTGGCACTTTTGCCACATCTGTTCGCATCAGCCAATTAGAAGCGTGTGTCTGCTTTTCCACGCATGCGCACTGTTGGTGAGCAGGAGAGACGGCAGCTATGGCCTGCATTTTCTGTGTTTCCTAAAATGCGAGACAGCCCATCAAAATGTAAAAAATAAAAGTCATGTATTTTATAATATAGTGACATAACACGACTGTGTGTTATGAGAACTACCTACTGACACCTTGTTTTCGATTAAGTTAAAACTTTTTGTCACTGAAAAAGAGAATATTTAAACTTTTATGAAAAGTCGTTTATTCATGCTACTCTATGTTTATCACATCGTATCTCCTAAATTAAGTGTCACACAGCAAAATAATTCTGAAATTGCCTTCAGTGCTATATGTTGTCGATATCTGCAAACTTTCTGGCCATTATATTCAGTGATAGTAAGTACTAAATTAAAATCTCACGTCTGAGGCAGAACTTTTACCAAACCAACGTCCAAAATGTAGTAAGAGACAAACTTTTTCCCATTACTTTTTTTTTTTTTTTTTTTTTTTTTTTTTGAGGGAGTGTAAACGAGAAAAAGTTTCGGTAAGGTTTGAATTTATTTTTGCGTTTTGTTGGAAGGTGTTAGGTGCTACCGTTTGTCCTAGACTAGTGCAGTATTGTGCGGTTCATTGGAAACGTGCGAGTTCAGCGCGTTGGAAGGGACAGTTTGCAAGGCCCGGGCCAATGCAGTGCAGTGGTAGCAGCAGAGAGAGCACAATGCTGGCAGTGAAACACTTTTCATTTTGGCACTATGGCAGTACATGGAAGTTGCGGAAAGGGAAAAGGATTACATATTATTTGTGACAGCTTTTAGAAGCGCAAATTAGACAATGTGATTTACTGAAGAAGGAATGTACAATATTTTAATAACACAATAGTTGTTTGACGATGCAGAAAAGCTAAAACAATTTTTTATATTCACTCATAACCAGTTTTAGTATTTTCGTCTTTCACTGGACCCAACCTGAAAAGTCAGGTTTGATTCCATCTTGAATCCAACTGCTCAGTGCCTGTTAATGGGAAACTATGCAACTATAAATTACACCGCAATGACGAGTGGTAGCCTCAGTATACAACACTGATTATGATTAATGGCTCTTCTTATTGCTGCATTACAATTTGATACGTAATGATAAGGGACATCTTGTGATACATCAGTGTCAATGAAATGTCGCTTTGAAATGGCACTATGCAAAATACAAAACAAGTACCATATTAAGCCACAATGAACAATGACATCTGCTACTTTGAGTCAATGATGTACCATGACGGTGTTCTGCATTCCTATTCATTTTCGCTATTTCGCATCGATCCGTCCTCACAATAACTTCTTTTTATCACAGGCTTAACATACACACTCGCAACACTCACTGCTGTGAAAGTTGTTACATCTACATCTACTACATCTACATACTTACTCTGCAATTCACCGTAAGGTGCGTGGCGGAGGGTACACTGTACCACTAATAGGCATTTCCTTTCCTATTCCACTCCCAAATGGAATGAGGAAAAAAAGAATCCCTATATGTCTCCGTACGAGCCCTAATTTCTCTTATCTTGTCTTTGTGATCTTTACGCGAAATGTAAGTAGGCGGCAGCAAGATCGTACTACACTCATCCTCACATTCCGGCCCTCTAAATTTACTTAACAGAAATACACGAAAAGAACGTCGTCTTTCTTCTAGCGATCCCCAATTGAGTTGCAGGAGCATTTCCGTGACACTAGCCCATTGGTCGAACCTACCGGTAACAAATCTAGCTGTTCGTCTCTGAACCGCCTCTATGTCTACCTTTAAACTGATCTGCTGCGGGTCCCAAACACTTGAGCAATGCTCTGCAATGTTACGCCTAGATATTTGAAGGACGCGACAGCATCAAGAATCTCACTACTAATGATGTATAGGAACATTATGGGATTGTTTTTTTCTACTCATGCGCATCACCTTACATTTTTCTACATTGAGAGCTAGCTGCCATTCTTCGCACCAACTAGAAATTTTGTCTAAGTCATCCTGTATGCTATTACAGTCAGTTAAGGACGACACCCTCCCATACACCACAGCATCATCAGCAAACAGCCGCAAATTACAACTTACTCTGTCCATCAGATCATTTATATAGATAGAAAATAATAGCGCTCCTATCACACTCCCCTGGGGCACGCCTGACGATACACTCGTCTCTGATGAACACTCGCTGTCGAGAACAACGTACTGCGTTCTATTACTTAGAAAGTCTTACAGCCAGTCACAAATCTGTGAACCTATTCTATAAGCTCGTATCTTCGTTAGCAGTCTGCAGTGTGGCACCACGTCGAACGTCTTTTTGTAGTCGAGAAAAACACAATCCGCTTGTTGTCCTTCACCCATGGCTCGCAAGATGTCATGTGAGAAAAGGGCAAGCTGAGTTTCACACGAACGATATTTCCTAAACCCGTGCTGATTCATGGAAAGAAGCCTTTCCGTTTCAAGGAAATTTACTATATTCGAACTGAGAATATGCTACAAATTTCTACATGAAACTGAAGTCAACGATATTGGTCTGTAATTGTGTGGGTCAGTTGTCTTTCCTTTCTTATAAAAGGGAGTCACCTGCGTTTTTTTCCAATGACTAGGAACTTTGCGCTGAATTAAAGATTTGCGATAAATGCAAGCTAAGTAGGGGGCCAACGCCACAGAATAGTCTTTGTAAAACCGAACTGGTATTCCATCCGGACCAGCAGACTTTTTCGTATTTAGCTCTCTCAGCTGCTTCTCTACACCGGAAATACCTATTGTTATGTCCCCCATTTCAGAATTAGTACGTTGATCAAATGATGGTATATTTGTGCGGTCCTCCTGCGTGAAAGATTTCTTAAAGGTTAAATTTAGAACTTCAGCTTTCCGTTTGCTTTCTTCTATTACTGCCCTGGAATGATCAATGAGTGACTGGACAGTAGGCTTTGAGCCGCTTATCGATTTTACATAGGACCAGAATTTTTATGGTTCTCGGAAAGATCTTTTGCTAAGGTATGGCTGTGATAATTATTGTGTGCTTCGCGCATCGATCTTTTTATAGATGCACGAATCTCTACTAACTTTTGCCTGTCATCATTTGCATGTTCTTTTTTGAATCGAGAGTGCAACAGCCTTTGCTTTCTCAGCAGCTTTCTAACATTATTATTATACCGCGGTGGATCTTTTCCATCCTTAATCGTCTTTACTGGCACATATGTCTCTAACCCTTTATTAACAATGGACTTAAATTTAGCCCTCAATTCCTCTACATCCATAGTTACGAATAGCAACTGTCAGTTGCGCTCCTAGTGTTGGGCAAAACTCTGTAAGAATAATGTTTGGTTATAATCACTTTTCTATGTAATTAACCAAAAAATATCTGTAATTTGTACAGTACAAGCATTAATAAAACATCGAAAAACATAAATCATCGGGAAATAACTGTTAAAACAGCCGAATTTCCTTGATTCAGTGATATAACCAACAACATATTCATGAGGAAATACTTACAAATATGTGTACATTTTGGAGCCCACTCCACGGAAAGTAACATCCACCCACCTTGAGGCGAATGTCCAAGGCAACCCGAGGATTAATCTTGTATCAGTTGTCGGTTCCAGGCGTGTTATCGCTGCCACAGTCTTGTCGCCAAGTTGCTGTCGCCGCTGCCGAAGTCATCCAGAGAGCAGTCGCCGGAATTCGGCAGTCCATCTCCAGTCGCTGCCTCTGGCCTCCCGCAGCCTGGGCCATGGGAGCTACTCCCCGCTGGTACCGCTCCGCCGCCTGCTGGTGCCGTTGGCGCCACCCAGCGCCTGCCGTAGCCTCCCCTTGAGGCTTCACCCAGGGGAGCCGCCTGCCATCACCGCCCCGTCGCAGCAGCCTACTGGGGACCCTCCGAGTGTAGTCCAGCACCTGCCGTCCCCCCCTGAAGCTTCGTCCGGGCTTGCCGCTGCCCCCGCCGTGCCCCGCCACTGCTGCCGCCGCTCCCCGCCACTGTCACTACCGTCGTCGCCAGTGACTTTGTTGCCCAACGTGGACGTTCAAGAGGGACCTGTCACTGGTAACATAAGCTCCCACCCCCAGTTTCTCCCCTCCCCAACCATGTCTCAACCTCCAGTCAGTATCATTTCCAATATATTCACCACTCCATCTCATGCTGCAATAACTATCACCTGGAGTGTCTCTGCACTCCCACAATCTACCATTCCTCTTCAAGTTATCCTTTCTGCCACTGCCTCCTCCGCCCCCTCCTATGTTGACCCCCACCCCTACCCCACCACAACTCCAGTCACCATCATCACTGCCCCTCACGAATACCCCCCTCCCTGCATCACCAGCTCGCATTAAACATCGCTGCACTATGGTAGCCAAATTCCTGCTTCACCTCGGCGTGAACATGTTGCATCAGGCCCCAGTCACCCCCGCCACATCCCCCTCGAGTCCATCCCCCTCCCCAACTCTGTCTCCACAGCCCCCAAAAAGTCCTCCATCAAATCCCACTCTTCCAAACACCTCAGCGCGGAATCCCTCCACTCCACCAACAAACAAGCCCCTTCCACCAGTGCTTCCGCTCCTCTTCCCCCACTCGTCAGCATGGAGATCACCCCTATCCTAAAGTCCCAGCCCGAAGTCACCTCCACCCATAAACTGTTTACGTTCAACCTCTCGAACCCCACTCCTGAGTTCCTCGACAACCATCACCTCTCCCATAAAATCAAGGAATACTTTCTCACCGCCCCCTTTCCAAATCATCTCAGAAAGCACTCTGTCTTCATCAAAACCCCCTCCCCCACCTTCCACTCTAAAGTCCTTCAGCGGATATCGCTGGTCCACTTTGGACCACAAGCATCACTCCCCCCCTACATAACCTGTACGCCCCCCCCCAACCCCAAACTACCCATCGGCCGCCCACCCTCACAGCTATGATCACCAAATTAAATCCGGTGATCACGCAGGGTGAGGTGTTGGAACAGCTAAACACCCACCCCAACCTCCATATCTTATCCGGCAAGCATATTGTCAACTCTGCTGGCCCCACCTACCTAATACGGGTCTTCACAGAAGACTTGGAATCCATCGACCTCTTCCTCACCGAGAGGGTCATGATCTACAACCGCCACTACAAGGTCGATCCCTCCCGTGCCCCACCCCACCCATTGGGGCAAACATCTAACCTACAATGACCATCTAACAGAGAAATGCCACAACCCTCCCAACTGTCCCTAGTGTAAGCAGCCCCACTTCCTCTAACAGAGCCCCAACTTCTCCTCCACTCCCGTCTGCAACACCTGTGGTGATCCCCCACCCCACCTATTCCTAATGGTGTCAGTCTCGCCCCCAACCCACTACCCTCGAGCTGACAGTTCCCGTCTGCCCCATTGACCCCCCAATGCACCCAAACCACTCCCTTCTTCCCCCCCCCCCAACAGTGGAGGACGTCACCTGATTTGTAATCACAGTCATCCAGAACATCCACCCATTTCAACGTCCCCACTCCCTCCAGCAAATTATGCTTGCCGCCCAGTCAGTACAGCAATTCGAGACACTTGCCACACTGTCCCTCAACAGCTCCCACTTTGCATTCTCCTGGAAAGCCATCCTAGTTTAAACACACCCTTAACCTTTTCCCGTCGCCCCACTCTTTCTCACCCCCTCCCCCTGCAGTTCCAGTATGGCAGGCCCACCCTACAACATCCTTTACCATAATATCCGTTCACTCCCTGCCAATAAACCCCTATTTATGCACACCCTCTCCCAAATGCGTGTTGATGCCTTTCACCTAAATGAACCCTTCCTTCAACCCCATCATTCTGTTTCCACCACTCCCTACATCCTCCACCGTACAACACCTTATCCTTACACTCTTCCTTCCCTCCCTCACCATCACCCTCGTCACCATCTATGTCCGCAGTCATGTTCCCATCCTGTATGATTTCCTCTCCCATGTAGACCGTTCCTTCATGACCTATGTCACTGCCGCCAACTTTAACCTTTCCTCCCACTGTGTCGGTCAAATCGAGCAGTGGAGTCAGTTCCTCACCAAACCCACACGCTCTGAAAGCAATACCACACTTGATACAGTCCTTGTCTCTCCTAACCTCCTGGGACGCCTGTAGAGGGACGTCTAAGACCTAATTGGCAGTGACCACACCCCCGTACTCCTCACTATAGCCCCTCGCGGCCGCCCCGACCGTGCCACCCATACTGAACCCCATCCTAAACTAGTCCACGATTACTCCCGCGCGAACTGGGATGCCTACCGTCGTTTCATAGATACCTCGGTCACCAACCACCCCCTTTCTCTTCAAGTGTTCAAATGTTTGTAAATCTATCAGACCAAACTGCATGTCACACGTCATCATTTCTGCACCAGACAGTTGCTGACGCCATCCAAGCCCACATTCCCAACAAAGCCATCCCACCCACACTGTTCCACGCTCCCTCCACAGGTCGTACTCCTACTCCACGTATCCCGTCGCCTCTATCCTTCCTTCCACCGGACCCGTGACTGGGACACAATCCAATACCATCGGCAACTCCAACAACATATTAGAATCCTTTTGAACACGAAAAAGCGCTGGGACTGGCGACAGAAATGCACCCGCCTTAATGATACTCTCCCTGTTAATTCCTCCAAGTACCGGAAGGCCTTCCACCGCCTTACTGGCAGTCGCCCTACACCCGTCTACCCTCTCCTACACAATAACCATCTTTTCCCCAACAACGCCAGTAAGGCACAGCATTTTGCTGATCACCTCTCCCAAATCATTGACCTCCCCGACAATCCCAATTTCGACTACTCCCGCTTCCCTGATGTCCACGAGTGTACCAATAGCACTGTTCCTCCGCTCGTCCCAGGTTTCCAGTACTTGGACCACATCCCCTCTCAGAATTAAACACGCCTATCACAGCCCAAGACATAGAAAACACACTCTCCACCAAATGCAACACCGCTCCCGGTAATGACTGCCTCACCTACAGGCACTTGCGTGCCTGTCATACGACCTTCCACACCACCCTAGCTTCCTTATACAATGTCATCCTTATCACCGGCTTTTACCCTGACCTATGGAATACCTCCCACATCCTTATGTTCCTAAAACCTGACAAACCACTCTCTGAAGCCTCCCCCTATCATCCCATAAGCCTCACCTCGGTGTTCAGAAAGGTCCTGGAAACCATCTTCTCTCGCCGCATACACCAACATCTCCATCACTACCAACTCCTTCCTCTCTCCCAATGTGGCTTCCGACCCTCCTTCTCTGTCAGTGACCAACTCCTTCGCCTCGTCCACCTTCTCACCCTCCAAGTCAATTCCTCGTTTCCCTTGATATTGAAAAAGCCTATGATCGTGTATGGCATGCCAGTCTCCTTTTGAAGCTCCAAACCTATGCCCTTCCTACATGTCCGTCTCATAGCATCCTTTCTCTCCCACCACCCATCCTACATCACTGTCAACAACTCCGACTCCTGTTTGTTTTACCCCTCCACCAGGGTGCCCCAGGGCTCTGTCCTCTCACCCCTCCTTTATCTGTTCTACTCGGCATATATGCCCCAACCGAAATCTCCCGTCCATTTTCTCCAATATGCTGACTACACTGCCTTCCTCGTCCTTGCCCCCTCCCTTGCTCGCTCCCAACACCTCCTTCAGCCCCATCTCTCCGAATTTTCAACTGGTGCAACTAGTGGCTCCTTACTGTCAACCCTATCAAGTCCCAGGCAATCATCATAGGTCACACCAACCACTCCTTCCGCCATCATGATCTTTACTAACAATCCATGGCCGCCCCATCTCACACACCAAAGCCCTAAAATACCTTGGCCTTAGCCTCGACAGATCCCTCTCCTGGAACCCCCTCCTAAAAACCGTCTGGCAGAAAGCCCTATCCTGCCTCAACCTCCTCAAGCTTCTATCCGGCCGGACATGGATACTCAATACTTCCATCAACCTGTACACCTACCGTTCCCTAATGCATCCCATCTTACGCTGCTTCCACCCCACCTGAATATCCGTCCCCCCTCCTATAATGTCGCCATTCAGATCCTTGAGCGCCACGCCCTCCACCTCGCTTACCATTCTGCCTCCCTTCCCCCACGCTGTGGTGATTGTGACTCGGTATTGTTGCAAACCAGTTAGCCTCCCACAAAACACCAGACTCTAGTTGCAAATCAACCATAGAGTGAAGGAGAAAACAACTGTTGCATCAACCAATAAGCAAGTCATTAGGCCTAATATAAACTGAAAACAACAATTCAACTTCCTCAAATCTGCACTACCACCACCTCGCATAAGACACTGAAAAGTATAAATTGAATGAAATAAGTACCAAGCACTGGATAATCAGGAAGGAACAGCATTGGCAATGTGATTAACGCTACACAGGAAATTAAACAATATAGTTGAAGAAGATCTCTTTTCATTACCAGGAACCTTAATTAATGGCGGAGTTCAACAATAATTATAGTCAGACATAGTTAGTCTACTTTTATTACAAAAGGGACAATTGAAGTGTTAAATATAGGTTACACTTTGGTTTTACTAACAGAATATGAAAATAAGTTGTTCCATTTAGAATCAGAGCGAGCAGTGTGGCTTATCTGTTCAAATGCAGATTGGTGCGATGTTGAATTCGGCTCCTTTAGTGGAGGCGATATTCCAGAAAACGTTCTGGTTGTTTCATTTGTAGGAGGGAAAGATGCCCGTCTGTCCTCTCGTCCATAAAATCTGATATCATTTCCTCGAAGTCATTGTAGGTGGCATAAATCCATTTAACGTCAGATTGCCTATAAATAAAGTTGTGATTAAGTTCAGATTTACATACATGCATTCGCAACGTCATTCACACCTATGTCTCCGGCCGCGGTGGCCGAGGGGACTGAGGCGCTCCAGTCATGGTCTGCATGGCCACTACGGTCGGGGGTTCGAATCCCCCCTCAGACATGGATATTTATGCCGTTTTTAGTCTTAGTTAGTTCATAAGTAGTTTGTAAATTTATAAAAAAAGGGGGCCGACCGCAGTGGCCAAGGGGACTGAGATGCTTCAGTCACGCTCTGCACGATCACTACGGTTGGGGGTTCGAATCCCCCCTCGGGCATGGATATTTGTGCCATCCTTAGTGTTAGCTAGTTCATAAGTAGTTTGGAAGTTTAGGGACTGGTGACCCCATAGTTAAGTCCCTTAAGCTTAACAAACATTTGAACACCTATGTCTGCGCAATCACTGTCCACCAGTTATTTTTGTGAAAGTTTTAATCACTAGATTCAAAACACTGTCTTCAAGTAATAAGCGAAATTCAGAGGCGTAACCACTGTTAGTGGAATTTATTAATTCACAACAATCAGTTCTCTTTATATCTCTACAATATCCTTGCAATTACTTTAAACGGCAGTCGTCACTTACGGCTGCACACTTAATATCTGAATTAAAACAAGAGTCTAAACATGATGCAGTCACTCGTATAAAAAATGACTTGAGTTCCACTAATATGGCTACAATGCCTTCTGTGTATACCTGTATTGTCACTACCACTAGCACGGTTTTAAGTGTTATACAATTCTACTTCCCTGTTTGGAACATGTATTCCATAGTTAATCATACACCAAAACAGCAGTAAATCCAATGTCCATAATTTGTTTGAACAAATTCGTCCATATCTCGAGTAAACATTACGATAGCTTGCGCACACACACACAGCCGGCTTTCAGTTCATACTCCTGCTGCTCGACTGCCACTATCGATAGTCTGCTCGCTCTTTCTTGATTTACAAAGTCACAGGATACATTTAAGTCATACAGCACTTTCTGTACTAACAACATACGAAATATAAAACAAGAAAGCTCAAATATACTATATATTCGAATAACAAGATAACATTTTTATATTACACAAAAGAAGAAAAAAAATAGCAATTGAGTTCATAAAAGCAACTCCACATCACAGACCTTAACTATTGTAACATGCTGCGAATACCTGCATCGTACATATGAAATACAAGAAAAAGTGACGGGAAGAAAGAAGAAAAAAAAAAAAAAATACCAGAACAAAATCATTTCAACAACCTACACTAGTGATGCCTTTACCACATGGATCCCTTATGATCTCATTCCTTTCCCTCAACTGCTCCTATTCCTTGAACTCGCCTGTCTCAAGACATATCCCGAAAAACAGAGTCCTGTCATCCTTTGGTTTCCCCCCTCCTCCACAATCTTGGGCCTTGCCACGCCGTTACCAACATATCCCTCTCTCCCTTCACCTACACACTCTCCACATCCTTCGACAGGGTGGCTTCCATCACCTTCCCCTCCCATTTGATGCCTTCCGTCCCGACATCTCCCCCTTCTTCCAACCATAGTCCTTCCCTATAGATCATGGCCAACCCCTCCCACATACCTCCTTTTGCTGCCCCTGCTTGGCTATCCTCTTCCCACATCATCCTTCAGAGTCCTTCCTATACCCCCTTCCCCACCTTCCCACCCCTCAACCCTTCTACTCCCATCCCCACGCTTCCCCCATCTCTTTCCCTATCCCCAGTGGGGTCCCACGACCAACTTTTTAATATCAGTGTTGTGTCAGTGTTCAGTTCTCAGTGCTTATGAATGTGATTTTAAGACTTATGAGCAACTGCCAAAGAGGCAAAGCAATAGTGTTGCCTTTTATTTTAAATGTCTTTCATTCTTCAGTCCAGTGTTTTCTACAACATTGTTTTCATTTTGATCCTCGTGACTATATTTTAATCTTAGTGAACGTGTGTACGTCTACTTTTAAACTTCATTCTTGTCATCCATTATCTTTCATCTAGTTTTAAATGTCATAATCCAGCAATTTCAGCACCTTTTAAGGGTATAAATTCAGCGTTTTAGCACCTTTTTATTGACAAAATCCAGAATTTAACACCCTTTTTGTTAAAATATGTTTATTTGTTATTGTAAATCACTCAGCTGAGGAACAGCCTCGTATGCTGCTGACAGCCTGCGTCCCCTCTTTGGGGCTTTAAAATACAATAAAGAAGAAAAAAAAAGCCGAAAGTAAGATAATATAAACCAACGAGAAACATTATTCCTGTTGTGGTCTGTTCTTATATGGCAGGCTCTTTCTTTCATTGACGTGTAAAGGTTGGATGTTGAGTCTAACTATTCGAACATTTTCCCCTTCATCGTGTTTCTTATAAACGTATATACTTTTGAATGTAATTGCTTTTGATTATAAAACGAATGTCTTGAAGATTCTTGGTACTTGTGATTCAGATGTGGCAAGAATAGTGGAATTGGCTTCCGCTTTGTTGGTGAACTGTTTTTTGCTTTCGATGTTTTATTGTCACGTTTGTGAGGATTTTCCTTCATCTGCAGTTGTAGTAGCTGATCTGGTACATTAAATAATGTACGTATTGCATTACATAAAATTTCTTGCCTTCAAAACCTGTTCATTGGCCTTTTTCGTTCTTAATACAAAACGAAATTTTTGATTAAAAGACATAAATTTGGAGATGATCTTAATTAAACTATCTTGCAAAATACTGTTTCATACCTTCCAATTGTTCTTAGGAAACCTAATAGAGTCGTATATGCAGTTATTTTCTCGTTATTCCCAATTTTTTGCCACTACGGACCTTCTCTGTCATAAAGAGTATGTTAAATTTCATTTAAACTATACTATACATACTCGTCCGATATCGTTTTCAGAAATGTACCTTGCCTGCCGCTTGGAGCGCTACTGTCGTGGCGTATAAACAAAAATCAGTGGGAGTGTCGTGACTGTAGATCAGTGATCTAGTATAGACATCACTGCTGTATATGTTAGATTGTGCTTTTTATTACAAGAAGACTTGCAAGGAGATTACCTCCATAGCACAGTTTTCCATCGCAGACATACATATATGTCTGTGTTTTTCATAGTTTATTACAACGAGCTTAAACCAACACCGCCTAGAGGACAAGGCCTGACAACTGGCCGTGCCTACGTCACACCGAGGGGCGAGGCCTCTCAGTGTGACGTAAGGTTGATCAGTTGTCACGCCTTAGGTTCGTTCCAGCAGCTGCCAGACGGCTAATTTCAAGCGCTAAGAAACAGATATTACTGCGCATGCGCAGCTGCTATGACGTAAAACCCCTTGTTTGATACTTGCACTGCTGGAACGCTATTTGCACTGTTTCTGGCTGCATGCGAAGGTTAGTTTAAAGAAATAATTGAAATACTTTCCTTCCTAATAACGAAGAAGTGTAAACGAGAAATATCTGACCTCAAGTGGGATTGCAGTGACTTCGAAATAATCAAAAAACACGCTACAAACAAACACGTATCACGTGATGGCTACCCCCTCTCTAAGTCAGACCTTTCTGCGCATGCGCAAATTGGCAGCTTTATCGCGCTTGAAATAATTTTCCGAGCAGCGTCTGGCTGCTTGCGGCAACTGCTGGAACACCAAACAGCCACACTCCAAGTAGCCAGAAGCGGGAGAAGGCGCTGCTGGAACACAATTTCAGCGTTGCGCATGCGCGTCAAGCAGGCTGGCAGCTGCAGGAACGAACCTCTTGTCTTCTAGGTGGTGTTGCTTAAGCTCGTTGGTTTATTATTAGTTCTATGATCTTTGCAAACATATACTATCTATGCCGAGAATTTTGACAAGTGTTTTTACACAAATTTGACGGTAGGCAAGCATGAAGAGAGTAATATTGTTCAAAAACGGTACAGATGTAGATGGCAAGGTGAGTATCATAGTATTGTTTCTAATCCTATAATTCTATGTCATATGTTAAATAAGTTTCAATATGTTTTTCTATTTTAAGGTCTTTTTAGTGACACATTCGTTGGACGAACTGCTGTCAGCAGCGAGTCAGAAATTTGGATTTACAGCCAAACGATTGTTCACATCTCAGGGTGGTGAAATCGATGATCTTAAACTTATTAGGTAAATCGTTATTGAAACTGCACAGAATTTTTCTATGTCATGGCGACACACGTATCTTTTAGAATTTGGCGAATTTCACAGTTCATATTGTAAAATTACTAGCTTTTACACCATTTTAAAGTCACTTAAATAATTATATAAGAAAAGGACTTGATTTTCATGTGGATTGGTTGTGCGATTCTGTCCAAAACATTTACAAATTCAGTCATAACATTTGGTGACATTGTTTTTCTGTTACAGAGACGATGATATATTGTATGTTTCTGAGGAGGAAGGTTTTATTCCCATAAAAGCAGCCAGTACTTCAGCAACAACTCAGGTCGTACCTATTAGTTCTGGAACGGAAACGCCATCATGCAGCAAGTCAAACACAGAGTGGGTGACATTGAATGTAGGCGGAAAATACTTTACCACGTCAAGGAGCACTTTAGTTACAAAGGAACCTATGAGCATGTTAGCAAGGTAAAAAACAAAAATGTGTACAGAATACACAATACAGCTCATACGAAAGTTCCTTGTGTATTGAAGTGTGCCTCAAAAGAAGTGTAACATTTCTTCATTCGTGCTGAATAAGTATTTAAAAATAAAACAAATTAGATGGAAGGTCCTCTTGATCAGGAGATAGCATAATTAATAAAGACATAAACAAATCCAGTGTTAGTATTTTCATTGACCAATGGCTTTAAAAATGAAGTTTTTCTGTTGGTTCCCAGTAGTTGGGTCATTTTGAAGAGAAACTGACATCTTAAATCGTGGGTGTGTATGTTACATTTGTAGTGGGTAGCTAACCTAAAAACTAATAATTGTAAAGCATCCATATCTGCTCTAGTTTTCCCTTACTATAGGGGCTATGACACGTAATAAGAGCTGTGTACTTTTGTAAAATGTTTTGTTAAGCAAAAGTAGGTGACTGGAAGATCTACAGTTGCAGAAAGTTTTGTAAAATTTAGTCTGCTGACTGGTTTGACACAGCTTTCCACTCTTCCCTGTCCTGTGCAAACCTCTTCATAACTAAACCAGAATGACAACCTAGGTTCTTTTGAACCTGTCTGCTGTATTTGTCTCTTGGACTCCCATCTGATTTTTAACCCAGAGAGAATTGTGGGGAAAAATATTATTACAATAAAATGAAAGAATAAATGGTGGTGAAAGCAAGAAAAAAATCTTGCGCAAAACATATATAGCAGCATGTTCAGACAGCCAATATGAATGTGACTTTATTTTCTCACTTAGTAAGCAATTTTAGATACAGTGGTGGCTTCGTGTTGTAATGTTGGCAATGAAATGTATCAAAGACACAGATTCTTAATTATGTACTTCTATGGTGAACAAACTGTTACTCATGTAGAGACTGGTTCTCTATGTACTTTTTCAATTCACAATTTCTTATCAGTTTCCCAATATTGTTTGTAAAAAATAATTGTCAAAACACTGAACTGTTTACAAAATGGAAAAGTCTAGGGACTCGTGACCTCTGTTGTTCCCATAGGTTTTCTGTGGCAAGCTAAAACAGTCTTGGTCCAACCCGCCACTGCCCGCACCGAAACTAAGTTTGTGTAGTATCGTTCCCTGTATATCTAGTAAAGCCAACCAATCCCCTTGAACAGTGCAAGGAGCCCCTTTACCAGTTCTTTATTAGACACAATTTCTTCGGGTCTGGTTGTCCCAAATGTTCTGTGCCTTTTATTCTGCAATGCAATGCATTCAAAGATTAGATGTGATGCAGTTTCATCACCGTCGTCACAGATCCTACGTTTAGTGTCCTCTTCTATTATTCCCATTGTATGTAGGTGTTTTTTTGAAATTCCCATGGCCTGTCAGCAATCCAACCATGAGTCTAATCTCTCTCTAATCTGTTCAGGCCCAGCATTCCAGAGCTTCTTTTAAAACATGGCTTTGGCATCATTACCTTGCCATGTTTTTGGTCCAATATTCTACGTGCTGTCTTCTGAGCCAGTTATGTAGCTCCAATTTGATTGTCGGGACAGGTTCCGGTCCAATAAATGGAGTCTCTGTCCGCATCATGGCTAATCTGTTGGCATGTTCGTTGCCACTGATCCCCGAGTGGTCAGGGACCCACAATAGGTTTACTCTATTGCTTTCTCCTAGCTCCACCAGAACCCTGTGACATTTTGCAACAATTTTAGACCTTGTTGCAGGAGTTGCCAGTGATCTCAGGGCTGTCTGAATAGATAGGTATAGAAGCTACAGTCTTTGTAGCACCTACGCAAATTCTCCTCCACACACGCCCTGATGGCAGTGCTTTCGGCCTGGAATATGGAGGCCAGTTTTCCTAGAGAGATTACGCCCTCCAGTCTTGGCTGTCTCCCCCCCCCCCCCCCCCCCCCCCCCCCGTATACTCCGGCTCCTCCCATAGGTTTGCAGACATTTGAACATTTTTCAAAACAATCTGTTGAGCTATTTATTACCTGTAATGGCCACTGAGACAAGTTTCAGCTCCAGTTATTTAATATTCTGCTACGAATTCATTTCTCCGTTTTTGAAGACACGACATTTGCCGGAATGAGCACATGAGAATGTTCAATTCCATTTAGGCATTGCTAGATCTCTTATGAAACTCACTCGGTTACAAGAACATCAATTTACACTCCCAAGTTACACGTGAGCAACATGAAACCTATAATGCCAACTGCCAAAACACGTCAATTTAAATTTATATTTGCTCTCACATATGGGTAGATCCATGATAAAACTGACGATCCTGCTGCCACCTGTAGCTTCAGACTTAGTGCGGCATAATTGAAGAATGTGATACAACCCGTCAGGTTTGACCAATGACATCATATGAGTCTCTCAAGATATGCTATGTAAATATATCAACTATCAAAACACACTATCAACAAATATAAACATATGGGATAATATTGTAATACTTGTGTATTGTAGAAAATAATCTGTGGTTAGCCTCGTAAATTACAGATTACCACAACAGTATATACCATGTATCAAGTCTTGGCCCAAAAATATGCACCTTCGGTGCTCACTTGTAAAGAAAAATTCTCTGTTGACCTATACCTATCAGAGAGAAGCTACAGCTCACTTTTAAAAACACAAAATCACAATCTATGTTCTGCTTGTGAAGAAAGTATTGTCTGTAATTGTGTCACTACAATTGACCCATTGTGGTTGTCTCACGTAGGCAGTGCCTATAGATAAAGTACCAGTATTAAGAAAATAGCAATAGAATGGCACTGGTGATAATTTTATACCCTCAACTTTGCTAAGGAGGAGGTCAATATAAAAATCCTCTTGGACCCTGGACAAAGAGCTATGAGTACATGTCTGGATTAATCCAGATTTCTGGTCACCCTATATCCCACTAACTTAACTCATCTCTTAGTCAAGATTTATCAGAAATTCCTTATCTCCCCACTTCTGTTATGCACCTTCTCCTCAGTTATGTGATGTAAACTTCATGATTTGTCTTCAACACCACTTTTGTAAAATTATCTTTTTGTCAGAACTCCCATACGCTCAAAACAAATGCTTCATGAAAGGCTACCTGACATATGAACTAATATTGAATGTCAACAAATTTTGCTTCAGAAATGCTTTTCCTCTCATAATCTTTCTGCTTTTTGTACCTTCCTTACTTCTCCCATCAGACGTTATTTCTACATCTACCTACATACTCCACTGTCCACCCAAATGTGTGTGTTGGAGGGTACTCAGTACTAGTTACTTACTTTCCTGTTCCTGAGGGAAAAATGAATGCATTTATGCATCTGTAAGAGTCCTAATCTCTCCAATCTTATTTTTGTGGCCGTTACGCGAAATGTAGGTTGGTAGCAATATAATTGTTCTGCAATCCTCCTCAAACTCCGGCCCACTAAATTTCTTAAACAGTGTTTCTCGAAAAGAACAATGCCTTTCCTCCAGCGACTTCCATTTGAGGTCCAAAGCATTTCAGTAACACTCGCATATTGATCGAATCTACCACCCTCCTCTGAATTGTCTCCATGTCCTCCTCTAAACTGATGATGTGGGGATCCCAAACACTTGAGCAGTACTCAAGGCAGGGTTACAAAAGTTTTATATGCAGTCTCCTTTACAGATGTAATTCATCTTCCCACAATTCTCCCTATAAATCGAAGTCGACCATTCACCTTGCCCATGAATGTCCTTATATGCTCGTTCCATTTCGTATCGCTGTGCAGCTTTACGACTAGATATTGGATGCGATTCTGTCAAGCAGCACACAACTGATTCTGTATTACAACATTATGGGATGTTTCTCTTACTCATCTGCATCATCTTACATTTTTCTGCATTTAGAACTAGTTGAGTTGCCATTTCTCACACCACATAGAAATATGGTCAAAGCCATCTTGCACACTTTACAGTCATTCAATGACATCTTCCTGTACACAGCTTCATCAGCAAACAGCCTCAGATTGCAACTCACTCTGTCAGATCATTTATATAGGTCGAAAATAATAGTGGTCCTATCAAACTTCCCTGGGGCACTTCTGACAATACCCTAATCTGATTTACACTCACGGAGGACAATGTACTGGGTTCTACTACTTAAGTAGTCTTCAAGCCACTCACATATTTAGGTATCTAATCCATAAGCTTGTACCTTCCTTAGCAGTCTACAGTGCCCTACTGTGTCAAACACCTTTTGAAAATCAAGAAATATGTGGTCTGCCTGTTGTCCTTTATTCATAGCACACAAGAAGAGAGAAAATGGCAATCTGGGTTTCACACGATTGAACTTCCTGAAGTCATGCTGATGCATTGACAGGAGTTCTTACATCTCAAGGAAATTTATTATATTAGAATGGAGAATATGTTAAAGAATTGTACAGCAAACTGTGTTAAGGATGTAGGTCTGTAATTTTATGGGTCCGTTCTTTTGCCTTTCTTATACATGGGAGTTAACTGCGACTTTTTCCATTCACTTGAAACTTTGTGCTGGTAAGATTCACGATATATACAAGCTAACTAAGGAGCCAATGCCACTGAATACTCTTTGCAAAACTGGATTGGTACTCCTTCTGGACATGGCAGCTTGTTTGATTTCAACTTTGCTTCTCTACACCAGCTATGACTATTACTGTCTTCAGTTTGGAAGTTACTGTGATCATCAATGAAGGTATGTTTGCATGATCCTCCTGCATGAATGATTTCTTGAATATTACATTTAAAACTTCAGCCTTAATTTTGCTGTATATCATCATCACCGCAGAATGTTCAATGCGTGACTCGATAGTTGTCTTTGATCTGCTTATCAATTTTTACATAGGGACAGAATTTTTTTCGGATTGTTAAGGTTTGATGTGGTAGTTATTGTATGCTTTGCACATTGCTCTTTTAATAGATGCGTGAATCTCTACTAACTTTTGTCCGATTTGATTTGCTTTACCTTTCTTGACCCAAGCTTTCTTAGCATTTTTCAAATATCTTTATTAAACCGCAGCAGGTCTTTTCCATCCGTGATCCAATTTGTTGACACACATTTCTCCAGCACTTTATTTACAAAGCATTTAAATTTTGACAATAATTCCTCTACACCCACCATACTGGAACTAAATGATCTCCATTCATTCCTTAAGTGGGATGCTAACAATTGCTTATATGCTCTTTCTAGTACACACTCTCCCTGACTTATTAAGTTTGGTGGCCATTGTCACTATGACATCATTAACAAGTTCTGTCCTGTTTGTAACTATAATTTTCAAAATATTTCCACTGTGTGTGGTCTGATTTGGCTGCTCAAAGTAGTGTTTGGAAAACATGCTCGACAATAGTTCACAAGACTGCTTGTATGTATACCCTGTAGTGCAAGCATAGGCATTCCGGCTCACCTGTAGACAGGGATACCGCCCGTCAGTTTTGACCCGTGACAACATCGCAGCGCGGTAGTTTTGAGGTGTGTGTGTGTGTTTGTAGAAGGCATGAGTGATTATGTGGTGGTTGAGTTAAAGACGACAGTTTGTTTACAAACAAAACAGATTGATATTTTGTGTTTAAAAAGTGATCTGTAGATTCTCTCTGATGGTTAGGTGTAGGTTAACTGAGAGATTTTTTTTTCGTATGTGAGCACCGAAGGCACAAATTTTTGGGCTAAGACCCGTGATGGATGGTACATTCTTTTATCTATAATAACTACATATTATTTGTATCACAATACAGAAGTATTAAGATGTCCCGTATAGTGGTTTTCCGACATCTTGACGACGTCATGGGTCAAAGCAGACGGGTGGTAGCCCAGTCTACAGTTATGACGGCATTCCAGTTTACACACAGTAGGTTGAAGTTGCCCCCACCTAATAATGCATGGTCTGGGTACCTTAACACTACTGATCATATATTTTTAATAAATCCAACACTGTGACAGTGGAACCGGGTGTCCGGTAGAAACACTAGTAACTTGATTTCACCTATATCTATTACATGTGTCCAGATAACCTCAGCAGAAGGAATACTTTTGTGGACTGCAATGAACACCCCCTCTGATTGTACCTGATCTATCTTTGCGATATACATCCCATTCTTTGCTAAATATTTTGGAGCTTCCAACATTCGGCCAGCTTTCAGTCCAGAAGATTATTTGAGGGTTACTTTCTTGCAATTCAGTAAATTTGGGAACTTTGTTTGTAATACTTCA